>VXAC01004017.1:704132-911203 GCA_013399225.1 Rhipidura dahli
AACTATAGCATTGGCTTCTATTATTATTTTTATGAAGTTGTGTGGAAGTTAGATCCTTTGAAAATTTGAAGGATACCACAAAATCTTTCATGAAAGGTTTCTAGGAAGCAGCTGCCTGTGTAAGTTTAAAAGCAAAGGCTAGAGTTGCATTTGAGTGGTGATGAAATATGTCACCTCATGCAGTGGAGATTTTTAATAAGTTTTGAGTAAAACACACATTTTCCAAGATAAAGACCATAAAATCTTAGATTTTATTTCCAGTCTCTGTCTATATATATGTCTGTCCAATCTTTTTGTAATACATTGCAAAATATTTTTGCAAAAGCCTCATTTTCTGTGGTGGATTAGTATTAAAACACATATGTGGAAAACTGAATGCATAGATTTTACAATCAGCTATACTATATAGGGTACCAATGAAACTACCCAGCAGAAGGATATGAAGGTAGGAAATAGTTGTGTCGGAGGTGAACACCTCAAGGTTCTGTGGCCCCATGACAACAGCACTCTACTCATAGAGGTTAAATCCTCCTTCTTGAGTTGCAGAATCAGAAGGGAAAATGCACAAACAGCACTGAGAGAAGGTAAAGATGATCTTCAGACACATCTGAGGAAGCGAATGACAGAGCTGGGCTTCCTCTAGATGTTTGTCTCTTCTATCCCACAACTATTTGCACAGGATCTCAGCTTCCATGGGTGGAGGTCCCAGCAGATCCCACAAGTGGCCTGTCCTGTCCTTGAGCTGTCCATCTCACTCAGTCCCCACACCAAGATGTGATCTGGAGCTTTGAACCGTCTTCTGAGTAAGTTCTGTCATCGTGTTCAATCATGGAAAAAGAAGCAGCACTCTGAGTAGGGTTCAGTTTGCTGACTAATGTTATAATAGAAGATCCAGAATTAATGGTTCTATTTCTGAAGGGGGACAGGAGTTTGAATACAGTCCAAACTGTACCAGAGTGCAGAACTATATACAGAATGAGACAAAAATAAACAAAAAGGAATGTCTCTTGGACAGTTTCCACAAACACCCCTCCCAGTCTATTCAACTTATCAGGAATGGAGGCACCTGGCTTAGGTGCTCTGAATTTCCAGGCTGTGTGTAATCTTTGTTGGATGTTTCTATACTGTGCATGCTGTCACAAAACCAAGGTTTCTGAAATTGGCAGAGATTCATGTCTGCTCATTGCTAATACTTCTGACCAGATTTATTCCTTAGAAAAAGGGGACAAGCTCCAAATATGACAGAAGTGAGATGGTTCTTCAACCTTTAAGTTTCAGCAGAATGAGGACCATCCTGACTATAAATCTTTCAAAACTGAATTGAAAGGAATCTATCACTCCCATCTCTCTTCCAAACAAAGACTGTCAGAAAAGGAAAGTTGTACAGAACTTTGTGTCAGATACCTTGAAAACTGTAAAGAAAAGGACACTTTGAGGGATGGCTGTGCTTTGAAAACAGAAAAAAACTCAAGAGCTTTTGAGACAGTAGTGAACTTGCAGTCTCTAAATGTTATCTGGAACACAACCCCCAGCCCCTTTAAATTGTAGTTTAAAGAGTCTGGTAGAAACATTGTTAAAATTATATTTTTATTTTATTTTTCTCCGAAAAAAGCCTTGCAATTTTCTTACCTTCCCACATTTATATTGCAAGTTTATGTAAGGGAAAATTTGCCTATGGAGAGACTCAGATTTCATATAATCCTTATATGATCTTAAACAAGAGGATTTACACAATCCAAGATAAGGAGTGTACTGTGCTCTCCTTAGGTACAGGTACATTCTTCCCAATACACACACATCCTACTAACTGCCCAGACAAGAGATGTCCTAAGGCTACCTCTTCAGACAGTAAGGTACTTGCTGACAGCTCTGGGCTTTAAGACAAATTAAAATAAGACAATTTTTCAGTCTGTAGGTCTAATAAAGCTTCTGGCTTTCAGCTCTGTCAATGACTATGAATAAAATTCCCTGAAAAGAGAGAAGACAGGCTGTTTAGCTTTCTGATGAGGGTGATTTTAAGGTGAAGATCAATTCTACAGTTCCTATTTAAGCTCTCATCAGTGAGAAGCTCCTGTCATTAGAGAATCAGGAACAAAAAGTTTTCAATTCCTACTTCTCCATTCTGTCTGCTCAACTCTTTTCACTACCACCCGTGAACTGAATCCTACTTGAGAATGTGATGGGTGCCAAAATTTATATAGGGCAGTTGTTTGGTCTTTCAGAGTTTAATTTTAATAGTCACAAAAATTTCATAAATATTATTTTACAAACACTGCTTGTTTTGTTCAGAGCTTCAAAATATGCCTTCAAGTTAATGTTCTCCCAGTGATGTGCATCCTCATGCCCTCGCCAGTCACGTATTCATTTCTGAATGCTTCCTTGCTTTAAAAGATGTTGTTATGTCACCAAATCAAAGAATCCTGTAAGCAACGGTGACTAAAATTTATTTGGAGACCAGAAAATTAATTAAGAAAAAAGTTTTAATTTTCTTTTGGTGCTAGAAGTATTTACATTACTATTTTATATTTAGACGTTTTTGATGTACAATGGAATAAGAAGGTTTTCAAATATCTGATTACTTTTTTCCTTAAAAAAAGATCATTTCCAGAATTTCTTTTTCCTTTCCTGTCTGTGATCCACATGAG
This sequence comes from Rhipidura dahli, assembly GCA_013399225.1. NCBI lineage: Eukaryota > Metazoa > Chordata > Aves > Passeriformes > Rhipiduridae > Rhipidura > Rhipidura dahli. The sequence continues at coordinate 706,778 of VXAC01004017.1, forward strand.
AAATCATGTGGCTTATTTTCTTATTAGTTAAGGACTCCTCTTTGCAGAAAATGTTGTCCAAAACAAAGGCGAGGAATTGGCCACCCATCCTCTGTCCTCTGAAAGGTATGTTTGTATAATTATTTTAAGCTGGACTGCAAATGTACTGGAGCACATTTTCCAGTCATTGCCACACAGCATGCTTTTCCTCACTTTTCAGGAAAATCTTAGAGCACATGAACTGGGTTCTTAGATGAAAAAAAGTGACGTTTTGAAAGGTGTCTGACATAAGCCCTGCAGTATGGATATCAGTGTTCCAGTGATTCACTCTACAAACCTGCTCCTGTAGTTCTTGACAAACAGAGAGAAGAAGCCAATCTGCACCACACAACTGCACCCTGAAGACGTAGGTTTGCACACAGACCAAGCAGGAAATCTTCTGGAAAATGAAATTAGATAATTATGGTGGAAAAGCAACAGAATTAGTTAGGATACAATGTGAAAGACAAAAATATTCACCTTTTCTTTGTAACGTAAGAGGCAATGTTTTTATGTTAACTTTAATCAGTGCTTCCCTGTCTTCACTAGATATTGCTCTACATTCTGCACAGTTTTTTTGATTTCTGCAAACTCTTCCCTAATAACATCTTTTCTAACTTTCCACTGGCTTCTACAGAAAACAGTAAAGGTCTCATTGTTAGATGTTTCTTGTGCTTACTCATCCAGTAACAAACTTCTGTGTACACCTAAATATCCATGAGATAAACTGTCAATTATTTCTTTCTTGCTATAAAACAATTCTTCTGTAGTTTAAAAAGTTTGTGGTTTCAATACAAACACATACACACACACAAATCTTTAAATTGGTTTTACAGGCTGCAAAAATTGTAGAAATTGCTGGGGACAACCCAACCAAGAAGGGTTTTTACATTTTTAGTTTTTTACAAGTTAATTTTCTTGGCAGAAAATTAATACATTTAGTTCTTAGTCCTGCCCCTTGGTATAGAACTTTTATGAAGAGAAAAATCTTCTCACCGAGTCTACTGCTGAGAGAATTCCTTTTTTTGGGAAAATACACATATTCAGAAAGCATGAAAGTAAGTTTATATGTCTGAAAAAATTAAGGCTATATTTATATACTTGATTTTGTCACTAATTATCTCATCTAATGGGGTTAGGTCTTCAAGTCAGACAAGCTGTATTACAATATGTTGCTAATGACTCCATACATTTATGGAGCTTCATAAATTGTTTTTAAGCAAAGTGGGCTTGAATAATTCAAGCATTGCCATGAATGTTAGCACTTGCAAGGTCATAAAAGCATCTCTCTTAAACAAATGGTCAGTGGAAACCAAATTTGTTGCAATTTGTGCTGCTCTAAAAATAAAAGAAAAATGGATTGCAGCTGTTTAGCAATCGTGTCTCTAATGTAAATATAAGGTGCAGGGAGAGTAAATTCCTCTTTGTAGTGTGGAAGCAGTCCAGCAATATTCCCTCAATTCAGCCTACATAAGGTTAAATGAATGTGAAAATAATCCTAATGAACTTGGTGAGAGAGTATGATTCTTAATTTTAAAAAATCTTAATAAAATTAATGCATCCATTTCAGTTATATAATCTCTTGTTTCATTGTCCCATAAGACTTTGAAATAGTGATTTATTGTCATTACAGCATTTTGACCTAAGAGTCGCTTCTGTCACAAATCACAGCCTCTGTGGGTGTAGGGAAGCCAAGGCAGCTGGCTTACCCAGAGCCATGCATCTGGTGACTGGCAGGAAGATGATTCTTGCTTGGACGTCATGTGCTCCAAATAGCATTAAATAATGCTTCTTTTAGTGAGTGGTTGTATTGATGTGTCATTCTACATAGCCTAGAATAAAAAAAGGAGAATTTCAGTTGGAAGGGGCCTAAAAGGATCATTTAGTACAACTGACTGACCAACCCAGGGCTGACCAAAGGCTAAAGCATGTTGCTAAGAGCATTGTCCAAATGCCTCTTAAGCACTGACAGGCTTAGGGCATTGGCCACCTCTCTAGGAAGTCTGTTTCAGGTTTTCACCACCCTCCCAGTGCAGGAATACTTCCTAATACCCATTCTTGACCTCCCCTGGTATAGGAATGTTTCCTAATATCCACTCTAAACCTTCCCTGGCACAACTTTGAACTGCTCCCATGCATTCTACAGTAGGATAGCAGGGAGAAGAGATTAGCACCTCCCTCTTTACTTCTCCTCCTTAGGAAGATGCAGAGGGCAACGAGGTCATCCCTCAACCTCATTTTTCTCAGTAAAGACTAGCCCAAAGTCCTTAGGTCATCCTCACAAGGCATTCCTTGTGGCCTGCTCACCAGCTTGTTGGCCTCCTCTGGGTGGATCCCAGGACCTCCACATCCTTCTCAAATTGTGGGGCCCAGAACTGCACACACCATACTCCAGGTGAGGTGGCACCAATCCTGAATACACTGGGATAATCACCTGTTTTGACCGGCTGGTGATGCTCTTTGATGCATCCTAGGATGCAGTTTGCTCTCCTGGCTGCCAGGGAACACAACTGGCTCCCACTGAGCTTGTCACCAACAGCATCCCCAGATCCTTCTCTCCAGCCACTCTCCAAATTATTCTTGTGCTCAGTGTTACTCCATCCTAGTGTAGAATGCACTATTTGGGCTTGTTCAGCATAATCCTTTTAATCATAGCCCAGTGACCCAGTCTATCAAGATTCCTCCTCTTATGAGAGGATGTCAAGTTAATTAAACATGACTTTCCCTTTGCGAGCTCATGTTGACTGTGCCTGATGATCACACTATTTTTTAAATGCCTTCCAGAAGTACCACGTATAATCTTTTCCAGAAACTGAGGCCAGACTAACAGATCTATAATTCCTTGGGTCTGTCCTCATACCCTTTCATAGATGGGAACATCACTGGCCCATTTCCAGTCAGTAGGGACCTCCCCAGACTTGCAAGACCTCTGGTAGATGATTGAGAGAGGTCCTGCCATGATATCTGCCAGTGCCTTAAGAACTCTGATTAGTTCTGACTCATAAACATGAAAGAAACACTACACAGACACTTCTGGATTGCCCTGGAACTGTCAGCTGCCCTGTGGGAATAGTCCATGTCCCACAAGAAGATAATTTATTCATCTCCTGGCTCTGTCAGTCATCGATTACTGTCAAATTTTGGTAGAAAACACAAGCTCCTACAGCTCAACAGCTGAGCTGGGAAGGTCCATTTCCTGGGCTGGAAGGTGACATTTCTTTGTGTGGAACGGTGCCTTCTGAGCAAGGGTTTGTCTTTTTTTTTTCTTCACTCTTCTCTGTGGCATGAGCAGGCAAGTTGATTAAAGGTGAAACAGAAAAAAGCATACTTGACACTAGTTTTAGATTAAGAACCTCAGTGGGTGTGATGTGTGACCAGAGAAGTTGTGGATGTCCCCATCCTGGAAGTGCTGATGTCCAGGTTGGATGGGGCTCCGAGCAGCCTGGTTTAGTGGAAGGTGTCCCTGCCCACGGCACTGGGCTTGGAATGAGATGATCTTTAAGGTGCCTTCCAATCCACATCCTTCTGTGATTCTGTATGGTTTTGTGTGTGAGTGGATAACAATGCTGCCTCTCCAAAAGGAAGCCCAGCAGGATGGTTCTTCCAGGTCAGAAACCCCTCTGCCTACTGTATAGTTATTCTCTTCCTAAAAAAGGATTTTTGCAAAGTTATCTGACTTCAACCTCATCTTTATTTCTGGGGAGGACTGAACTTGGGTTCAAGAAGTACAAAGTACTTCTGTGCTGTATAGGTTTGTCTGGCTTAAGTATTCCAAGTAAATTTCACCATTGGAAAGGATACTACCATGATGAGATGAGAATTTGGATTCCAGAATAATCCAAGCATGTCTTCCCCCGTGCCTGTAGTCTTTTGAAATCAGAGACCCCTCAGAACAAAGGGATGATTTTGGGTCTTATTCAGCCCTTTGGAAATAAAATGTGCAACACTGATATGTGCTTTGCTTCAAGATGCAGCAGTGGTACTGAGGACAAGGTGTGACTTTTCAAAGTTAACCTGCCATGAACACACAAAGAACAGGCAGGCACCCCAAAGCCTGTCTCACAGAGTGGTTTCTCTGGAAGAAAACATTGGCAGTAACGGAGCTAGAAAAGCAAATTAAGCCTTCCCAGGAAATAAAATCCATCTATTTGTGAAGAAAGAAAAAATCCCACTTCTTCATCACGACTTCTACCATTTAAGTGCGTATGTGGTGTAAAGATGATATATGTATATATAAAAGGTATATTTATACTTTTATATGTATGTGTATGTGTGCACACATATGGTAGAAGTTGTGATGGGGAAGTGAGATTTGTTCTTTCTTCACTAATAGACAGATATATAGATATATGGTAAAATAAAATAATTCTGAAATGTTAGCTTACTGGAAAGAGGCAGGAGAGGGAGAAATGGTATATCTTCTATACATGTTTTATAATACTGGGAGGTGCTCAGGCTGCAGTGATAGGGGCTGTATAAGAAGTGGCACCAATAAATTATAGTTTCGCATAAAATGATGGGAATTTGGAATACACTGTTAAAGTAGTTTGGGAATCACTGAACAGTTTCAGGAGTTGCTTTAGGTCCAGCCACTGGAGCCATCTGTCAGTTAAATGACAGCTCTTCTGATAAACACAAACAATGTTTCTAGTGCAAATGTATGTGCCAAGAGTGAAAGGAAATGTCTTCAACAGAAATAGATTGTATCATCTATAAACTCGTATCACCTCTTATCATTGCAGGGGAAAAATACTCATCATATGCTAATACTTACATGGTAGTATTCCTTATCTGTGCAACTATTTAATGTCACCTCAGTCTTTTCAAAAAGTGATATCATGATGAAGATGATAATATCTTCAAACTCACAAACTATTGAAATTTCACTCCTTGATGAAAAAATGGATCTATGAGCTCATCCTGAAAAACAAAGTATGGAGATAATCCATAATTTAAAATATCATATATGATACAGAATATAATATATTTTGCATTCTTATTCTATTCATTAGCCTGTTAACTTTTTCACTTGCCTTGAGTAGCACCAATAACATTTCAATGCACTTTGACGCTCTTGAGTTCCAGGCTCTTATGAATTTTTATAAGTATTACCACATTATTTGTAGTAAAATTAATTTCATAAATAATGTTAGATAATTGGCTTTTCATACAACAGTTTTTAAAGCAGCCTGTAATTTTACAAAAGTATTTATACCTAATAATTAATCTTCAAAAATTTCTTAAAATCAGTTGTAATTTCATTGGTGTTTCAAAAAATTCATTCGCCTATGATTTTGTCACTCTTTATTTATTCATACTGCTGCGTGAAAAGTCACAGGTAACACACTGTTGTTTTCTCAGGTGAGAGACTTTGATAATAAACAAGAGCAAAAAGTGGTAGGTGTAATTCTTCTGAAGAGAGAGAAGGAATTTGTACCATAGAGGAAGGCTAGAAAGGTTACAGATGCTTTTGGATATTTAAAATGGTTACCTTAATTTGTCAGATTGTTCATCACTACCAAGAAAACAATCTACTGTGACCTAATACCTGATTTTTTTCTTATTATTTTCACTTGGTGGGTTTCCAGGGTTTAATGGATGACAACTGCTAGAAAATATCTCTATTTGAAACCAGACGTTCATGTAACCCTTTTGATAAATTTGAGGAAAATGATAAAATGCTCACTTGTAACAAGGCATTACCTGCATGGCAGTGACTGAGCATGAGTGGTGCCAATTACCTGTTGAATTCCAGTGATGTGTGTCACATCAGATGGTGAGCTACCCATCTGGAATCAATCCCAATGCTTCCCAAGCTGCTTTACAGTTTAACACACTGTACATTAAAGTTCAGATTCTTGAGATAAAATGAGGCAATCACATGCCATTTCAAGAGTTTAAATCCAATGTAGGAGAACACTGGCAATAATGACACTCAGGCCTGATCCTAAAAGCAAAGAAAACTGAATATTCTGTCTCTGGACACATACATCCGTGTAAGTCTTGGCATTTTCATGCTGTATTGGGTCCCTCCTTTCACCTTCCTAAAAAGGCTCTTCTGGGAGGCAAAAAAGAAGAGTTTTCTTGCTTGAAGTGTTTGAGTAGCCAGCCAAGCCTCTGCCTCCGCCACATCCACACAGAGGAGGAAGAACTTTTCTACCTTTTCCTCTTACAGCTTCACCACAGAGTTGTAGGATGCAGGCTGTCCCACTGCAGAGGATTCTCTTTTGTCAGAAAGCAGAAGAAGATGGATGTATAGATGAGTGTTTAGGAAACTCAGGTAGTACTGGTTCCCTCCCTGTGTTGAAGGAGTGTTTATTTTATACAAAGGGAAGCAGCTTAACAAGAAGACTGAGAGCTTCCAGCTCCAGAATACTGTTGTTTGCTGATGAAGGCATTCTTCATGCAGGTGGGAGGCATGGGTTACTGTCCCTCGGGCAGAGAGCAGGGGAACTTAATGCAGTGCTGATTATGTTCCAATCACTCAGGAGCTGGTCCCAAAGGATATCAAGTCTTTCAAGTATCTGAGCCAAATACAATACCTACAAAAGGAGAAAAGACACCACCATGGACTAAAACTTTCTGTTTTTCTGATAAGTGGTGTTGAAATCAATGCCTACAGAAGCTGCTAGCATAGAGATCATGGGAGACTTAAATGTCAGTCTTCCTAAGCCCACAATTATTCTGGAATTTAATGCTGACCTTTTCTTCTATTTCTCTTCTTTTAAGACGCACGTTGGATTTGACAATGTGGTTTGGACCCCTCTTCCTCTCTACCTTCAGCTCATTGCCATTTTTAGTAGGTCTTAATTATACAGACTGAAGAAAAATTCTTGTATAATACATCCAAGTGATGTGTTCTAGGTCACTGCCCCTTGCTTTATTTTCCACAAAGCAGGGCTGTAAACTTGGTTTACCTTTCACCTTTTTCTCTCCATCATCGTGTTGGTCTACAGCAGGTACACCAAAACTGAAGAGGGGAACCATGGGAAACTCCCATTTTTTATTTAATCACAAACTTGACATTACACATCATGCAAAATTAAAATCTCCAGCTTGTTCTTGCCCCAGTTATTTTGAGAGTGGTCTCTTCAGAGTTTTAACAGCCCTTTGCCATAGATGGCACAAATGCATGCTCTTTCCAGCTGATGAAGTATGTTCATTTTTGACTGTGGCCTCCATTTTATTTATCACTTCATTCTAGTAGAGAGAAAGTCACCACCTCTAGTTGGCTGAATTTCAGAGAAGGCTCTGTGTGCAGGACTGTTTCACATCTGAAGTGTGGCTTCAACAGACATGGGAAGTCCAGGCCAGGATGGGGCACAACTACCCAGTCATCCTCCAATGTTACATTTAGAGAAGCATAGAAGGGCTTGGTTTGAAAGGGGCTTAAATATTTATCATTCAGTTCCAACCCTCCTTCCATGGGCAGGGACAGCTGCCACCAGAAAATGTTGCTGAGAGCCCCATCCAATCTGGTCTTGAACAGTGCCAGGGATGGGGCATCACATCTTCTCTGTGCAGCTGGTTCCAGTGCCTCACCACCCTCACATTTGCTATGGCTGTCTAGCACAGCTCTAGTTCAGGCAATGGGAGGTGTCCCCTCCAGAGGAAGCAAAAAGCAAGGTAAGGATGGAACTTTTGGAAGGATATGTGACTCTGGTAAGAATGCGGTTTCCCATTATGTAATTGCAGTTATAAAAAGTGCTAACACTGCAAACTGCCATAATTTAGTTTCTACAAAATTGACCTTCCTTTTGGAATTTGCCAGAAGGCTTGATTCATTAAAGCTCATTGAGTTATTAGAGATATTTGGTGAAAATTACTTCAGGAATAAAAAGCATTCATGGTAGGCTGAATCATAACTTCAGAAGTGAACCTTAGTAACTCAGAGGAGATAATGTTGACTCAGATTTCAGCCCACTTCTACTGATCCGTAAGTGTGCCTGTCAAACCCCTGTGCTGTAGGGAGAAAAAATATCTTGTATTTTTTTCTGTTTAAATCTGAGGATATTTTTGATGCCTAATTGATTTTCTCCTCCTACTTAAAGTAAGTTTTGACTTCAGTATTTTACCATAAACTGAAAAAAATGCCTTGTGCTTTCTTCAATCATTAGACTCAAAGATTGCTCAAGAAGAATGATTCCTTTTAAGCTTTCATAAACATTTACTGCAGCATCTCACTCTAAGCATTCTATTATATCAGTGCATGCAGCTCTGTGCTCTTATTAAATTAAATGTGTCATCTTGTGCTCCTGCCACCTTAGAGACACAGGAGGCAGAGCTCTGGGATTGTCAAGGGACAAGAGAATGTGGCCATTATATTTTATAGAGGATGCTAAATGATTAATATTCGTAAATTAATGCATTTAAATTGTATGTGCATGAGACACTCAAAGCCTTGCAAACATATCTGAGAGACTCATTTGAAACAAAATACACCTGACAACTTCTCTTTTCCTATTGGATGCTATTTGGACTGGTCATGTGAAAAAGCAAGAGTGGCATGTAAGAATCCTAATACACAAGGTATAGAGTATTTCTGAGCAATTATAACATGACTAGGAAGGTGTTGCAAGGCATGAGGCTGAAAGGCCAAATGACTTTACCCACTTGAGAAATGCAATAATTCCCTGGAAATCCACTGCCTGGAGTATATTATTGCTGTTATGAAATAGAATTCATGAATAGAAAGAAGGAAAATGGTGAGGAGGGAGACAGGCCTATCCATGCATGTACTGGCTAGTATTAAAGTGGGTATGACATCAGTCACAGCCAATCAAACAGGGCCAGTAATGTCCAAAGTACTGCAGACATTTCATAATTAAGTAATAAGACATGACAGGGCATGAATTGTGTTGTATTAATTCTCACCGAGTGCGTTGTCGTAAGCCAAGAGAATGAAGGCTGGGTGCCATCGGTCCAGCCAACTGTGAATTAATCCTTTCCCATTCTCACAATGGAACCTCTTATTGTGGTTTTATGAAATGTTAATTTTTAAAATATTTATATTGTTAATTAAGTGATGAGTTTCTAAGCCGTGATGGCAATCAGTACAATTCTTTCTGTAATTCTGAGCAGCGAATTGTGCTCTCTGCTATTCCCTACTCACATCTCCATGCTCAGTCAAACCAGCTGTTTTCCATTGTCCGTTTGCTAATGTATTCTAATATCCTGCCTCCTAATGCCTACTCTCATATTTGCATTCATTTGCATATAAGAAGCATCTAGATATGCCAGTAATGGTTAGTGAAGTCCTTTGAGCCTACAAAGTGCTATGGAAGTGCTAAACATGGCTTTTGTTTACTATTCATAGAAAACACTGATGTAGTGGGGGGTATTGTGGATGTCCCTTGTCATTCAGAACTCTGTCCCATACCCTATGATTGGGAACAATGAGTTTTAACACTAAAAATAATGCCTTTGGGTTTTGTGCATTTGCAAAATTAGGACACTGTTATGAAAAAAGGATAATTCCAGGTATTAAACTAAATAAAAACGGTTTATTTTAACAAATAAAAAAACCCTGAAACCGAAGAAAGAGAAAAAAACTTGAAGAACCAGGAAAAAGATGAAGTCCGGGATCCTTCACAATTGAAGCCTTTTTTCAGCCAGTCTGGCTGACACAACCTGGGCAAAGCTTTCTTTCGGTGCCGGTTGCTTAAAAAAGCGTGGTTGGAAAATGGTCTGGTCCAGGCACCGAAGCTCCCTCGAGGCTGGTCCGAACGAAAGAGGGACGGCTTTGGAATTTGGTTTGAGAAATAGTACTGAGAGTCTGCTCTGCTCCACCCCCTCAGTCCTGCTCCCATGGCTCATGGTGGTTGGTCGCCTCCTCTCCCAGCTCTGGTGATAGGCTCCTACTTTTTAACCAATGGCTCGTGGATGTCTAGGGAATGTTTGTAACAGTATCTTCGGCGGGACAGGGACTCATTTGAAGGCAGGTTTCCATGGTGCTGGATTGCAGGAACAGGGTGTGTGCCTTTTTCCAGGTAGGGCAAGCTAATATTACAGCTCTTAAAACTATTTAAACACTTTAAACACCTTTAAAACATTTTCATAACTGTCTAAATAAAGGATATACTTAATTTTACATTCTAAATATAATAGTATTTCCTAAAACTATTCTTTAATCACTCTTTTACCTTCTTTAAGTAACAACCTTAATACTTGATAAGAGAAGATGTGAAAGTCTTACAGCCTTCATGAATAACAGACACCTATTTTTCTTTGTTAGTACATGACCCCCAGTCAGATCCCACTTACTAAGGTTATCCGTTTTCTATAGTATTTTATGTGGTACTCTACAATGCTCTTTAATTTAGTATAAACCATTTTCTTTGGTTTGATCTGAGACTGGCTTGGGACCTAGTGCTGGTGTTTTACATTTCCAGTAAATGTTTTTGCTTTGATCTCAATAGGAGCCAATGCACACTTGTAGGCTCATGGACTCTACATTCCTGAACAGACTGCAGAAGATTTATCACCAGAGGCATCCTGAAAAGTACATCATGGTTTGCTACATAAACTCATGAAGGGAGATGCCTAAGCAAGCAAGGAAATCGACCCGGGCATTTGTCTGTGATTGCTGTTCTGTTATTATAGTTAGAAATGTTCAGTAACATATAAAAGTCCCTGAAGTGCTACTGACGTGACAGAGGTGGTTCTGTGACATTCATGCATGGGGCAGGGTGTCAATGCAACCTACCAAATGTCCACACCAGGACTGTCAGGGCCAGAGATTACTGACAGTGAGAAAACTTGAACTTCTGCAAAGAAATTGCAGAGATGAATGCCAAGACACTAATTTTGTAGATCAACATGAAGATAGAAATGTCTAAATAGTATCACTGGAACAGGCACAAAAATCCTGCACTGGCTAGTGATAAATAACATGCTTTTCTAGCCCTAATATTGGTTACTTTATTGTGTGAGCAAATATATGAAAACGCTTCTTTGGTAAACATTAAGCAAACATACACCATTTAAAAATGTTAATAGAAATCACACTTATAACATGTCATCCCTTCCCAATTCCTTCCAACATTTAACTTGTCTCTGATAATGTGTTGTTTTTGGAGAGAGCAGTTAATTTATGTAGTAACCCAAACATGTAATTGAAACTGGAAAAAACAAAAGGGATGGCCCATGTTTTAAAATGCCACTGTAACCACAGGTAGAAAAAACTATTATTACCTGGACCCAAATTGTTATTTTTTACTGCCATCATCCTAGGATTTGAGCCAGATCATTTATCAATGGTGTTCCTGCAAGCAAAAGAAGAAATTCTTCTTATTGTATGTAATCATGTAATCATGCACTTGACATTCAGTACTTGGGCCCTAGCATTTTGTAAAGTCTAGATTTATTTGTACCTTAACAGAAAAATGTTGTCTTTTTCCACCTAGACATGCACACTTGTAACATTTTTTCCAAAATCAAAAGATTATTCAAATTTTCTAAGTGTCTCATTTTGAGGGGCATTTAGAGATATCTAAGGAATACAACAATGGCCAGGTAGCAGTTCAGTAGTATGTCATACTGAAAATTATATTTTACAGCCTATATAAGTGTATATACAGGTCTATACACAACCCAAAACACATATGTGCAATGTTCCTGAATTAAGATGTATTACACTAAATTATTTGAGTAGCTCTTCTCAGACCACCACTTTGCAGGACCTGCCTTCATCCAGTTACTTTGCAAGAACATGAAGCAGTTTTCTCTTGAAGAAACAAGTCATGAATCAAGGCAGTGTGGCATTTCTCTGTGAAAGGAAGCAAAATATTTCTTCTCAATATTGGGTGGTTTGGACCCCCCATGCATCTGGATGGTGCCTACTGGTCCCCTTCTCTGATGTGTTTTTTGGTATGTCTTTTGTGAGTAAGACTTGAGCACACAGCCGGTGCAGGGTCGGTCTAGTCCAAAACTTTTAATTTCCTTTATTTACCACTCCAGGCAAATGAAGTGAGGCTGATGCCTTGGCATCTGGAATAGTGGCCACAAGTTATATTTTAACAGTGAATTATTTTATGTGTGGCATAAAGATACTTTCCAGTCATGGACATGCAGAAAATTATTTAAACAAATAAATAAAGTTAATAATTTGTATACCTGTGTGACATCAAGAGTTTCAGACTAATGTATATTTATTGTATATACTTTGTTTTGCTCTATCGTCCCTAAGTCCTTTAAACTTCCCTTGCCATGGTTTTCATCAGGTTTTCTGGGACAGTAAATGACTGTAAAGGAAAAGAGCACTATTTATTTGGGGTTTTTTTCATGGTAGATTTGCACTAAGTTGAATGGTTATCAAACAGCATCTGATTTGGCTTACGATCAATGATAAACTTTTATTATTCTTGTGGAAACACTGCCTTAGAAACACGTCTTTTCTGTTCAGATTCTTATTTATCAGTACACAAAGTAAATATTTTCATCTCCTCAGTGATTCTTGCACTCTCAATTTGCAGCTCAAGTCTGTTTCACATATGTGGGTATTTAGTGCCACTTAAAACACTTGGTTTCAGTTTCCTAGGGAATGGTTCAAAAGCCTAAACATAGGTGCCTAATACCATTTAGATGCCTTAGGACATCCTGCCTGGCATCCAGCTGCAGCTTCAGCAGGGCTCTGGTCTCCCACAGATCCGTGTTGTCTCTGTCAGGCTCGTGTGGATGCTGTGGATACCCCAGGATGTTTAAAGCTGCACAGAATGACTGTGCTGAGGCACCTGCGCTGCTCCTCCTCGTGCTCCCTGCTCTCTGCAAGCATTCCTGGAGTGTTTGTGTTCATGGTTCTGTATTTCTAAATGCCCCATGTAGGGGCAAGCCACCAACGTTCAGGAGCATTTGAATAGTCATGAATATTTACATTGTTCTACCTACCTGACAATAAAGCATGAAGCCTCATATTCTCATCTCTTAAACAATCAAAACATGCTCGTAGATCAAATTTAATGCATATATTTTTTCCGTTTGAATACATTGTGATTAAAAGTTCATGACCTTGATTATATTATGCAATTTGAAAAATCGCCAACAATGTCCATGGTGATTAAATATTCCACTTTGTAATTATTTTGTAACTTTTGTTCTGCTCTTTGCTCACTCCAAAAATTATCATAAAATTTTGAAAGATGTCCTCAGTGCAGAATATGTCCATAAAATATTAAATATTCAATTTTCCTCTATCATGGCTTGAAAAATTCATAATTACATGATGATCCACATAATAACTCATTCTGAAAAGTCATATATGGCACTCCCCCTGTGACTGAGTTAATAATTTACTGCTGTGTGGGATTTTCACTCTGCACTGTTAGTCTTGGGAACATTTATTAAGCAAATGTTCATTTGCAAAGATCAGAATGTGAATGAAGAGGGTAAGAATTTAATGAGGAGTGACAGACAGGTGAACTGATTCCATATAGTTCTTTACTACAGGAGAAAGCAGATAGCTTTATCTTTCATAGCCTCGATAGACACATGAAATGAAATATAGAAGACAGAGGGCAAAAGGAAAAAAAAAGGTACTTTCCTAGAAGGGCCAGTGGAAGGATAAATCAGTGGAACTCATGAATGTGATTCAGACCAGTTGAAATGGCTGATCTTAGTCTGTGCCTTTGGTCTTATACAGCAGAGATATTTAGACGTTTTATTTTTGAGATATTTGCCCATTTTTTCAATATAATGTTTCTAGCATTTAAAAATACAAAAGCAGCAAGTTTAAATTTTGGTTTCAAAATGCATTCTACTTTATGGATAACCTTTATAATTTCCAGATGTAAAACACAATTAATATAATATGAGAACAGGTGTTACAATTTCATCTACATTATTTTTTACTAAATAATGAAAAGGTTCACTACACATTAACCATGTAGCTTCGTTCTGTGAGTTTTGGGTGTTTTCTAGGTTAACCTAGGTTAAATAATATTGATCCTGGATTTTACTTGTAAAATAAATTCAAGGAAAAAAAAATATCACAGAAGGATTTTATAATCAATTCAGAGGTCACTTTTGCAAAATACTGAGCATGCTGCTCCTGATACAGCAAAAAAGAAACACATTTCAAGACTTTTGAAATAGTCTCTTGTTTAAAGGTAGGTGAGTACAAATTTAGGTGTTTTACTGACTAAGGGACACTTCAATAAACCTGACATAAACAACTTCTCAGTCTATTGTCACTGGATGTGTAAGGATACAATCTACAACTGTAATTCCCAAAGATTCCTAAATATAATTTCCCAAAGGTTAGGATTTATACTATTTTATATATAGGAAAAAAAAAGATTTGGCTTTTCCAGTTGACTTTATTTATTAACTTTTATTCCTATATGGTTATATTTTCAATAGACTTTTGTTCTCCATAAAAGTTTATATTTCCTAAAATATTATTATATTCCAGAGTCCTGAAATATAATTTTTTATAAATGCAACATTTATTTCTAAGATCATTGCCAAAATAAAAACAACTCTCATAAAGATAAGACTTATTCTTTGGGTGTGTTATATTTATTTTTTAATACTTTGGGGGCTGTGGTGGATGATTGTGTAATCAGTGATGAACAGTTCATCTGTATTTTGATAACTGAAGTAGTACATCAGAGAAGATGTAGAGAAAATGTGATCCAAAATATAATTTTTCTGAAAAAAAGGTGCAAAAAGTAATTTTGTTTAAAAGTTATGCATTTGAAAGATAATTTTCAGTCAGTGTCAGAATCATTTTCCTGGATATGAAGGCTTCAGCTGAGGATGTTCAGATTTGTTTAGGCTTTTGTCTTGAATTCAGTTTTTAATTTTTAAAGGTCAGTCCACGGATATGTTGGAAATGAGACAGGACTTTGACCTAAATTTCTGATGGAGAATACTGACTTCTACCTTAATGGGTGATCAGTTACCTGACAAACTGAAAAATGAACAGGCACATACAGGAAACATTTAGTTCAAAGAGTTTGAACTGGGATATCATAAAGGGAAAATGAGGTGACATTGAGAACTGAAGAAAAAAAATCAAGTTATATTTAATCACACAGATTCACGAAGGATAAGGAGAATTCTTCCTAGAGCTTATTCACTAGGTATAACAGAGACAGGAAAGACCTGATCACTGACTGCAAGAAAAGAAACTCATTTGACCAAAGACAGATGTATGCCATTAGAATCAACTGAGAGAAATAGGCAGCACTTTTATGGCATAGTCCATTTCACCCTGAAATAGAAATTTGGTAAGATTAGTGATCCCTTAGTGCCTGTTTCTGTAAATTGCCCATAAAGGAACCCTGTGTTACCAACTTAGATATATCTGTGTGAGATTAATTTCATCTGAGGGAACTATGAGCTGCAGAGGTGATGTTGCCAAGAAAAAGAAAGTGCAGTCTTTAGGTGTGTCTGTTGTGGTGTTCCTCAACACACATAAAAGGGCTTCAATGCCTCTGTACAACAGGTAAGTAAAGTTTTGTCTGCAGTAGCCTGGGCTGCTTTCATTATTTGTTTTCTGGAAAGAGTTAAGTTCAGACTGGAAGAGGTGTAACACAGAGTAACTAGGGCAGATGGATGGGGAGTGTTCTTTGTGTTAATTTTGGGGTTCATCAAAGGTTAGCAAATATTTTTTAAATGGGAGCATAACACTTCCCCAAAAATATCATCACCCTAATCTCAGCAAAGAAAAAGTGGATGAGAAGGGACCTAAGAATGTCAGCCCTGTTTGAGGGGGACTCCTACTCCTTGAAGTGACGTCCTGGTGAGAGGTGACTGGTGGTAATACCAATTCTTTCACCTTACTCCCAGCTCCAGCTGTCAATGGGGTTGCCTCATATCGTTAGAGTAAAAACATTCCTTGATTCATGAACCACATTACTTCTCAGTCAGGGAATCCTAACCTCTCATCTGCTGAAGTCCCCTGCTTCTCTTCCAGAGCTTATCCACATTATCACCACTATGTCAAATAGCTTTTCCTGAATTTGTAATTCTAAAATGTTTCATAGAGATAGGAAAAAAACCCAAAACCACATTCATGAAGAAATAAAATTGACTGAAAAACAATAGTGGGTAGAAGTTGTACAAAATAATTTTTTGATTTCATGAACCCCTAATAATGGGACTTATTGATCCGAGAGTCCTCATGCAGATGCATTTCTTCAGTATTTGTTTTAAAATTGACTCTTACATATACATATTTTTAAGCATCACTTAAAATGAGTGCGACATTGAGCTAGGCAAGGTTGTTGTAAATATCTGGGATTAAAGAAAATCACCAGCATTAAAAAAAAATACAATTTAATTTTCTGATAGCTTTGAATTGCAAAATTAAAAAAAAAAAAAGGAATTGATTGAATTTTATGTATTTTATTTGTATACTTTATACTTACTTGCTTGAGGAGACTTCTTCAGGCATAAGCACTTGTCCAGCAAGTCCCTTCTCCTCAGCTGTTTGCATCTAAGAAGGTTAAATCTAGATGAGTTTTGTGGTTTATGTATTTTTAAATATTTTTATTTATTTGCATTAGATTTATTTTCAATGTTACATTACTGAAAATAGATTGTCCTGTACACGGCCAGAAGTTGGACTTTGATGATCCTTGAGGGGTCTCTCCCAGTTCAGGATATTCTATGATTCTGTTATTATTTCTTTTTCTTTTTCTTATTTTTCTTTTTCTTTTTTTTTTTTTTGGGCACAAGATAGTAATGGGAAAGGGGAAAAAAGATGGGTTTGATCCCAAAACCTTGTCATAGATAATGTTTTGGAAGTAGAGCAAGAACTCACTCTTTTCTCCTCTGCAGACTGGGAGCAGTAGTAACTGCCAGCCCCTGTGTGAGCTCTGAGCACTGGTTCTGATGGGAACAGCATCATTCAGAGCAGCTAGGCATCCTGTCTCCTGAATTATACAAATTGTACTATCCCATGGTTGATGTAAATCAGCTTTGCCATGAGATCAGGGATTCAGCTGTACTTTTTTACTGAGTTTAGGTGTCTACATGAAGATGTCTGCCTGAGAGTTAAGTGGTGACTCCCACTGCAGTCAAAGGACATGCAGTGCTGGATTCAGTTGCCTGAGCAGGAAAGTTTATAGATGGGGCAACTACCAGGCAGGTTAGTGGTAGGCTTGTAATTTCCTGGATCAGCAGCTGAAGGCCATGCAATCCATACCTGCTTTGAAAAGTCCCTCTCCAGATTTTATCAGCTGCACAGATTAGATCTCTGTGCCTGGCTCAGATACATTCACCTACACAGACTCCAAAATGCAGAGCTCTTAATTTCAACCCGAGTTTTGCCCCTCAGACCTACTTCAGCTGCTTCTACATAGGCATCTAAATAAAGATATTTCAAGCTGGATTCCACTAGCTGTGACCCAGGATATTGTATTTGGTCTCCAGATTCCACTTGGCAGGTTCCAAGGTCTGCCATAACTTCTGTATCACATTTACTATCTCACTGCAAGTGACTTAAGGCTTCATACCTCAGGCTGTGTAAATTGGCAAAGAGTTTCTGTCAAGTGACAAAAAGTTTCTGTATTTACACAATTCAACCAAGCCCTAAGTGTTTTTTGGTATGTATTTGAGAGGAAAGGGTGAAAAAATCTGTGAAGAGAGTTTAACCTGAATTTCAGGTGCCGTAAACAAAGAAAATAAGGACTTACAACATTCTCAAATATTTTCAATATTCTATTTTGGTTTGGTTTATTTAAACCATTGTCTTTAAAACGAAATGCTTCTGAGAGATGTCAGTGTTGAATGCTTTCTTTCTAGCTCATGGCTTAAATGATACACAGTGTCAGAGAACACTGCAGGCTTTGTGTTTTGTCTGTAAAAACAAAACAAAACAAGACCCAACATCTTCTCTAAACATCTTTAAACTGCTGCTTTCAAAAAGTGCTTCATCATGCACTCATGTAGTACAAAAGAAAAGCAACTGGTCAGATCTCCCTAGTAGGCACAAAATCTGTTCTGCTCCTTTTATCCCACCTTATAAACAGCTTAGCTCAAAGCGTCTCTTCCAGAACATAATGCTCTGGGCTTTCTGCATGTAGGAGTGGATGGTGCCCTGGGGCCAGAGTTCAGAACATCACTATTGAGCTTTAAAATACACCAGGGTGAAAAGGGAAAAGTAAAATGTCAGGATTAGCATTTGACAGCTCCAGTTGTTTGTTAAATGTGAGAAAAAACAGGGAGAAGTAGAAAAAATAGACTTGCTGATTATATTGGGATATTTGCTATTTATACTGTGGCATTTTGCAATGACATATACAAATAGAAGTTTGGTAGAGGTTTACTGAAAGTTTTGATTGTATCTGTTGGACATATAAGAGTATCTGGAACTTGGGTATAAGAATGAAACAAACATGTCAAAACTCATCAGAAATAAAGAAACCCAAAACACTACTGTTAATAAGGCAGTAAGAGCCATAAACTATGTATTATAAATAAGCTTGAAACTTTCATAACCTAGACAGCAGAACCACATGTCATATAAACTGCTCTTAAGATACTGAAACCACACTGAAATTTCCAAGATATTAATCAGGTTAGACCGTGGTAGTGTCATAATTCCCTTAATGCTGTAATGATAATCAACACATAGGCATACTCAGGCTATTCTGAAGTACTTCATCAAGGAATTTAGTTTACAAATACATGTGAAAATTACATAACTGAAGGGAAAATATATTTAGTGAGAGGATCAGCTTATTTTTGCAGAAGAGCCCCACTGACTTCTGCCCTGTAGTCTGATGCCAGATAAAGAATCTACTATGATTATGGGACATGCCAAGCCTTTAGAAAGTTTGCTCAATAATTAGTACTAATGCATGGTATCTTTTTCTTTTTTAGATGCAAAGTCACAAAATTTCTGAAACTTTGACAATTTCATGAGACTTTTAGGCCATTTAACTGAAGGACAAGCTAACTGGCCTATCTTTATCGTTGTTTTAATCTAACAAGTTACAGACCGTATGATTTAAAATTACAATCCACTTTTGAGCTCATAATTCCCTTTATTTAAGAAATGAATAGAACGAAATCATCACTGAGGTCTTAAATTACCTTGCAAAAAGTAGCTAAATAAAAAATGCTATTAAATACAATAATAAAAGAAGGAGGGTGCTCATACATCATTTCGACGACATGGACACAACTAAGGAAGAAGATGTTCTCAAATGTTTTCAATCACAGAATAAAAATATTCATGACACAATGAAAAACTGTCAGTTATAAAGTAAAGAAATTCTTCAAATTAGATTGCACTAAATGATTGTCTTTGACAAGATAAATCTTGTCTTCCTTTGATCTTCCGATGATGCCAACATGTACTTTTGAGAGGTCTGGAAAGAAACCCATGGAGGATCCCCACTTGCCAAAATCAGTAACATTCATTTCCATGCCTGAGAGACAAAAATGCTGGCTAATAAGAGAAACATGCTCACTGGAGGCTGAAGGAACACATGTTTGTGCCTCATTCAGTATACCAGAGTGACTGCTGAGGAATGACTCAGTCTGGCAAAACTCTTAGGTGTAGGACTGTCACGTTTGTTTTCTGTATCTGCCAAATTCAGTAAGGCTCCACTATGCAAGTCATCTCTGCCTGGGGGCTTGTCTATCTTGAACATTCAAATTTCCAAAACAATTCTATTGCTTTCTTTCATGAACCAGTATTTATGTTCTATTTCTTCAATTTTACTTTTTGTCTCATTCTTCATCTCCTTTTTGGCTTGTAACACCTCTTTGGTACATGCAGAGCCAAATGTGAGGCAGAGCCAAATCCATGTTTCTAATTTATGAAAGGCAAGTTATGTGCTTTCTTTTTGTATATGAATCCTTTTTTTCTCTGTGCTAAGCATGAAATAAGTTTGTCTGCAAAGGAAAAATCTCTGTGTTCCAAATACCTTGTCTGGCGTGCTGTAGTTTAGAAGTCACAAGCAAGGTTCTGTCAGGTTACCACAGGTAAAAATAAAGAGCAAATATGTGGAAAATCTTTCTTATTATGAACATCACAAAATAAAACTCGATAGAGTTAGGAAATACCTGAGAGCCAGTGGCCTACACAATGTCATTTAATTTGCTTGTGCATATTTTTAAAGTCAAGCTTGAGGATGTGATCACATACTGTATTTTCCAAGAAGCCTAGTGCAACATTGATGAACATTAATGAACACCTGGTTGGTTCTCTTCCTTCTCCTTATGCCACACTCATAGCTCAGAAGATAGAATTCCAAATTTTCTTGTGGGCTTTCTTATGTTGCTTAGCAACACATGGGAGCACACTTTGAAAATTTTTAAATTTGTATTTGCAATATTTATCATAATTGACAGATGTTTTACCAAGGGAGACTTTATTAAATTTTCCAGTAATCTGAGATGCCTAGGATCTGCTGTTCTAAACATTTAGCCTTTACCATGCTATATTTTATAAGCGCAGTGGTATTTGATTGTATCTGTGAATAATCAGATATCACCCAAATCATGTTTCTTTCCTTTCCTCCAGAACCCTTAATGCCTTCTTCCCATTTTCACTCAAACTTTGGCAACCTGTTCTCCCTTTCCTCAATTTCTTTTCCCTGTCACTTTCTCTGGTCAAGTCTGGGAGTGCTGGCTCCTTCTCAGAGGCACTCCCGTGCTCCACTTGTTCTGCTCATTCTCCCCCATTTATCAGCTTTCCTTTGCCTCCAGCACTGAGCCAGCCTGGCTATGCATTGCACTTTGTTTTGACTTTTTGGTTTCCTATAAATGTTCTAGGTGTTTTGTCTGAACAGCTTCATCTTCAGTCATCCAGCTCTTAGGTAAATTTGCAAAGCAAGTCTTTATAACTTCTGCCTCCTTGGTTTGGTGTCTGTTAGTAGAGCTTGCTGCACTGGTAGGAGGTCCTCAATCAAACTCTGGAGGCATTTAAGCTGGGAATTTTTACTGCACCTTTCCAAAAGTTTATAAAATGCCCAGATAGGAATAGATGCTCACAAAGACAACCAAAAGCTCATTAACATTGCCAAAAAAAAGTAACTTTCCTAGCTACGCTTTTAGAAACTCTTAAAGTCTTTAGCAGATAAGAGCAACCAACCAGCAAAAAACCAGCATAGCTCTGGGCTCAGTCTAAATCCTTTCACTCTTTAACAATATCAGGCTAAACAGTGAGTGGGCACTGAAACACTCGCCAATTTTTGGCTAAAACCAAATGAGCCTTTGCAAGAAACATGAAGTAACTTTCTCATTTTAGGGTCAACAGTTCCTGACTACCATCACAGTTAGACCCAAGGTCAGGGATTAAAAGTTGGAAAAAATAAGTCTCAGACTCTAGAGTGGGAGTATAGGAGACTGTGGGATAGAACAACTAGAACAACTGGAAGGGACTTGCAGCCATCATTTGTTTCAACTGCAGTGAGATTTGTTGAAGGAAGTGCTGGACTGAGATCTCAAGGACAACAAGAAGATATGAGAACAATATTGTCTGGTTGATTTTACTGCAGAAAAACACTGCATCCACCTCTCGAGCTGAGAACAGTCTCAGTGGCCATGGGACTGCAATTCAGGGACATCATGGCAAGGGGGAAATTGTGCTTTTATGTACTGTAGAGCTAACTTCCAGAGGGACTCGCATAAAATCCCTCACACTGTGTTTGACATTGCTGGCTGTTTTGAGAGGATGAACATCAAAACAAACCACATGAAGCATGTAGGTCAACAACCACATAAACTTCTTTTGTTCTAAGGACTAATTGAGACCTCCCAGGATGTCAGGGTCCAGGAGAGGACAATTCTGTAGTGCTCTGTTGTCTGCAGAACTCCCTTTTAGGAAATCTGATTTACTCAAGCTTGGCACTGAGGCCAGAATCAGATCCCCACTGTACAACAAACAGGGCTATTAAATGATTTATGGTTTATTGCAAGGATTCTCTTTTCAGGATTAATACTGTTAGTCATATATTTATGGCTAACAGCATACAAAACTGAACAAATCCCTTCAACATAATAGGATAAAGCAGTTCTAGAGAGCTAGAAGCCAGTTATAATGTACAGAAAATCAATGTATACATGTTGATATAATGGGCTGATTATGTATTTCTATGTTGAGGAGGGCAGAAAAATAATTTATGCATGTCATTGAAGAGATATAGCTAGGAACTTTATAAATAGGTTTATGCTTTTTTTTTTTTCACAGAGAAAGATTTAATTAGCTACAGTTAAATTTATTATGTAGACAAAATAAAACAATTTCTGATATATTTTGTATTTGATTCAATTTTCACGCACCATTATTTTGTTTTGTTTTGTTCTGGAGTTTTGAAAAATTAGTTCCAATTGAGACATTTGTGAGTAAGATGAGTTCTAAGTATTTAGTTTTTAGAAGAAAGATATACTGCCTGTACAAAAATGTAAAGTTTCTGGCTTTTATGGAGTTGGCACTGTCTTTTACATTCTCATGGTTATGGCAGTTTCTAAGAAATCTCCGAGAACATGTAATTGGAACTCCCTACCCCTTTTTTTTTCCCTTGCAAACAACATATCTTCATATTTTTGGAATGAGTGATGCAGAGATTAGCCTTATTTACCAAAAAAAACCAATTGCAAATTATTCCTTTGCCTTCAAAGGAAGGAGGAGTTCTGTGGGAAAAAAACATGTAATAAGAGTAAATAATTGTGAACAAATTACTGATTACCCAAATCTCTCTACTTAATAGTTTGTTAGTATGTTTCTCTATATACTGAGTCCCAAATAGACAGATAGGAATTCAGTGTCAGGCAGCCTGGTTAAATAATTGAGGTCAGAGAATGTATATACAAGTGCTAAAGATCCTAAGTGCAATGTACGAACACTAAAGTTTATACCTGTGGTGGAAATACGAGGTTTGCGTAAATTGAATACCAATACATATAAACCATATGTTTACATAGATGCATATGTATATGTGCAACAGCATATATATATCACACATCACAGATTTTATGTAGAATAATGCCATAAAATAAGCTGTGCCTCCAAAAGGAAAATATTTTGTAAGATATGTAAACTGCAGTGAAGGCTGTATTGAAGTACTCAAAAATTATTTGGTTAAAGGGTAAATACACCTTGTACCTCATAATGAAAATCTTATAGGTAGGGGTGGAGATTAACACTGCAGGCTGTCTGCAGAATATTAATAAAATTCAATATAGTTTCTAAAAGGTGTAATTTATATTTTGTGGAAATGAGTCTCTTTTCTAATAAAATTCTTCTGTCCTTCATTCTGTTCATATAATTTTTCTATAAATCATCCTGTAGGAATTTTTTCTAAATATTCATCTCAGAGAGAACCTATTTAAATAAGCCCTCTTAGCAAAGTATTTCAGAATTAAAATTACACCATGAGCGATACTTTATCCAATATGCTTCCTTCTATAGAATTTTTTGCAACTAAACCAATATTTTTCAGAATTACATTATGTTAAAATAGCTGATCTGAGGTGATGCTTCTAGTATAAAAACACTATGTAAAGAAGATCAACAAATTACCTTTAACCATTTTAATTTAACTGGTCTCTGAACCTGTGCAAAAGTAGCTGAATTTCTTTCCACATCTACATATATAGTGATAAAAAACCTAAGGGCATTGCACACAATGAAAGAATAAGAAAGGAGGAAATTGCTCCTGGTTATACTTTATTTTCTTGGGTTTTCTGTAAACTAGAACCTCTTGCTTTTTGTAGTTGTGTAGAAATAAAGTCTGTGGTATCCCTGGAATTCTTGGGGAGGTTTGATCAAAAAAAATGGTAAATTGTATTTTTAGAGAGAAAGGCTGTAACCAAAAGAGGAGAGAAAACCTGGCACCACTTGCTAGACAGTGAAAGTTTATATTCCAGTTCTGATCCATATTTCATAGTGACTTCTCAATTCTTAGGTTGGGTATTCACCTGAAGCAGGAGAGGACTTGTATGTTATTTTTCATATATGCTTTTCTGAAATGGGATTCACTGATGAAGTGAACTATTTTCACTGAAAGATGGAAAACAAGTAGCAAATGGAGGTTAAAATTTCAGAAGGTGGGTCAAATTTTCTTTTCTTATGTTCACACTTCTACAATGTGTAAAAGAAATGCACAAAATGAAAGGAAAAGATTATATTAATTGGAAGTAAGGGTGGGATTTCCCATGCCACACATTAATCCCACCAGAGAATGTATTTGCTGCTAAGTTTCCAGGAAACTTGGAAGTGGAATACAGTGACATTGTATATGCAACGCTTGGGGCTTGACAACAAAAGAATTAAACTTGTATGGAAACTGACTGATGCACAAGAGCAGGCAAACAAGTGTTTCACTACACAATCTGCAGCACAGACCAGCATTTCTGCTGAAGTTAGCTAGTTGGTCAATAATAATGTTATTACTAGGCAATATAGCATATTTATGTGGCATTTACTACATTTAATAACACGGCAATAGACAGTGGTATACAGTGATGCAAACATATCACTTCTAAACTTTATACCAAGTGCAAACAGCCTATGACAGACAGTTCTACACTCCATGAGGCTAAATGCACACCTATTCCCATACCTGATGCCTGCAAGAACAGCCAATAAAGGAAGAAATGTGAGAGTGGCTGTGTGCCAAACACAGATTAAGCTCCTTCCAACATATCCCATGCTCATTACTACTAGTTGTAGAATTGTCCCCAGTTTGCTGGCCTGTACTTTTAAGGCACAGAACAGCAGCAAATGATGGGCCCTCAACAAGGATTTATTTGCTCAGGTCTACATATAAGTTATTGTTTTAGGACGCCTTTAAAACTAACAAAAAGAACAAAAATCTACCAAGAGATTAACTTAATCTAAAGTGACCATTTAAAATATACCAGATGACCCTCCCTGAGGAGTGTGATAAAGGAGGTAACTGCTGACTTTACGCTGCCAGATAACAATCCTGTGAAGGAGCATGGGCAGTATGTCTGATGGAGGAGAAAATGAATGAGTTAGTTTACAACCTTGTATTTGACAAGTGGAAGAGAACACCTGAACCCCAGAATTCACATCAAGCTGAGGGGTTTTGTCTATTTTTACTGTGCAAAGTCCAAATATTTTTGACATCCAGCCCCCTTCTGAGCAGTGTAACTTTCTGGGCAGTGTTTCTGCATGTACATCTCCTCCTGTCAGATGCTGGGATCCATCCCTATCAATGCCTTTGACCATCCTCTGCCTCCTGCATTATGACATTGAGCAAATAAATATGGACCACATTTTTTCTCTCTACCTTTCCTTATTTTACTGACTCTAAATTATAATTTACATATTTACACACTTCTTTTATTTTCCAAGTTCTTACCATCAAAAGGTCCTTTTCTGAACCTTTTCTAAGGTCCTACCTTCTGTTGCTGCCAGAAGCTTCCTGCCTACACAGGACTGGTAGATTTGACCAAGGATTTACAGAATGCCCATGAGAGAACTGGGAGGTTGGATGGGTTACGTAGGGACACCTCAAATGACAATAAATGTCCTTGTTTAAGCAACTGAACCTGAAATATAGAGGTTAAAAGCAGTTTCCATCTCATAGGAACCTATCTATCTATATTTTGGATACCATAAAAATAACTCTCATATCTGCACAGTGCTGGCAGATGTGACATAATCTTTGCAGTAGGTGTGCACTCCTGTGGAGCAGAACCTTAGAGGTAAGGTGGAAAACACCGAGTGTCTCAAACATCATTAAATGTCAGAGTATTGACAACAAAATTGAGCCCAGAACCCTATACCCTAATTTAAAATGAGGTAAATTCCGAGTGCTTTCATTTCATTTCATTTCATTTCATTTCATTTCATTTCATTTCATTTCATTTCAACGTGCTTTTTTCCTCAGCATAGAATTCTGCTAATTTTTTGCCATCAGGTACATTAATCTTCTGCTTCCTTCTCTTCATGACTATAAATGCAAGAAACTATGACCATAAAATCTCTATGAGAAATTGATCAAAATATAGTGACGATTACAGTGGAAAATGTTAGGGTTTCTCTGTAGGAAGCATGAAATGCCTTAAGAATTACTTTAAACAGTATTTCATAATACTCAGCTTGTGCTGTCTAGATGAAGAATTTGTATACACAGGTATTTCATTCTATTGTTAATGTTCTTTCAGTGTCCAGTGGCAGCTTGGTCTTGAAGGCTTTTGTTTCTATTTTTATCCTCATTTATTGTAAGAAACAATTATGGCTTTGATATGCGTAATCTGGAAGGAAATATTTCTTCTGGGAACTATTTCAACAGCCCATTTAGATTCCTAACGTCTTAGTGATTCAGTATTTTTGTCTTTTAAAATGCAGTGTATCCTTCAGGTGTTTTGACTGGACCTGAAATTTAGATTTGGCAAGTTTGGGATTTTTTGTAGACTGTTTCTCTTAGCTATATCACTTCCATTTAAACAAAAATAATTTGGTTGTTTGCTCAAAGTTATTATCTTATTATTTAGGGACTAGTGATAAAAACCCCTGAATTTTGAAATTTGTATTAACATTTTTAATAACTTATCCATTATGAATCAGAGAGTCCTATAAAAAGTTGCACATTTTAATTTTCTTTTAGATTCCTATTTACACAGAGTAGCATTCACCATGAACACTCAGAGAGTAGTACTTAGCCTGCTGCAAATTCTATGCCTTTGAATATTTTCCTTTCTGGAAGACCCCTTAATAAGGCATTCAGTGTATGATGGAATACTTCAGGAGCTGATTAGCTTAGATTCCAAAAGGTGAGTGTAAAAAGGTAGCATTAGTTTCTCCTATGTCTGTGGAAAATTGCCAAATCCTACCAGCATGTCCAATTTCCCAAAGAAAGTAAACCTTAACAACTCAGTCATTATTCCCTCTTTACAAGGAAGCTGCAACATTTCAACTTCACACTTTCCTTTGGGGACACACTATGGGTAAAGAACCAAAATTATCTAAGAAACTTGTTAAAGAAATAATTCAATCCCCTGGTTTTTTGTGGTTTTTTTTTTGTTTTTTTTTTTGTTTTTTTTTTTTTTTTAGGCTTGGCTATGTTCAGAACAATTGAAAAATACATTTATAAATGTAGACACTTCACTGAAACACCTGTGTTAGGAGTGCTGATGCTTGGGTTTTTCTGTATAATCTATGTGTAGGAAACCCATGTCATTTATTTAATTAATCTACCTCTTTAGATCTGGGGTTCAACATCATAAGATGCCATTTGGTTTTAGTTCCTCCTAGCCCTCAGCTGTTCTCTCTGTCAGACTTCCACCTTCTCAAGCTTACTCTTTATTCTACAGGATAAGGTACAATAGTTGAGACACAGTCGTGTATCACCACCTCACCTGCACCTCAGTCAGAGTTAGCTTTGCCACAGGTGCCATGTCATACCTCTCAGCTACATAGGTGCAGTGACACAAATACCCTAAAGGAACTAAAATACCAGCATCAGATCAAGTTTATGCACCTGAAACCACCTCTGTGAGTCTGCACCTGTCCTTAGTAAGCTCTTCCTCACAAGACATTTCCCCCAAGCTAATGTGAGTGTTCTCCAACAATACAGCAATCAGTCATCCTGACTCTGGGCAACCTTCTGCTTGTTTGGCCCACTTGGTATTTATTCATGTGTTTTGTTTGTCCCTTTCTCTGAGAACAGTCTTGGGATCATACCACAGGCCATATCCATCCCTCCCTACCTGATCTCTGTTCTGTGGCTTTGCTCTCATAATTTCTTGCATTATTTTGCCATCACGTTTGATTCTTTGCAGAGTTCTCCATCAATGGCATTGCTGTTTCACCTGGTCATACAAATGCCACTGTTGGTATTGCATGGGGTTTTGGAGCAATGTTTTCATTGCACCATTTTTGTTTTGTTCTGAGCAGAAGAGAAGAACAGAAAGTGAATACTGCACAGTGTCTTAAGAAAATACGTAGGAAGCTCAACCTTCTCATAGTTTTGAAAACTACTTGCAGGAACAGAGCCCAAAGTACTTTAGAGAGGAATTTTTTTTTTTTTTTTAATAATATACACTTTCAAGTATTTTCCCTTTTATTTTAAATAACCTAAGAGGAAAGCAACTATTGCAAGACACCTTCTACAATTTAAAGTTGGAGGTAGGTACTCTTAGAAGACAGATCATCTTGAGCAGCTGCACCGTGACTCAGTTGCCCATGTGAAAATCAGATGCCCAGGGGTGCCCACCAGGCCTCCAGGTAGCATTTCAAAAGGTCTGGTGTCTTCTCTATCTCCTATTTTAACATCCTGGTGCAGGTGACTCTGCTGTAGAGCATTTCAAACATGGATTGCATGTGTGGGTAACTTTGCTGTGTCATTTGTGTCTACTTTAGGGTGAGTCCACCCCCTGGACATACCAATTACTCTCTGTTTACTATAAGGGAGGCTAAATAATCATGTCAGTCTTTGAAATGGAAGATCTAGTAGGGTTGATATGTGCTTTTAACTGGTGGCACAGATAAGCATCAGATTTCAAGGCAGACATAGTTTTTAGAATAAGGATTAGAATTATTTTACAGCCCTTAAACCACACATAACCCTTGGAATAGATTAAAGCCTTTTTGTTGCAGCATCTGAGCTTTAAGCACTGGGTGTTAGAGATGCAGACTCTCTGAGGAGGTCAGTTTCTAGTTGTCCAAAACAGCTTACCAATTCCTCTGGCAATCGTGTGAATTTTTCCCCACAGCTCAGGATCGGACTGGTTTGTGACTCAATGTATAATTAATTTTTTAGCTCTAAACTCATCAATAAAGAGACAAAAAACCCCAAACCAAAACAAGAACAGGTGGGATGAGAGTGCTTGCTTGAGAGTGTTTTCTTCCCTAATGTTCTCTACTTTTCTAACTTCTAGAAGTCTGGAAAAGCTTAGTGTGTCCTGTCAAACCACCTACATGCAAATGTCCTCTCAAGGCCTTTGTGCCTATTTTTCCTGCTGGACTTGAGAGGTGCAGTTCTCCACTGAACTTCAACTACTAGCTAATATGGGGGGGGTGGCTGTTTTTTTTAATATCTCCATCTAAATCTGGCCTGCCTAGAGCTTAGGAGGTGTTAAACCTCCTAAACTTCTTTCAGTATTTCTGTAAGATGTCCCTCTTGCTG
Organism: Rhipidura dahli; assembly: GCA_013399225.1. Lineage (NCBI taxonomy): Eukaryota > Metazoa > Chordata > Aves > Passeriformes > Rhipiduridae > Rhipidura > Rhipidura dahli. The sequence goes on from VXAC01004017.1 coordinate 735,853, forward strand.
AGGGCTTCCCCTAAAGCATATGTAATCCTTATTGGTGTCATTTTCTCTCTGGAAAACCATCCAAATGCATACACATGTTCTTTTCTAACAGAGAGCACATTAACCTTTTGAAACAGAACTAGAAACTTGAATTAAACAGGAAGATATTTACCAGCTTAGCATTTTACATGCTCGCTATGCTATTTATGTAACTGATATTCAACTTTTTTTACTAATTTTATAACTGCTATTTTGCATGGTTTCTTTTATCTCACTGGCATCTCTTACACATTGATAGATTTTCATTTTCCTCTGATTTCACTACCTTTTAATGTTCACTTTATATTTTGACATGCTTGCTCTGAATTTCTTCCTGCAAAACCTTTCCTCTTTTACTTTGTGTCATTAGCCAAATACAAAATGCTGTAAGTGTTATTCCAATTTTTATATTAAGCATGAATAAATGTTAGATTCACGTCATGAAAGATATAAACTGCACTTGCATAATCTCTATCAAGTAACACATTAGAATACAACAAAAACAATCCAGCACTGTTTGCTGTCTACTTCATAGGCATATATATTTAATTAAGTTATGCTGCTCCTAAAATCCAAAAAGCTTAATCTTTTTCTGTCCTTAAATTAAACTCCCTGTGCTCTACAATGACCAAAACAAATAATCTATGACCTACAAACAAGACACTTGCATTCCCTGAAGATTTACTTCATCTTCTCCTCTAGGTTATACATCTTTGAACCTCTCTTTTCTGTAACGACCTTCTGGCGCTCATTAGCATGCTGATTACCATTAACACAGCTATAATCAAGCAATTTTCTTGGTGTATGTCGAGGAGAAATGCTCATCAGAATGCAGCCAAGGGACAAAATTAACTGCATAAATCTACAGCACAAACTGGATCTCATCCAGTTTTACATGAGTCTTCCTCCTTCTGCTAGGTGTGACTTCACCATCTTGCTCCCTGCTGATGGCCTAATAAGTATCCCCAGGTTCCACACTATTTAATTTACCCCTTCTCTCAATTTTACAGTTCCAGGGATGGATGACCACCTTGCAGTATTTTCTCTTAATATGTGTTTACCTTTATTTTTTTCTTCCGTCTCTTCTAATTGGTCATCAAGCTACAGATACATTTATTAAAAAGATTATACAAATGTATGTGTATGCATTTGTCTACCAGTGCTTTCATATCCTGTAAAATAATTTACAGGGCAATTGAGCAAGATATTTTCTGTGAAGGAACATATTTACAGAATTAAGATTCTGGCTTAGACATGCATGTTCCGGTTACAAAATAATTGTTCCATGTAAGATGTGGCAGATGTTGAACTAAGTATTGCATACTTTGAATGAAAAAGCCTTCCTAGAAAAAAGCTAAGACAGCTTTAGAGCTTCAAAATGACACAAGCAAATGTAAAATCTGTTCGTTTTTGTCCCAGAGTGATACAGGAGACAAAGAAAGAAGATGATTCAGGCAGTGAAACTTATTTAATTCAGTCAAAATTTTCCCCCTAATTATTGTTATAAATAACAGCAAACCTATACAGTTCTATATTTACACAGATCTTACTTTAATTCAATTATCCTGGACTAGGCTAATTTGGAATGAGAGAATTTACTTCTCAAAGAGGAAACATAAAACTAGAAAAAAACATGCTTTGGATATAAGAAGAGATATTCAAAGGGAGGAAAAATGTGTCAAGAAAAACTGTAACTGGCAAATGAGGAGGCAAACAAGAAGTAGGAGAGGAAAAAGTAGTGAATCAAGAAAAGGCCTGAAGAAAAATCAGATGGGAAGGAAGAGGAAACAAGAAGGAGTCTACTGAAGGGTACCAAGGTTCTGGTACCATCTGTGTTCAGATGGAGGAAGTTTTTGAAAGACTCAGCCTTTCCTGTAAACCTTAGGCTCAGGATTCCTGGAGCAGAGACAGAAAAGTTCTCATCCTGGCAGTGAATAAAGGATTTGGCAGGAGCGGGCATCTGTATCTGGAAACAAGTAGTGTCCCAATCCTGACTGAAATATGGCCAGAGTGAGCAGTGAGGAGGAAAGAAGTCGGCAAGGAAGAGTATGTGTAACACACCAAGGAGCCTCACCCCCTACCCTCCTGGGCAGCACACATCCCTCCTCTCCAATCCCACACTCTCAGGGGTTGCACTGCACTCCCATATTTTGTTGGGAAATGAGAGAAGGTAGGTGGAAGGCAAGGAGAAGAAAGCAAAGTGCAGTGGTATCACCTCGTGGTAAGCCTCTGTTACCTTCTGCTATGTGTCTTTTGCATCATGACACTCCTGTGGTATTAATGTAACTCTTGTGAGTGGTGGCCATAATTCATGCAAATTTAATAGACTCCTCAGGGCAGGTTCAGTTATAAGAGCACCAATCTCGGCAGAGGTTTGCTCAACCTGTTCTTAAAAACTTCCATTGATGGAGCTCTTGTGGCCTCCCCAAGCAACTTAATCTACCACTTTACTGCTAGAAATGTTTCCCAGCTGTCTAACTGGAATCTCATTAATTTAAGGCCATTAATCCTGACCTCTTTCAACATCTTTATGTAGTTTAAAAATATTACTACGTCTCCTCATTTTTCTCTCTACTTCACCATTCAGTTTTCACTAATGTTGCTGCTCATCTACAAAAAATATCAACAGTTAAGTGGAAAAATAGGATTTTTTTAAAAAAGTAGTGAGTAAAAAAACACCAGTGAAATTTTGTGGGATGAATTCTGCCATATGAATTATGGAAGCATATGATGGCCACTGCAAAGCAGAGAAGTGGATGTCTTCAGAAAAGTCAGAGAAATATCCAAATTAGAATAAGAAGAACAGTGGAAGAGTATGGAAACTGATCAGAATGGAAAATGTGGAAGAAGTGTGGGAGCACAGAAATGGGGTCAGAAATTACCTATGAGTAAGAGACACACAGTCAAAGGAACACGCACAGGGTTTCACCTGGCTTCCTTAAGAAATGATCAGCATCACTCTCCCCTAAACAACAGGAGCATGAAGGTCCAGTGGCTCTGCACATCTGCAACAGAAACATCTGTATCCACCTAGTCATGGTGGGCTCTTGTAGTTAAAGGAAAAAGACTTGTTTTGGGATGTGATTTCTCTCACCTGTCTCCATGCAATGGCATGAATCATTCATTCTCTCCTTAGAAACACCTCTTCCTTTTCAGGAACAGAGAAAGAGGTCAGACAACAAGCTCCAGTGCAGATCAGTTCAGGTTATGTGAATTCCCTGTAAACTGTGTGTTTAGGCTGCCCCAGTCCATTTTCTGCCCAGTCAAAGTCAGTAGAAAGGCCTTGACTCTTACATTGTATTTAAACCTTTTGCTCATTTCATCACTGTATTGGAGGAATCACCCTTAAACTAAATACCCATGAGAAAAAAATTCTTCACTGTTCATTTTGCTGCTCTGAGATATATTCATATAAGAAACATATCAATATAGTGATGACCATGTCTTTGGGAATTAGGTAATTGGCTTTATCATCCTTTACAGTTTATAAGATGTCAATCATACTTTTACTTACTAGCATCTTATTATATACATTCATTTTTTTTATTTTCAATATATGAAGGAAATTTCTTCATTTACCTCTCCTCAAAGATGTCTAGAGAGATCTCTAATTGTTCTTTCCTTAGTAATTGCTAAAAAATATCTTTCTGACCAGATAACAAAATTATCTGTTTGTCTGCACCTCTTTTGATTAGCATATTGTTGATTTCAGGGAGTTTATTTGAATAGAAATTTAATAGTAGTTTATTTTTTTATTTGATGCAAATTCTTCTGATTATGAAGAACTTATTTGATGTAAAAAATAGGCATGAGGAAGATACAATAATATAAAGGATAGGGAAGGGGGAAGGGTGGATGTTCTGGGAAATACAGAACAGAAAAAACCCAAGAAATATAAGAATACTTTTGAAAAATATTAGGAACATGTCATGCTTAACAAGAAGTATGAATTGCTTATTTTCTCTAACTGATGTTAACCAGCAGGTGAAACATTCCCTTGTTGTTGCTCATAACACTGACAAAGAAAAACAACAAGTTTAGTAAACTCTATGAAAAATCAGAAATCAATATCATATTAAGTCACCTAGACATGAAAGTCCTTCAAGCACTTTCTGAACACAGAATGGGGCAACAGGAGGAGGATGCTGTGGTGATGAATTGTACACCATGCTGCCAGTTAAATGAGAAGATTGCAGACTAATTTTTTATTCTAGTTCCTGTGTGATTTGTGCATAAATATAGATCTCTTGAAAGTATGGGGTATCTAAAGCCCAAGCAAGGGTGCATCTATGGTAAAGGTTGTAAGAATTGGTTGCCAAGGGTCCTTGCTGTACACCTGGCTGTGTAGCACTGCTGTGTATCCAGAGGAAGCCTAAGGATCTACATCAGCTTCAATTGCATCTCTGCTTCCAAGGGATGCAAATTCAACCCAAGGCTGGACCAGCACACAGAAAGGGACCATAAGGGATTTATGGAAACTAAGATGTGCTATAGCTTGAATCACATCTTTCACTATGAACTCACTTGTCTTTCTGCTGAAGTGGTAAAACTGAGGCAAAGGGGAAGCTTTTGCTCTCCAATTTAATTTCTTAACATGGAGCTCTGGATACTGAGATCCTATCTGTTCCCTGATTTTAGATAACTAGATCAAATACTGTGAAATGGAGGGGGGATATCACAAGTTCAGGGGCAAACTGAGCATTAGGATCAAAAGAAAAAGAGGAAAATGCAGTCATACTTTACTTTTACAATAACAAAAACAAACACTAGTGCACATGTGGTAATAGGGAGAAAAAGGCACTGCTAATGGCAATCAGCTTGTCCTACTGGTCCAAAGAATCCTAATTATTACACTTGGAAAAAGCTGTACAATACTCTGGAGGACCCAGTTACAGCACACTCAGCAAAAGCATCTGCAGAGCAAATGCTGGCAGCTTTTCTGTCAGAGCCTGTGCTGAGCAGGGCTGGGGATACACTGGATGCTTTATTATCAACACCCGGAGACAAATTCAGTGAAAGGCTTGGGTGCCTGGTGCCAGAAGTGGAGCATGGTGCACAGAAGCCTGCAAACACTGCAGAAGTACCTGAAACACTAAGGATGCTTCTAGTTTAGCTATAAAATTTATTTGAGTGACTAAAGCCTGTTGCCTGGACATGGCTGCACCTCCGGGCATCATAAAGCCATTGAGACTTCATCAGCTGAGTTTCCTCTGTTTAAGACCCGTGCTAAGCTTGACATATTAGATGCTGGATCATGTCTGATCTGTTGCAGTAGCAACACTGAAATCCGCAGTCACTGTCTTTCATAAAAAGTACATTTATCCCTTTAATTAATTAATTAGTGCTTACAGTACTAGGTCAGAAACTGGAACATCACAATTTAACCTGTTTGACTTCATGGCGTGCAGCCTCACACCCCTGTATGTGTGAGACATACAGGGGAAGGGAGACCAATGGCTCCCTGGCATTATTTCATCCTCCTGGAGGATGCACTTCTCAGGAGATGTCACACCCTTTATCCCAGTTAGACTAAGCAAGAGAGAGTTATCAGGCTGGGCAAACTGAGGACGCTGTGGCATGAGTAGCTTCTGGTCTACGAGCCTGTTCCTGGGTTTATCTTGATATTCGTATTAGATGTTTCTATTTGAGGGATCATTGCTGTTGAAGAACTAAATCACTTTCAAAGGTAAACAAATAAAGTCGATCCAAGGGTCCTTGCTTTTGTCTTGCCCCTTACTGCCATCTGGAATATGGTATGATATGAGTGACAGCAGCTGCCCTGAGCAGTAGTGGAGTACAGGTGGATGGTGATGCAGAAGCAAAATGTTCTTCAGTCTCTGGTACTCAGCTCCTGCATCCCTGCAAACCCTCCCCAAGCCACCTCTCAGCCTGTCCAGTCCCATCTCCCCACTATCAATCCAGATGCTCATTCCAAAATAAGTAGATCCCTGAAGTGCTGCCTTCAGTGCTTTAGTTTCCTTCACCCTGTGCAGACCTCACCAAATGAGGACTTCTGTGTGCTGGTGAATTGTCAGTGTAGAGTGAGGCAAGTCAACATTTCCTCAGAGGAATAGCAGTCTTGAGCTTTGATATTGTACATATGAATCCTACAATCTCTCTCCATCTTTCCTATTTTTTTTTTTTTTTTGTTCAGCAAGAACAAATCTTACCTTTTTTATTATTATCATTCTGAAGAAGACATAGATATTTAAGGTTTCATAATTTATTAACCATATGTTTATTTTTCTTTAAATCTGATAAGAAATTCTACCTCAGATGCAGACTGCATACAGCACTATGAAGCTTATGTATATATATATTATATATATTTATTTTACATTTGATGATGAATACCAAAATCAGACATCCATGCTGGAAATGAATTGCAGTTTTAAATATGGATAAGTTAGTGTTTCTCTGTAAACTTATGTTTGTTTACTAGTATCAAAGTATTTGGTGCTTGTGAGATGTACTAACTTCAAAGTACAGATTATCTCTGTATAACACAAGTAAAAAGAATTTGATATGAGCTGAATATACATGAAAATTTAGAAACTGAAGGAACTGAATAAGGAAGGTAAAAGGACACAATGAAAAACTCTGAGAAGTAGAACTAACAGAAAGCAATTTTTTAAGTGAACCAACAAAAAAGAAATCCCAGCAAATGTACTTGATTGGTATTATACAATGTGAGCAGTAACACAGAAAAGGCAGAAACATTCAACAAGCAAGTCTTTTTATAGATGAGAGAAAGCCAGATGATAAGGTCTCTTTAGAGGATGATGAAACACCTTCAAGTGCTGAAGCAAGTCAGTTAAAACACAGGTACCAGAATTAATCAATGATAAATCAACAGGTGACTGGCATGCAAGAAATAGAAAATTTCTAAAAAAGCATCACACTGAGTCATAGGTGCCATCTTTTCAATAGCTCTTAAACGACTTTGAAGATCAAAATTCATAGAAGAAAACCTTAAGTAAAAGGCTGAGATAGTAATAGACTTATTGTTCTGCGTAAAGTAACAGATTATATTCAGCTTCCTTAACAAAGAATTAAAGCACAATAATATGATTAATGCNAGAACAAATCTTACCTTTTTTATTATTATCATTCTGAAGAAGACATAGATATTTAAGGTTTCATAATTTATTAACCATATGTTTATTTTTCTTTAAATCTGATAAGAAATTCTACCTCAGATGCAGACTGCATACAGCACTATGAAGCTTATGTATATATATATTATATATATTTATTTTACATTTGATGATGAATACCAAAATCAGACATCCATGCTGGAAATGAATTGCAGTTTTAAATATGGATAAGTTAGTGTTTCTCTGTAAACTTATGTTTGTTTACTAGTATCAAAGTATTTGGTGCTTGTGAGATGTACTAACTTCAAAGTACAGATTATCTCTGTATAACACAAGTAAAAAGAATTTGATATGAGCTGAATATACATGAAAATTTAGAAACTGAAGGAACTGAATAAGGAAGGTAAAAGGACACAATGAAAAACTCTGAGAAGTAGAACTAACAGAAAGCAATTTTTTAAGTGAACCAACAAAAGAAATCCCAGCAAATGTACTTGATTGGTATTATACAATGTGAGCAGTAACACAGAAAAGGCAGAAACATTCAACAAGCAAGTCTTTTTATAGATGAGAGAAAGCCAGATGATAAGGTCTCTTTAGAGGATGATGAAACACCTTCAAGTGCTGAAGCAAGTCAGTTAAAACACAGGTACCAGAATTAATCAATGATAAATCAACAGGTGACTGGCATGCAAGAAATAGAAAATTTCTAAAAAAGCATCACACTGAGTCATAGGTGCCATCTTTTCAATAGCTCTTAAACGACTTTGAAGATCAAAATTCATAGAAGAAAACCTTAAGTAAAAGGCTGAGATAGTAATAGACTTATTGTTCTGCGTAAAGTAACAGATTATATTCAGCTTCCTTAACAAAGAATTAAAGCACAATAATATGATTAATGCAAATCAATATGGGCTCTTGGAAGTTTGGTCTTGATTCTGTAATGTGATTAGGAGTTTAGCTACTAAAGGTAATTGTGTGAGTATAATACACTAAAACTCCTGCGAGACATTTGACTTGGTGACTTGTGACATTTTGATTATGAAATTAGAGCAACACGTTATATAGCACCAATTAAATAGATTAAAACCAGATTAACTGATAGCTCTCCAGATGTAATTGTAAATGACTAATCATTGTTGACCAGGTGCATTTTTAGCTAAATTCCAGTGGGTTTATTTCTACTTAACATTTTAATCAATGATCTGGAATAAAATATTAAATCATGACTAATAAAGTTTTCAGATGACATAAAGATGGAAGGAGCAGCCAATAATGAAGAGATAAAGATCATTGATGCAGTGTGATATGAATCCCTTCTGGTCTCAGCCTTAAAGTTTAAAAACGGTGTGTATTTGAGCACAAGCATGCAGAAATAGCAGCTAAGTTTGGAGTATCACAGTGGGGTTAATTAATGACTGGAGCATGGTTTGTGTCTGATGTTATATGGAAGGAAAATAGTTCACATGACCCTGTTAAAAAGGAGTAGGTGCAGCTGGGCTTCTTATCAGGCTGGCCATGCAACGTGCAAGACTTGCTCATCTTTGATAAAGCACCCAGAACCCTCATTCTGGTCATGACAAATGTACCTAAACATCCCTGGCTGGACCCAGGTCTCTCCTGTCAGGAGCAAGCAGCAGCATTTTTCCATCTGCTATCATTACATATATGATGCTGAAATGCACTTTCTCCTAAAACACATCACTTCTTATTTTTCTGAGGCTAAAAAGGACAGACAGAGAAGCTGATCTGCTCAGTTATCATGCTTACTAGGTCAACATACAGGAGTTACTTTGATCTTGGCTCATGCAAGATATCAGGAAAAAGAAGCCTCCTATTAAAATTTCATGTTTTATAATTAATGATCCCTTTCATAAAATTGCCTCTAATATCTTTGAATCTTAGACAGACTGAGTCTACCTGCAGGGAGAATTTTCTTTGCAGAGATGCATGAAGATCATAAATTGCCCTGTTTTAGTAATTTATTGGGTCTTCAAGGGGCTAAAACTTCCTTTTTCTAAAGAGCAGAATTCAAAAGAAATTTCCTGCTGTAATGAAACTAAGTATGGAAACATTAAAGATCTGCAACAGAATCAAGTATTTTACATATAACATCAGAATCAAGTGTTTTACATATAACATCAGAATCAAATGTTTTACATATAACATCTAACAAAGGAACTTTGGATCTAAAGAAATTTGTTGTAAGATTTATTGTTTAGGATGACAAAAGAAAAAAAAAATATATAAAGCTTTCAGTATCAGAATGTTCTGGCTAAGTTCAAACCTGCAATATTTTCTTACTACCCAAAAATTATCCAGCTAGTTGTTATGAAAACATATCAAATTGAGTAACGTGCACACACCAAAACAGAAAGTGCTGCCTTTGCAAACAGAAATCTAATCTGCAAAGCACCTTGCAATAAGCAGCTGGGAAACACCCTCACTGAAGCTGTGTCTGTAAGAAAGGTGCTGTGAAACTCAGAGCATTCGCTGGTGAACAGGCAGGAAGCTGGCACAGGATGCAGGCACCCCAAGCAAACACCTGAGCAGTGCCTAAAATTTAGGAACTCAGCAGAACCATCTGAAGATTCAATTCTAAGTTTCCTGTGCTGCCAGCAAAATAAGGGCATAGATACAGCTTGCTGGACAAGCATTCAAGCTACAGTCAAAAATTTTCTCTTTTGCTGTTTGTATTTAAATGAGATTAAATGGTTATTAACGCCAAGCCTAGTTCAGTTTCAGGTAAAGTAAGGTTCCCCTTTTCCTCTATTGACTTGCTGGCCAAATTGCACCAGTACTGGTTTTTATTCCTGTTTATTTAGAAGCTAGAGATCAAAATTCTCTATTTTTCTTTATTTTCTTCCCAGTTGTGTCCAGTCTAACTACTGGTGCTATCATATTCAAGGAGACCTGCCACTGTTACCCCTGAAAGGCAACCAGAATTATTCTGGGTTTGGTGTTTTTTTGTATTCTGGCAGAGCAAAGCCTTCTTTGAACTTTTGTCTTGGGCTTCTAAAAGTACAATGACTTGTGAAGAATTTATTCAGCTCAGATAAGACCGGCTGTATCCTAAATATTGCAGTTATCCATAGTTTTGCATTATGTAATTGAACTGGGTGGGTGTGAAAGCTTTGGAGATTGAAATCTTTTGCTCACATATTCACACAGCAAATGTTGAAAGTGCAAGTTTGCCCAGCTAGCCTGAGGAGTGGGCAAGCCTCAAAAGAGACTTTAGCCTTCAGATTGATCAGATTCCTGGGATTTGTGGGATTAAGTGCAGAAATCACAACCAGAAGCTCGAATTCATCCTTTCCAGTGTTAATGCCTAATTTAGAGACGTGGCTCCTCTCATTAGTTTCCACAGTTACAGGAGGAGAAAACAGATAAAATGCAGGAGGTCAGTGGGCCATGTGGGGCATCTGGACATCTCATGTAGGTGCCTGACTTGCTATCTTCTGCCTTCTATGCCAGAGGGTATCAGAACCCCTTTTCTAGGTTGCTGGGCAGAGCAACCTTCGGATGCTCCTGGCCTCAACTCCTGCTGAGATAGGCAGGAGACAGCACAGACCACTGCTTGTCCCCCTGGGCCATCTGGTGCCCAAGAGTGAGTTTAAGCTCCATGCTGACCTTTCCATTCCCACTTCGAGTTTCTCAGAGGTGTATCAAAGCGGGTGGCTGAAGTGGCAAACTAATCACTTGCATGTAGTGCACACTGCTGCAGGCACCGGGGTGATAAATGGTCCAATTTTACTAAGCAGGGCTGCTCAGATAAAAGCAACTCACAGTAAGAAAATGTACAGCTGTCTTTGTTATGGACTAAACAATAACAGGCATGGTTCTGATGCTTTTTTTGTTTTTATTTTTAATTGTCAGGATCTTTCTCAAGAATGGAAAACACCGTCAGTGGAAAGATTTTTAAATCTGTCATTTGCATAAATATTTTAGATCACTTTTGAAGTAACAGCTGTCATGAAAGGCTGTATTTCCATTTGTTTACAAAAATAGGAAATCATTACCATTTTGATGTCCCCTGAGAATTGAAAAATACGTATGTAAACACAGAGCAGATTAACAGAGAACGAGTGTGTGTCCTTGTATTCACAATGGCTTAGCTGCCCTTACTGCAGTTGGGAGACATAAGTTTATACTTCTTCATTGTCCTCCATGATAAACTCACTTTCGTATTTAAAATCTTTAATATTTTAATTTTCTTTCAAAGCAGTTGTTGAAGTTTTATGGTTTTTTTCTAACATATGACTACAACACCTCACATTCAGGTGCTCAGAGTATTTGCAGGTAGCCTAATATTTCTTTCCTTCTTACTAAAAATATTTATTCTACATACCAAAATGGTTTTCACGCATGAAAAACAAACATAATGCATACTTTAGCTTAGTTGTAATAAGACAAGAAAATCATTTGTACTGAAGCCCCACACATGTATTTCTGACCATTGCAAGACATACATGCATATGTGTTATCAAAATTGCATGAGCATTCTCTCATAAAAGTTGTGGGTAAAGAAGACAGGCATGCATTGGTTCCTGCAGCAGCACACAGCTCAGTACAACCTACACTAAGAAGTGACTGAGGCCACCTGAGACCACTGTCTTACTCCTTACCCTTAAGTCCCTTAGGAGGAAAATAACTGGCTGTCTTTTTTCTTCTGAGAGCAAACTGGAGGAAACTTCAAATTGTGATGGCTGGGGAACTCACACCTAACAGGTTCTGTGACCTCCTCAGCTCCTAACCAGGTCTTACAACTTATGGAAGTTGTTACTCTGTCCGCTCGGGACTCCCTGGGATGGCTCGGTGACAGAAGCAGAAATCCAGACAGCTCTTTTGAGTGTCCCAAGCGGCCTTCCTTCAGGTCACAGTCGTGTGTTTGCCCAGCTCAGTAAGGAGGTTTAATTGCCACTCTGCCCTGGAGAGTCTGCCTCAGGGGCAGCAGGTGTGGTGCTGTCCTAAGCGCCACCAGAACTAGCAAGTTGCTGAGAAAGGGAGGGAGAGACGAAACAGGTCTGCCAAGAGAGGGTTTATTCAGGAGAAGGGTCCAAGGTACTCTCCAAAGACAAACAGGCTTACAAGGGGTTTTATACAGCACAAAAAGAGGCGGGGGGAAAAACATTAACCACCAATAAGGTAACAATCGAGGATAACAGACACTGACAGGATTCCAATCAGGACGGGATAACTGGGAGGGGTTTACCAAGACACCAATGACCATCGAGAATAGCAAGAACTTTCCAGACTAAAAGGCTGGGTCTCCTCTAGCTCTCCTCCCTAACTACGCCCCTAAGGCGGTCCAGACACACCCACTGGGTGGTTCAGAGTCCTTCCTCCTCCTCTGGGGCGTTGTCAGACCCATCGTCTCTGAGCCATTGGATAGCCAAAGCTCGAGCGACAGGAGGAGCCCTGGCTCGGTGGGGCTGGGTCACCACCACATCACTCCGTGTAGTCAAGTGTGCAAAATTTAGAAACTTTTAAAATTGATGTCATCAGAGTTCAGACACAAGGCAAAAGAAACCTGTTGCCAGTGATAACAAAAATCAAAGTAAAATGGAGGGAGATTACCTTTCTCCAGGTTGTCATGCCTGCAGTCATTTATGCAATGACTCTTGCTGCATAGCACATAAACAGTCATTGGGCAACAGGATGATTTTGTTTTCCCACTTTCTAAAGTGGATACCTCATCAAGACAGAGAAATAGAAAATGAGCTCTTCTGGTCGCAGAAGAAAGGAAAAGCTGCAGAAACAATAAACAGGATCTGGACCAGCTAACCCTTTACTAAAGCTTTTGTAGCTGCTACTTAGTAAAAATGCATGTGATGCAGTTCCTCTTGTAGTCACTGGAGAGAGACAGTTCTTTTTGAAAACAAAAACATGTGAACTGCCTGAACTGGTTTTACTCTCCTCCAAATAAAGGAATAATGGAACCATTGCATTTTGCCATAAGTTTTTTTATTGAATCTGGTGTTTATGTACCAGATTACATTTTCAGGATCTCACATCCACAATTTTGTTGCTATTTACATGTTTTCAATAACAAGAGGTTTTCCCACTCAAAATAAGATGACACACTTGTAGCTGAGTTTAAATAGTTCCCTCAGTTTCTCAGACTGGTTCTGTACCACCTCAAGAATAGGACATGAAAAGGAGCCATAATCAGCAAATGTTTGAAGACATAAAATTGTGCACAGGGTAATATAAAACAACTAAAAATATTCATTGAATTACTGATATAATCCAGGCAGCAGTGTTTTTAGAATCATGGAATAATTACAGTTGGAAAAGACCTCTAAGACCATTGAGTCCAACTCTTCAGCTGGAATCTTCACCTTTATGGCTGCATTGAAATTTGCACACTGACTCCACAGAAGTTGTTGCGTTTTCTGGGCAACATCCAGAGTAGGTAGGGAAGGGGAACTGATATGGCAAAGATTATAAAGGGTTGAGAGGTATAATAAATTAATTGGAAAAACAAGTTGAGTTAATTTGAGAGGGTAAATGGGGACATAAAATGTGAGTGTCTCAAGAAACAGCAATCATACAGGGAAGGAAAACAGAGCATGGAATAATGAAAGAAAAAGAGAAAGGGTGAAAGGATGAACTGGTGGTTTGTGGCCAGGGTGCACAAAGCACTTATGTGTGATAGCAAAGTGTGACCTACAGACTGGTGTGGTGGTTTGGGATTCTCTGTTTAGGAATGTATGAAATGACATAGGACTTTTTGCCATCATGTCTCCAGACCAGTCGAGCTTAAGGATCTACTTGGGACATCCAATCATGAATAAGTCTTTTCCCTGAGATTCTTTTGACACCTGAAGCCTCTTCACAGCAATGTAAAACTGAGGCTCAAGCCTTTTGCTTTGTACACTGAAATCTCATAAAACTATAAAATCTGTTTTGATATTGAAATCACATTCCAGGCACAGTTTCTTAAGAAGAAAAAGTTTTCAATAAGAAGGGTTTCATTTGATGTGGCTGTAGGCAACTACTGATGAAGATTAGTGTTTGTCAAGAACGTACTTTTTTTTAGCTAAAAAAAAAAAAAAAAAAATTGTTGGGGTTTTTTAATAACTGGTTCTTAGAAACAAACAACCCCCCCCCAACATTATCCCACACTTAAATGCTTAGATAGAAATTTGCATAATTTTCAGTTCAGAGTTTCAGTTTTACTTGGAAACTAATATGAAATATAACAAGAAGAGTGCTCTTTCACTCCCACATTAGGACATTAGGCTGCAGGATAATTTAATCATAAAAAATGTAGCAATACTGCCAAGCCTTTTCAAGTGGTTTAAATAAGCCTAATTCATACATGATCTAAAAAGTGTATGATCCCTACACATAAATAACAATTGAAAGGATACATAATTCACTGACAGGAGGCCTGAAGACACATGACTAAGGCTGGGCCAAAGTCTCTCAATCTACATAGGCTATAGTATTGATGCATCTCACCTATAGTTACTGTTAGAGAAATTACAATTCTTCTATGCTGTTGGTAGCATGAAAGGAAAAAAATTAATTGGATTATACAGCCAGGATCTACAATTATTCTTCCCATAAATAGAAGCACTGAAATGGCTTTTTACTAAAACTCTACACTGCAAACAATAATGTCAATGTGGCCTTTGTACTTTAAAATATACAACAAGTATGCTGCATGCACTATTTTATGGGAAATTAAATTCAATAAATGGGACAAACACTGGTCACATTTACACCAGGGTAAATCCAGAGCATTGGAAAAGGAACACATGAACAGAAAAAAAATTGTTTCATTACAAAAAAAATATTTAGACCATCAGCTAATAATGATAGAAGGAAAGACAACACAATCTGATATAACCTGGAGTATAAAATGTTGCATTCAATTAGAAAATATTAGGAAATTAAATACAGGGGGCTTGCTGATTTAGAATATATTAGAATACTGGACAAGTTACAATTTCTTGTGTCCTGACATGTTTTGCTGTGATAAAAGATTGGCAGGGCTGGTAGGTAAAACTTCTTTGCACATTGTATGTAAACTGCACAACCTTTGCTGTATCAACTTTATGCTCCAATAAACAAGACAATAATGACAAATTATCAAAGCAGTCCTCAGATGTGACCCTCAATTGGAAGAGCAGCAATTTAATGAAGACAAAAGCTAGGTGAAAGCTGCTAATATCATTTACTGATAAACAGATTTTCTCAAGAGGCTCCTAGCTCAATCCCCTGAGGCCCCATAAACCTGCATAATTCCATTTAAAATATTGTGCAATTCACTAAATTAGTCTTTGAACATCCTTACTATCCAATTACGAAGCCCCAGCATGGACAGAATAATGAAATTTTTCAAACTGTGGAATGCATGTGGCCTTAACAAACTTATGACAAACACTGAAATTAGCTTTCAGTTTTGAAGCCAATGTGGACTATTGCTAATGCTTCAAGTCAGAGATAAAACAATAAGACACTATTGCAGTGTTTAAGCAGGATGTAAAAAAAATAAATCTTTGATTTACACAGAATTCTCAACACAGCCTACCTTCAGGTAAAAAAAACCATAAGAACTTGAATAATGTTTTTGCATTTGCAAGCTATTTGGCCTGCTTAAGTTCTAGTAAAAGCTTTACTGAATAAAGGGTACAAAATACCTCCTGGACAGTTTTATCTTCCAGGCAGGCAGAAAAAGGCGAGAGTTTCAGAAGTGAAATTTACTTCTGTTCAAGCATTGCAAGCTGTATTATTAAAGTAATTTGTCATGGTTTGAATATTTCTGCCGGATTCACCATTAAATTGGCCTTCTAATTACCAACTTTGTCATGAAAAGCAGTTGGACTTCTTCATTCACCAGAAAACTTCAATCCCTTAATAATAGCTTGGTTCAAATAGTGGTGGATCACTGCTATGCTCAAAATTTAAAATTAATAGTATAGACATTACAAAAAAAAAAAAGACTCTAAGCTGAAACAGAATCCACTAATAATGGTTTCAAATTCAAATGCTACCCAGAGAATATTTAGAATATATTTTTAATGAAAGTGTTATTAATTTGGATGTTGACTATTTTACCTTTTAAAAATGGAAATTCATTTATTTTGAATGCATATACAAAGCTGAAATGAATCCATGCAACTTGGGGCAGTGAATATTCACTTTGACAAAAAACTCATAGTCCTGATTCCTGATGTTATAAAGGTTCAGGACAACGTGCAGAAGTTATTGTGCAATTATTTGTGCATCCATTTAGAGTGATCATGCATGTTGATGGTCATGCAAGTGACCATACTTATAAATAGTGAGGCAGGTATCAAACTGGTTTTGTGTATCAGGTATGCTTATGAAACTGTGATAGTGGGCTGTCTAAGAAGTTCTGAATTACTTCCTTTGATAGCTGTGGCATGCCAGGTGCTTCCACCTGTAGTTCTGTACAGTGACCCACTACACTGTACAGCCCCACTGGAGTTCAATTTATATGCCAAATCATATTTATAGATTTTTTTTTTAAGGCAAACATGAAGTTTATTATATAGGTTTTGTATGTGATAAAAAAATTATCTTTCCTCTGACAAGCATTTTAATTGTATGAATCAGACCTGTGTATTTACATGCAGTCTACACCTATCCAACCAAAAACTTAATTAAAGATTTCACTTATTATATAATTTGTCTAGAAAAATAGAAAGCTGAGGGTTAGTGCCTTTTTTCTGCAAAACATATATTATTTTACATTACAGAATACTGTTACTTTACAATACAGAATACTGTTACTTTAAATTGCAGAATAAATATGGAAATCTTTTTAGCCTAGGTTTTTAATCAAGACTTGCTATCATCCAGCACTCCTTAAGCCCTTTGTGCCCTAGCATAAAAAGTAAAATTGCCACACTAGGTTATGGCAATAATTCCATTATTTCAAAAAGCTCTCTTTCAATATTTGACAAAATATCATGTGAAAAACCTTCCGTGTACCCAAAGATTTAAGACTTTGTTAGCTATATCTAAACCCAGGCTGGGATATCATGTTGACCTTGACTTCTAAGGGAAAGATGACCTTCCCTTAAAGCATGCTGTAGCAAGAGTTAAGATGACTTGCATCCCTAAAAATCAGACTCATACACCAGGTTGCTCAGATTTTTGTCACTTTTTTGGCAAGTGAGGAAGGTCTACCAAACAAGTCCAAAAATACATGAGTATGACATGACAAAAGGTGGCAGGATGAGGAACCAAAAGGCAAACTCTAAGGATTTTCTATCTTTATTACTAAGGATCATTATTGAAAAGAAAATGCCATGTCTCAGACAGTAAAGAAACAGGAACCAGCAGAAGACAGGGAGGAACACATACAATATGAAGATGAAAAAATCAATGTGGAATGACTCTCTTCTATGTCTTTCTGTATTTTCTGTAACAATTATGTTTGGGCCAGCGTGCTTGTGAAGCATGATGCACTTCCTTTTCTGAAAAAACAGTCATAAGTGACATGCAGGAAGAAAACACACTTACAAAGGTGTTCAGGATCTCAGTCAAAAAAGTTGAAGGTCTTCACATTTCAGAAATTTGTGAATTGAGAAAGTGTGTTAGTACAGTTCCCAGGTCAGAATGTGGAATAACCCACTAGTGCCCTGCTGTGCTGTGAGAAACCTTCCCATGAGGTCCTATGAGGTCCTTCCACAGTCTGTCTCCAAAGCATGTAGGGTGAAAGAGTTTGTTCTGACTATTCCTGTACAGGGTCCTGAATCTGGTTCTCTCCTCAGATACAGATTGTGAGTCCAAATCTACTAATGAAAAATAAAAAAAAATATCATGGATACCAACAGTTTCTGCTAAAGCTTTATTTTCCAATAAGAAAATGTATTTAACTGCAGGGTACTTCCACAGAGGATGTTCTCACTGACTGTTGTACATAACCCAGGGGATTATGTGCAGGAAATTGGTGCAGATTACATGAAATTAAAAATAAGTGAATGAGAAATTTGGAGTGCTAGTATGAGACAGAATGGATATAGATATGTGGTACCAGCAAGCATCCAGAAGATGACAGTGAGATACATAGGGAAGAAGAAAGAGAAATAGATAAGAACCCTACATGTGAAAGGACAGACAAAGGATTCAGTCTCTTGGATTTCTGTTTGTCCTTGCCCAATATAATCTTCCTGTGTAGTCCTTTTCCTTTGTTCCACCTTGTGTCTCCATGAAATTGGGTCGGGTTTCTACTCTTCAGAGTGAAGTAGCTGAAACTAATGGCTTCTGGGTTGCCTGTGTCAGTGTATTTGCATGTAAGATTTGGGAGCTTGTGTCTGGGCATCCTTGCCAGAGAGGGCAGTTGGTCTGCTCTGGACTAGGGTGGGCACAGGAATCAACACGATGGTGACAGCTGCGTTCTTTGGGCTACAGTGCAACTTGAGAGCTCAGCTGGTACAGGAGCAGAGGCAGAGCCAAGGAAATCAGTGTATCTGCCTGAGAACCATAAAGGCAGAATGTAACTGTGACACATAGCTTCCTGCAGGCAGGTCTCTAGCATTTCTGACCAGGTGGCCAGAGAACACCGAAATTTTTTCACCTGAAAATCAGGCATCTTCAGAAAATCAGGAACTGCATCATCTTGCAGAAAATTGCTTCATACCTGTTGTTGAGGGTTTAGGTTTGTTTTGGTTTATTTTGGTTTTTTTTTTTTTTTTTAATTGAGCCTGGCAAAAGTATCATATCAGCATCCTGGAGGAGATGTGCTTGGGGTCTATACTGTGAAAAAAGGGGAAGATCAAGGGAAGAAAGAAACTCAGAAGAAAAAAAGAAAATAGAAACAAAGATATTTCTGGTAGGAATGGTGTCATTATACAGCGTCAGCACAATGGTGTCCTGACTGTTATCTAGATATCAGCCTAATACAAATGATAAACTAAAATTATAACTGATAAAAAGACAATGGTGGAGGAGAGGCATTCTCAGAAATAAAACATATTGCCATGATTGTAAAAGATTAACATTTTTCTTATTAAATGATGAGCTTGCTTTTTAATATCAGCATTATAATAGACTATACTATGAATCTCTCTATCATACCTAAAGCGCTGTTAATTTATCTTTCATGAATACATTAGAAGAGAGGGTTTTCCCATAGGCAAACACACCATACCATATTTGCAAATGTCTTACATAATGATGCAAACACTATGCATAGAGAGTAGCAGCATTATAGTGAAAGGGAGAAACAGCACATGCACAAAAAAGACTTTCATTCCATTTCATTAAATACTTAAACAAACAAAATAAAGTCCAATTTACTGTATAGAAATCTTGCAGTTGAGGAAAAGGTTGCTGCTTAAATTTATTCTTTAGCTTAAATTCAGCTATTTGTAATAAGGAGATGATGTGTGTAGATAGAGTGAATGATTTGTTAATGCTTTGATTGCATTTGTTCTTAAAATACAATACTGTTCATTTTGCAGTCATATCTGCTAGCAAATTCCTAAGTATCTACTTATTTGGGAAAGAGTGCATGCACTGCACTCTGCTTTAAAAAAATCTTATTGATATACTACAGTATGGAAATTAAATTGGAAATCACAGTCACAGACACAAAATAAATAGTAGTCATTTTATTTAGCTTGTTACCATCGAGTCTAGTCCAAGAACATTACCTTAACGGCAGACTCGGAATTCATGAAGAGTTACATAAGGGCCCTGTTGTCAAACATAAAAACAACCCATTTAGTGTCTGTTTTGCATCTACACAGGAAGTTTTCTTTCATTATCCACCAGGCCCTAGATCTTATTATAGCCATTGTTTAATTTGTGCTCTGTTTTACAAGTGACACTTGTACAGGCCTCGTGGGGCTGCTGACAGAAGTGTGGCTGTCTCCTTCCCTTGTGTCAATTCTTTTGTGAACCTTTATAATTAGCCACTTAACAAATTGAGGAAAATGAATCTGTGGCTGTGAAATTTTCACTGGTGCTAAGTCAACCATGTGACAGTCCAAGCTGGTACATAAAAAGTCATGGCTCTCAGCTGTACAAAGGGTTAACAAAACCTCATTATGGTAGGTTAATACACAGAAATGAGGAATGTGATCACCAAGAGGTACTAGAAAAGTTAGAATCATTTCCTACTGTTGTAATATTTATAATTGTTTCAAAATTCTTTTAAAGACATTTCACCCCTCTTGTTTTTTGAGAGGTAAATTACCAAATGACACAACGGTGAGTCACATATCGTGGCTTAAAGCCTATTCTATCCAACTCCCAGTGTTTTATCTCTGGGACTTTATAGGCAAAACAACAACTCAGCATGTCAGATTTCCTGTGTTCCCCAAAGATACACCACAGTTAATTTCACAACATTACCTTCAATAGGTAATGCCTTTTCTAACAAAAATATAGTCTTTACCCATACATACTTTTTCCCTAAAGACATACATTTTTACTTAGTATTTTCAAAATATTTTGGTCTTTTTTTCTGTTATGTCAACTGCAAAACAAGATCTTATTCCTGCCTTTAGTAATCAAAACCTGACATTTTATTTCCTGTCTTTCTTTTTTTTTTTCTGTGGAAGAGTGATGTCTTAAAAACAAATAACTTTTTTTTGGTCACAAATATTTTTATTGGCATTTTTACATAGGATTATTGTCTAGTGGTCCTACTGCCATATTTTCTGTATGTAAAAAGATTCAAGGGTGTTAATTTCATGTTTGTACATATACCTACACACACATGCTGCCCTTGCATGCATCAGTATGGATCTGTGGGTGTTCACCCAGAGCTCCCTGTGCTCGCAGCTCTTCAGGCACCAAAAGGTGTGGGAGTTTATTCACATGAAGTGCATCTTGCTTGCTGCAGAAGCAGCCTCTGAGCCAGGAGGAGGAACCAGGATCTCCCCTGCTCTCAGGTGGGTGATTTAGCTACTGAGCCCGATTAGCCATGACATCTTCTTCCAGTGTAGTGGGAGGACACCAGGAAGGGAAGTGGAGGAAGCCCTCCCCGCCTTGCCCTGAACAGATGGTTGCTCATTGATTAGGGTGTCCCCTGAGAGGTGGGAACAGTGGGTTTGAACCTCTGCCAACGAAAGGGGAATTAAATCCACATCTTTTTTAAAGTGGGTCTTCTAGCTACTGAACAGGAAACCTGTACTGTGAAGACATTTTGCACCAAAGACAGATTTTTGAAAGAGATATGATACAGTTATCTTGTGAGTTCAGGCTGATGTTGGCTCTTCATTGGAGCAGGGCCTTGAGCTTCTGGGATATAAAACACATTTCTCTTCTACATGTTTCAGTTTAGCCAACAAGGGCAGTGTGATCCCCCGTAAACTGGCTCTGGTGATTTTTGTTCTGATGACACTGTTGATATGAAATATTTAACATTGTCTGGTACTTTGGAGGGGTTTAAATCCAGAACATTATTCTGGAGATTTCACTTCAAGCTCTTACACATCTGCATTTTACATTTCTAAAATTAATTCTATACTATGGGAAAGCTCACCAGCAGTGAATCCAGCTGCAGAAGCATTTATGCTTATCTCTATATATTGTGTGTATATGGGCAGCCACATACCAACAGAATATATATAGATTTTAAGAGCCGAGACCTCTATCAGAGTAGAGTAGTAAAGAAAGTCCATCTGGAGCAGAGAGGGATGTCAATTTTAACAATAGGATTGTGTTTGTGTTCATGGGGTAGCAGAAGAAATCTAAGGGCACTTTTCCCATCTGATGCCTAGTGCCTCTAAGTAGTTCTGCAAGAAGATGGAGCATACTTTCCAGAGTCCTCTTGGATTCTAACCTCAGTGACTGCACATTTCTGTGGCATGTGCTTTTGTAAAAGACACTTGACCCCTGGACACATGCAGCAGCAAACAAGGGTAGGGGCTGTGCTTGTCAGTACAAAAGCTGGCAGATAATGAGATATGCAGCATTTTAGCTCTCTTCCAGCCTCTCGTTGACTCACACTGCCACACCATCACTGCCTGTCATGAGATTCTTCCTTGGTCAGTGTCAGCTGGGCAGCCCTTACTGGCTGGAAAAGGCTTGAAACAGACACAGTGCAATATATATCACTCCTAATGTAAAGGCAAGGCTGGTGCACATGGGAAGCACAGTGATGAGACTGTGGACATGCTCAGATTGGCCATGGCAGAACAGACAACTAGACAGGTTTTACCACTGATTATAGAAGTGAACATGATGTAAACAGCTCCACATGCTGAAGGTATGAAAAAGCATGCAGGTGAGTGAAATACCACTCACCCCTGTAGAAAACAACTTGGTATGGATATTTGAGGAGGGGTCTAGGAGTGCAGAATCTGAAGCAAGAAGGAAATGAAATATAAGGCTCACATGCCCCATCAGTAGTGGAACACATACTAGTGATCTATGTAGGGGATAGCAGATCCTCATCTTAGCAAAAATCCTGCTTTACAATCCACTTCTGGAACACAGTCTTTAACGTGTTTTCCACTTCTTTTATCTTCTGAGTCATAAACCCCTCTGAGATTAATGAGGGAGATAGAAATACTATTTTCTCTGAATGCAGTGGGTACCTACATTTTCTAAACTAGTGTTATTCCACCTGACTACAGAGAATTATCAAAGAAGTTTCTAGGGTAAAACCAAGCTAGAAACAAAACAATGGCAGAGATGAGCTGTCTCCAGAGAAAAGCCAAGTAACAAGGAAGAAGGCAGCAAACTGTTAACTACAAGACAGGCACCTGCTTGTCTCCAGCCAGGTTAACAGGTGTGTTTTGCCTGACCAAAGCCTCAGAGAAAAAGAAAACCAAATTGTTTAGAAAATAAATAAAGCCCTGGCTAAAGAAGTGTGGCTTGGGGAGTGTTTATTTATAAGAAAATGCTGCAGGGAGGTAGTGAAAGTAGGGAACTCTACAACTGCCTGTATCTCCTAGGCTAGGAAAGAGGTGTCCATTATGAAAAAAAAGTTAACAAAACTCACAGGAATAAGCAAGATTCAGAAATAGGCCTTCCACTGTTTTATCTCCCTTCTCAGAAAGATGTGTACTCTGCAATGAATAAATAATGCCCTGTTTTGAAGAAGCAACCTTGCAGGCACTAAATATGGCTGGATTTGCTGCTTTTTCGCAGGTGAAAAACAGAAGGTTTTAGCCCAATGATCTAGTCTAGGGACTGTGCAAAAGTATATCTAAAGAGGGGCTGAGAAAGCTCTCACTAGCTGGATGCATTTGGGAGAGATGAAAAGGGTCTAAAACACAGCTTGCTGTAATAGTGGTAGACACACTTTTAACTGCTGAAAGTTGTGCTGTTTTGCTTCTCTCAGATTCTGTTGTGGACCTGAGAGAAACAGATGCCATGTAAGCTGGCAGCAGCAGCATATTCCATGCTTTTGTAGCTGTACAAATTGCCAGGAGGCAGGAGAATATCACAAAAACACAGAAGCAGCAAAATAATGCCTTCGTTTCCCACCTGCTTTGGAAATAACTGAAGAACTCGTGCTGGAGACTTGCAATGATTTTGGGGCCCTGGAAGATGAAAGATGTTTTAATGAGAGTTCATTAGGGCTTTGAACACTCATTGACCTGATGAGTACCTTCACTTCTAAACAACTATTGGAATCCACTGCAAATCAGTAATAACCAGAAGTGGCTGCTGATTTAGTGCCACCTATAGCCTACGAGACACACATGCATCACAGGGCCCTTTTCTGCACTCACGTATTAGAAGCCTCAGCACTGAAACCCTGATTAAAAGAACAGTAACATTTGATTCTTAAAGCTATTCTCACTAGGGGAAAAAGCAACGTGATTCAGAGGATGAGGTGCTGAATCTTCCTCTGCTACAAAATCCCTCATGCTCATTCTGTGATTAGAGAATGTTTATACCAATCTGATCTGAACTTGTCATATAAACACTGAATTCCCTTCTAAATAAATGAAAATATAAACATACGTATAAAATGACCATGCACAAATACATGTACACACACACACACAACATATTGTATAGTTTTCCTTTCCCCATTTAACTGTTGAATTTTTGAGCTGAATTGACTCCTATGTCTATGAAGTGCAGCATACAAGTAACTTATAATTTTCTCTCTGTTATTAATTCCCCTTGGCACGTTGAAATTTTAAATAAAATGGCCAGAATATATGATCATGATGAATTGATAGAAATGAGATATATTACTCTAGGTAAGAGGCAGTACTAACCTAATCTAAAATGCATTATTCGACCAATTTTGAGCAGAAGTTTCACAGCAATAGATCAGCAGCTGCTAAAATGCATCTCACATCAATACATTAGTGTATTTTTGATATTGTTCATCGTGCTGTTACAAGAACTCATCTGCAGCCAAAATTTTGCTCCTCCCTCCTCCACCTAGCTTTAATATGTTTGTCTGCTGATAGTGATGTGCAAAGGGGCAAATTCTCTGGACTCAATTGTACTGCCAGTGCAGCTAGCGGAAATTATTCAGAGGAAAAAGGGGTTATTCAGGATTCACACTGGCTAATCAAGAAATGATGACTGTCCTTTGTGCTTCCTTTCAGAAGGAACTCTGCTGTATTGGATAAGATTCCCTTGCAGTGATTTCCTCTAGAAATAACTTGAAAAAGTCAAGCAAAAAGAAGGGGGAAACTTAAGCTTTTACTGACTGCTCAGCTGCATCTGCTCTGCAATCCGTACTATTTGTGTGACTACTCACATTAAAAAATCATTGAAAACCTTCAGACCACAAAGCTACCCAAAAGCTAAAACAAATAATCAAAATCAATGTATTTGTTTTGCCAGTAACAGGAATAAAAGCATTTGGCATATTCTTTATAAAAATGCAAGATAACAACAGCAATCACTGTGTATTGATCTCTTTATGCACTTGAATTAATGGTCTTTTGTATGTACTTATAGTCTCTAATATAAACACACAACAATTTCTGTCAGTTTCTCTCTAATTTCTATCAGTTAAAAAGAAAGGGTTGCTTTGCTTATAAGGATAATATAGAAGAAACCTCTCTGGTTAAAGATTGAAGGGCATCTGTGCTAGAACTGCATGAATAAAGGCATAACAGTTAAATACACTGGATCTTGTTTTATATCACAGCTTTTTACACACAAGTAAAAACTGTATGTATGCATACAAATTTTAAAGGTGCAATAAAAGGCATTTTTCAGCTAGAATGAGGTGTATTTGTCATTTGGTACCAAGCCCCTTTCAGAGAAATTTTTGATTTTTTCACAGAGGCTCCTATACTTTTCATTCCTTTTGTATTATTTCAATCAGCAGTGGATATACATCTTTGTTAGCCTCATTTGGGGACCTACAAAGCAGGAAGAAGGAAAGCACAAAGGAACACACTTGACATATTGGTCTATTTGCTATCTGTTTTAAGCTCAATGCATACTAATGAAAGTGATCCAAACTATTTTTCTCCACTCCTCACTTAACAAGCATAATAATAAATGAATATTTAAACTAGCTGCAAATATATTAAGTGGAAACAAATAGGTTTCATTTGTAACAAGTGCACACAGGTTAATTAACAAGAAGGAGCTTTTGTGTTGAAACAAGGCTCCCTGATGCTGTACATGCAGGTGCCGTTAAGGGCCAATTGAGCTCTATAGGATAATTATGAAGTACCATTGTGCTCCACCGTTTGTTAACAAAGTGCTGCCTGCAATTTGCCTAAACCTATAAACCATCATCTGTGATCCTCAGCAGCAATTAAGTGACAAACATCTTCTCATCGGAGACTTGGGAAAACAAAAGAGACATGATAGCATTTAAGGAGCCAGATGGATATTTCAGAATGTCAACCCTGACAGCCTCCCTTTCAACAACAAAATATAAAACGGGAGCCTGCTTGGTACCATGCTGAGGGGAAGAAGGGAGAAGTCGCATCCAAATTATTAAGAGGAGGGTGTTAGTAATCACAGGATTGCTCATTTGAACAGCTCTTAGTGGGAAAGCATTGGACTGGCAAACAAGCAAAAGATAAAACCCTTCTCCCTCTCAAAACAGCTGTGGCTACAGCTTTGTTGTGTCTGGGTTGTTTTGTAGGTTTGGGGGTTTTTCTCTTTTTAATTCTTCTTTCTAATATCTTCTTCCTTCCTCCTGTCTTCACAGAAGAGGATTTTCTCCCCGTGAATAAAAGTATAAAAATTCTCTTTTCCAAGAAGAGGACAAACCAACAGACAGAATTTTCTCCAGGGCATAAGTTACTAATTAGTTCTGCAAAAATAGCCTATATTAGGAAAAATGATGGATCAGCACAAAGAGGTATTTTAAAACAAGAGATCTACTCATACTGTAAAATAATTGATCTAAAATTTTGAGGATGTAATCTTTAAAATGCTTCTGTAAGCTCAGCAATAATTCCAGAAGCTATAAACTTTATACAGGCTTGTTTGAATTAGTTCAATTAATTGCCTGGTTGGGAGACCTTCCAAAACTTGGGAAAGCTCTTGTTTTCATAGATAAGGATCTTCTGGGCATTTTGTTGCCTACATTAAATGATGTTGTCTAGCTGATCTGTGTAATTGGTAGAGCTAAAACGCTATTCAGTAACATGAAAAAAAAAATTATAAATGCATAAATTTCACTAGCTAGCCTACATTTTTTCTCTATTGCCAAACCAGCAGCATTTACAAATGTTTTCTGTAACCATTTTGAAGCTACAGCTGAGTGTGTTTTAATATACCACCAGGTCAACAGCTCTCTTGAAAGAAAAAATCAACCCAGGGCCAAACAGTCAGACAGGCCTAATTAAGTACTTCAGGAGTCGGAGAAGTGCTCAGATAACTACAGCTGACTTGACCCTTTTCTTTGTACTTCACTGGATTTCTGTATACCTTTGCCACTCTCCTTTGGATTTATGTTTTTATGAATTATTTAAAAAAGGCAACTTCAGATCTACAATTAGTTTTCAAGGCAACAGATGTGAGAAAATAATCACAACTTAAACAGCTTAAAAACGGCTCTGATCTTGACAGAATGCAAAATGCCAGGTTTCTAGGACCGAAGAATTCATCATTTGGCAAAAGTGTCATTAATCCCTGCCTGTTTTCTGGCCTTTCCTTACAGTGCTGTCAGATGTCATGGATCACCTGGAAATCTAACATCATGACAGAGTTGGGGTTTTTTCTTTAAGGGAGTGTGGGGGGAGAAGGGAACTGTTTCAGATTTGAGAAAGAAAAAAGAGATAAGACAAAGATAATGCATGTAAGCATGTTTTAGCTTTGTATAATACTGCACTGTGTTGTGATGAGAAAATCATGATAAAGTATTTTGTCTTGCTGGGGATTTTATATTTGTTTTCCACTGTGTACTTAACAAATAAAAGACTGATTAAATGGGGAGAATCGAGTTCTTTTGTCACCTCCAGTGGTATCCTCAATGACCCAAGATTCATGAGCTGATTTCACTTCTCCTCATGAAAAATTTTACCCTTTACCTTAAGAGAAGCCCTGCAATGTTTGAAGATGCATCCTGCAGCTTTTCTTTAGGCAGATTGCTGAAGGCCCTCTCCCAGCCTCGTGAACATCAGTGGGCAGTCTTCCATCAGTTCCAGCAAATATGCAGCCCAGCCTAACCCACTTGGCACAGTAAGGCTTTGAAGTTCCATTCAGGGACGCTTGGACTTCAAAGTATGTGTAGAGAAAAAAGCCAATCCCATGCACAAGGAGAGATGCACCAATGGAAGTGAAAGTTGTAGCCACTGGCACCACATGGAGAGGCACACAATGTCTGTGATTCCAAAATCTGGGAACAACAGAAACAAAATAATTTCAAAAATTTCTTTTACTTTATTTTACCCTTTTTTTTTTTTTTTTTTTTTTCTTTTAGAGAGACCAGGTCTTCACTGCTGGTTTTAAGATGCAGATCAAAGCACGTGAGGTTAAATGAACACACTTGATCTAGTTATTTGCTACGTAAGCAGAATTGACACGTTGTCTGTTTTTATCTTTCATTCTTTGCATTTCACCCTGATTATATGTCTTAAAAGTGGGTGATCCATGGCATTATGATCCATGACACTGGTGAGTTTAGGGAAACTATAGACTTCTCAAACTTTTGTTCAATCTCAGGTAAGTGGAAACAAAGCATTTCAGGGCAAGTCTGCAAAGCCTGATTCTGTATTCAAAATTATAACAGAGGTTATAGAAAGTTCTAGAAAGTTCTGACTTTCATTATGAGTCTTCATTTTAAATGATCTTGGAGATTAACACTTGTTTCAAGCAAATTCTAGGCAGATCTTCAAGTGATCTGGCTTTATATTAATGCAAGGCTGAGCTCTAAATACAATTTAGAATTGCTTACACCTATGCAGCTGTCCAGTTACCTCAGCAAACCTCTCTGCCTCGGCAAAGGACTCACCAAAAATCCATAATACTGAGTTAACATTATTCAGATATAATTGTCTCTGTTAATAAACTTTTTACAACTTAGTTTGTTCACTATTGGATTCAAGGTTTTCCTGAGCAGGAAATATCTTTTTATTTGCAAATATCACCTAAACTTTGATAAGAACTAGATTCATTGAGATATTTTTTGGAACAATAGCTGAAAGAGCCATTCATGTCTATGTGACTCAGTAAGAGCAATTTTGAAAGTCTAATGAAAGGGATAAATATGTTATTTAAACATCTTTTCAGTATTTAGTTTTCTACTCTACTCAATTCATTAATTGCTAGTTATGCAAATTCCAATCTGTACTTACAGGATTTTTTTTTTACACTGAAATGAAATTCAAAAAATACCTACTATTATTATTTTATTCTCTGCTGGCTAGACCATTTAGAATATTATACCCTGTTAATTTATAAACATATGGATGTCACAGCCTACACAAAATAAATTTCAAACTGTGAAAGAAAAATACTGCTTACAACTAGAGGTTTTTAACCTAATTAGCATAACTAAGCATAAAAAATAAATGACCAGAGACTAAAACATGAGAAATAATTGAAAACAATGGCTACATTTTAGGACTGTACAAATCAGATCAATGGTTTGTCTTACATCATTAAGGTCCGAAGAAGAAGGATGGTAAATAAATGGGAAATAAGTATGGCAAAGATGCGTTTTGGGAACTTACATGGAGAGCACGCAACCCAAATTACCCAAGTGGATTTAAATATTTGAGTTTTATTTAGATCTCCTGCCTATACTGGCTAGGAGGAGAGTTAATAACAATCCATTCATGCAGTCCTTACACATAAGAGTAGGCAGCACCACTAGACAGCAATGTGGAAGTCAATTAGTGGTAACATGCACAGGTATTGTGCTTCCCCAGGGGTTCCTAACATCTCAAAATGCAGCAATGAGAGCAGAGAAGGGTGATCAAGACCGACAGAAGAACTTTCTTAAACTGATTGGTTGATATAAGCATAAGTAGAACTTGAGGAGCCTGGCAGTGCGAAAGCAAGAGGAACTCAAGAGAAAGAAAGGCTAGGTCTGGTCTGGCTCCTATTTGAAATGATGCATAAAGTATCTCTCTTGCCATATAATCCTCCTGACTGAAATCAGAAAAAAAGAGCATTTGTCCCTAATATATTTACCAAATATTGCAGCTTTAGAATTTCTGCTTTGGGAATGAGATCTGTGCCACATTCTACTGTGTCTTAGGGTTACTTACCAGAAGAAATAATTGAAGCTGATGGGATTTTTTAAAAGTAATTTGCCTCTGTAAGAAAAAAATGCATTTGTTTCCATGAAAAAACACAGCATCTGTTCCTCCCTGCTGTTTCTACAAAACAGTACTTATCATTAGAGAATAACCATGCCAAATTAGGCAGCTAAAATGGAATTTACCCAACTTGAAATCTGAGGAGAGGAAGCTCAAATGGAATTTACCCGGCTTGGAATTTGAGGACAAATGTATATTTAACATTTGTCCAGGGATTAGTGGAGCAGGATGGTGATATTATTCAGAGTCACGCCAAGTTCTTCCAGTTTAGTTGACTTGAATACAAGAAACAGATGTTGGGCCAGTGCTCAGCTCAGCAAACTTCCCCAGCAGAGAAAAAATATCCCACTTCTTTGTCCCTCGCCGGGGATAAAATGCCTCACACTGTACCATCCTCTACGTCATTCAGTCGGGAGCAGTGGCTAAAGGACATTTACGAGAAGGAGGAAGGGGAGAGGAGGGCACTTTCCGTGCCGGGAGAGCAGGTTCAGCATCAGGTGCCGGCGGCCGGGCGGGTGCGGCGAGCGGAGCTGCCAGGAGGTGGCGCGGTCCCTGCGCGGATCGGGAGCGCGGCTGCGGCTCCGGGGATGCTGCCGAGCGCTCGGGCCCGGAGCGGGGCTGCCCTCCCGCTGCTGCCCTCCCGCTGCTGCCTCCCGCTGCTGCCCTCCGGTCACACCGCCGCCAAAGGCGCTTCTTCGCCCTCGCCAGCTTCAGCAATACCACCGGCTCAGGTTTTAGTATCAGTCCATGAACACATCGTGCTGGCTTTTTCCTTAATTTCTAGTACGGAAATTAGTAATTTTTTTTTTTTTTTGGTCACAGAGGAAAATAATCAGCATCGTTTTTCACTCTTAACTGAGTCATGCTGCCTTTCAGTCATTACGGACCTGATCCTGGACCTCTGGTGTCAGTAGGAATTTTGCACAGCGGTCTCAAAGTGGTTAGGTGCTCTCTTAGAGTCACTTTGCTACTAATTTGTTCCACTTTGTACACTTCAAATATGGGAGTATTTTGTGTGGGAGTTGCCAAGCTATTTGTGATATATACACTGTTATGCTGTTAAACTAAGAGGCCTCACTTTGGGGTAACAAGGCTGTTACCTTTTGCCAGTCTCAGGTATCCCCAGAAAATTTAAGGACTAATTCCTAAAATATGTCATCAGTTGCATTCACATTTTTCCCTGATCTCTTCCTGTGGGATGTAAATAGTACTTGGATAGGACTAGGATGTAAATGGTACTTGTAGTTCTTTCTTCTCTCACCTTTGGAAGTTTTACATAAAGTGTGCTGTTTAAAACCAAATCAAGCTGACTGTTCAATGGCCCAGTTTATTTCCTGGAGAAATAGGGATCTTTTAATTTGCTCTTAAATTGCCTTTCAATGAAATATACCTTTATGTAAGGGGAATATAGTGCAGAGAATGGCTAC
The DNA here is from genome assembly GCA_013399225.1 of Rhipidura dahli. NCBI lineage: Eukaryota > Metazoa > Chordata > Aves > Passeriformes > Rhipiduridae > Rhipidura > Rhipidura dahli. The sequence continues at coordinate 767,044 of VXAC01004017.1, forward strand.
TTCATTTTGTATTTGAATTTGATTTCTTTAACTGCGCTTTTGTAAATTGATAAGCCTGTATGCTTTAGCACAACCCATCTAAAAGGAAAGAAAATGTAACATGATAATGCATTTACAGAGTTAAGCTACAACAAGTGGACTTTGGATCATTCCTCTAGATTTTTTATTTTTTTTTTTAATCCATTAGAAGATTTAGAGAAATGACTCTTAAAGTGTCTCCATTTTCATTTTCAGAAATTATTGGGTCTCTAGGCCAACAAGAGAAGCTTCTGTGCCTTTCACTGACACTTCCTGCCCTGGCTGTTGGCACAGCCCAGGTCTGGGCCAAAGCAGGCAGGGGGTCTCACAGCTGTAGAGACAGGGGAGAGGCAGCACAAGGGGCACAGCAGAGGACAGAGGAAGCTCAGGGGCCCAGTGTTTCTCTGTCACCTCCTTGGCTTTGATAAGGCCTGCACAGGTGCTGTTGGACTTCACTGCACTGAGTTCAGCACTGACCCAAAGCTGGCAATGAAAGACCCTTAAATGCAGGAAAAATTATCATTTATTATCAGTGTTTGTAGCAATGGGAGAAAGTTATCCAAGAGTTTTGTAGGAATGTGTGACGTGTTTTTCCTCTGCTTAGCTAGCAGGTACCAGAAGCAGTGGTCACCAGTACTTCTCTTTGTTTTCTGTACAGACTGTATGCAGATCTGGCACACTGTCATCACAGGCACTAACCAAGCAGAGAGTACTTGAGAGGGTTTACACTGGAAATCCAAATCACATTTCACCTGTTCTTGAACTGCCCTGAACCTTCCAGTTTTGTTTAGAAACATGGGAGACAGAAGCCTCCTTTTAAACCTGCCCATGGCCCCACCAAACTATTTAACAGATGTTTCTAAGAATTTCTAGTAGAGACTTTCTTTCCCACAGTTCTTGTAAAACGAGGGAGGGAGAAGTAAATGAATTAGAGATTTTGTCAACATTTTTTTCATTCTGCTGAACTAAAAGTGCATGGCCTAATTTTAAATTTAAATGTTGAAATTTTATGTAACATAGCCATCAAAAGAGCTGACAGCTACACATATGCTGTATTTTACTCACGCTGCAATAGAAGGCTGAAAGACAGTAAAAACATACTTCAGATAGCCTCAAATGCAAAATTTAACCTTGGCTAGAAAACAACAGGTGAAAACACAGGTGATTTACTTTAGATCTTCAATCAGTTTGAACTACTCAGTAGAGCCAACAGCATGCCCAGGTGGCCAAGAAGGCCAATGGCATCCTGGCCTGTATCAGCAGTAGTGTGGCCAGCAGGATTGTCAGTGACCAACAGTGATTGTCCCCCTGTACTCAGAACTGGTGAGGCTGCACCACGAGAGCTGTGTTCAGTTTTGGGTCCGTGCAGGAAAGACATTGAGGCACTGAAGCAAGTTCAGAGAAGGGCATTGGAGCTGTTGAAGGGTCTGGAGGTCAACAAGGTTGATGAGAGTGGCTGAGGGAGCTGAGGGTGTTCAGCCTGGAGAAAAGGAGGCTCATTAGGAACCTTATTACTCTCTGTAAGTCCTGACAGGAGGTTGCTGTGGCATTGGGGGTCAGTCTCTTCTCTCAGGTAACAAGTGATAGCAAAAAAGAGGAAATTATTTCAAGTTGGACATGGGGAGATTTAAACTGGATATTAGGAAAAATATTTCACTGAAAGGATTGTCAAAGATTGGAACAGAGTGACCTGGGAAGTCATCATCCCTAGTGGTATTTAGGGGTTTATATGGGGCACCTGGGGACATGGTTGAGTGGTGGACTCAGCAGTGCTGGGTTAACACTTGGACTCACCCAACAGGTCTTTTCAAACCTAAATGATTCCATGACTGTATGATAGTATGACCTAAGGTATTAAAAAGTTGTCTTGCAAAATTATTCTACACACTTATTTTCACAATTACTGGATCTATTAGAGATCTAAAAAAGAAAAAAGTAAATAAAACTTGATTGTAAATATGAAATAAACAGTGTGAAATTTTTGTTTTGAAATTGTAATGCCTGCCATATGAGCTCTTAGGGAAAAGAAAGACACATGAGTTTCCACATCATGTAAAAACCTGAGTTATGCAATTTTAGACTGTTTCACTCAGTTTTAGAAAGTCTTACATTTATTCCATGTAAAAGTTTCTCTTTCTCTCTACAGCCTGTTGAGAAGAACTGTTTAAAAAGTATGAGGCACTAAGTCAGATATTCAGAAGTCCTTTATCTTCAGCTCTGCTTGGCTTAATTGGAGTAAAGTACCATTTTTTTCCCCCTATAATCCCTCAAGCAACTCCACGTGGAAAACATCTCTTGTGCTTTGTGAATAAATCTTGAGGGTTCATACTGTGAAGTGGAAGCAATCAGACATTTTTTATTTAAAAAAAAAAAAAAAGAGTTGAAAAATCTCTAGATAAGAAACCAGATTAACTAAATTAAGCTGGGTAATGAACAGAACTGTCTTTCCTGTCTCTGTCTCTTGGAGAATTCAGGTTGCTTCCTTTTGTTTTAATACACAATTCAAACTGCTTACTGAAATTATTGGACAAGAATTTCTGTGGAATATGTAGGCTTCAGTGATACAGGTTTTTAAAAATGTTGCAATGATTAAATAGCAGGAATGACAATGTCTCACAGTGGCATCTCCAAATTTACCACAATCGCTGCTGAAAACACCTAATATCATCAGTGCAGATGTGTAACTCTGGAATCCCTGACAAACTTCTGACCACCTAGATGCTGTTTCAGTTTTATTCCTAAATTAGAATTTTAACTTAATAAGATATTAAATATTATTTGCATGTCTCTCTCTTCTCATTACCCTGCCATTTGTGTCAGACCACTAGCATGAGAGGGATGAAGACCTTGATAGCAGATGAAGTTTTGTTTAACATCAGACACAGGATTAAGTATGCCAAGGAAGAAATATTTTTTTTTAAATACTATTTTACCATTTCTTTTTAACTTAAGATGCTTAGGCAAGATCCTTATGCATTACAAAGTTAAATTAATATAAGCCTTATAGATCAGCAAATGCTCTTTATGACAGTGCCTCCTCAAAACTTCTTGGCCATTTTTTACAGCTACGTTCTCCATTAGTTTCCTAACCAGAATATTTTGATTGCAACAAAGCACTGTGCAATTAGTATAATCTCTTAATCTCCGGGTGAATTAACACAATTTAACTTCATTAAAAATAAAAACAATCAATTCAGAAAGTAACCACTCCTTATAAATGTACAGTTGCCAAACAATTTGTTTTTAGAAATCTGGAGTTAAAACACTATGCTAATGATGAAATTATTGAGCTATGATGAGCCAGTGAAGGAATATGATGCAACAGGGGAAGTCACATCTCTCTGGACCATCCCCAAACCAGCTCTCAACAGAGATGTCTTTTCTCTTCCACTTACCGCCTCTAAAGCCAAACCTGAAGACAGTTTAGGAGCATCCTCAGCCAGCTGCTGCTGCTGGGACAAAGGCTGCAGGTAGTCACTTGAACAACTCAGCCCAAAGTGAGCTAGAGATCCCCTCCCGTGGCACCTGGCACAGCGAGCAGACCGCTGCCTGCCACGGACGCTGGCGTTGCTGAGCACTCCTCAAGGTTGCCCCACATCGAGTGCATTGCAGCAGTCAAGTCAGGAGGTACCAAAAGCACAGATCCTCTGGGACTGCTCATCAAGATAGGAAAGTTCCTATTATCTGGCTGCCTGGGGCAACCAAAACCCCACTTAATTACTGCCCTTCAGACAAGGTGGAGACCTGCATTTAAAAACTGTATGTGCACTGATGGAGCAGTACATAAAGCTGAAATGGAAAACTGGCTCACTGCCTCAGAGTTCCCAAGTACATGTCCTTGAAAAGCAGAAAACTATCAGGGGAGACTGCCATCCTGCCTGCTTTTTTTCCTAAGTTTGTCTTCTTGATGCAGACAGCCAGTCACCACTGAGACTCCATTTCAGAAAGTGGGAAAATGGCTGGCTCCCCAAAATGTGAGCGATTCATGTCTTCCTTTCCAAAAAAAAAAAAAATCTCTGGTCCATAATGTTTTTGAGCAAGGCAAAATACTTCTTTTTCTCTTAAGCCATTATAACTGTATCTGTAAGGCTTGATCTCCTAGCAAAATATTCCAAGCTGGCACTAGGCAGCCTGTGCTTCCCTTAGGTAAAGGAATTACAATGTGATGTCACAGCATCTTGTCAATCAGTCAGGAATGCAAAGTTATTGTCACTACAGCAACAGGACTATTTGTAAGGACTATTAATTTTGACCTGTATATGTACCTTATTGTCAATAGCCCAAATGTACTTTTCAACTAAAAAGAAAATATCAGTTTCCAGAATGTGTTTTTGCACAACAAATTAAAAGCTTCCTTTAGTACTGAGGTAACATATTGACTGTGTAATTTCCCATATTGCTGCTTCTTCACAGATTAATTGATTGACAACAAAAAAAGAAAAATCAGGATGATTCTAAGAGCCCTGTTGTGGTATTTTGCTGCCCAGACCCCTGCACCTCCATTGCAGGCTGGAGAAGGTATGGAGGTATGGATAGAGCTCCATAGTTGATAGGTTAAGAACAGACTCACACACAGAAAATTCTCATCTGACAATGCTCTTCTTTATTACTCTGTCTCATTAGGTTAATAAACCCATATTCGGATATGGTGCTTAGCAATCACCTGCATGCCTCCTCAGCCCCACGACTCCTGGTTAAAACAGTATTCGTTTCCAAAAGTCAGGGTTTGATCTGAGTTGTACAGGGGTCCAATTATCTGCTGTAGTCTGACACAAAAGCTCTTCATCCTCAAAGGTGCAGCTATGAGCCTTAGTGTCTTGCTCTGGGCATGTGGGGCTGTATGTAATGATGGCAATTGGTAATGCCGGATTTTGAAACTTGAGTGACACCACTGTGAATCTGGAAAGAAAAAAAAAAAGGGAAAAGGGCATCCATCAAGGTACAGCATGGTTACACTGTCCACTTCCTCTTTGTTAATTTAGAGACTGTCTTAAATTATTAAAGTTAATCTCTCTTTTCTCTTATGAAACAATGAGTTTTGTGTGATACTGCTGACTTCCACATTAACATTTTTGATGGTTCACAGTTAGTTTTAAGAGGAAAGGCATTGACTGAGACAAAATACAAGAAGATACTCATCAGACAAAACTGTCTTTGCCATGGAAGGTAAGTGTTCAAACATACACAACAAACAGACATATAAATTAATTTTGGGAACAGAAATTGTGATGTACAGTTCCACCTGATATATTCAGAAAACACTGTTATTATGTATGTGATGCAGACCCCTCACAAATATGAGAAGCGATGTTTTGGAGGGGATGTTTTGATGTATTATAAAGTGGGATTCACATTTTTACAATGCTTCCAGCATCCAAGACTTGCAAAACAGTTTTCCTTGGTCCGTAAAAAACAAACATTCCCTCCACCTAAATAATTAGTGACATTTGAAAGAGAGGACGAGTTGTCAAAACTGCTCTATCCTTTGTGAAGAGCGTAGGAAGACATTTATTTACCTCCCAACTACACAGTTGGTTTTCTGTGCAATTTAAAATTGCAGTGATATTGCTTTAGTTATCTCCTACAAACTAGCATTAATTATTCCTCACTCTTCTGATTTAACATTGCTTCTCCACGTGTACCACAAAAAGGACAAGCACAGCGGGATTTTACTTTGTCTCAGTTCCCCCTCTGTAGTACATGCATCTCCTTACTGCATGTGCCTGCTCCTTGATTTAAATGCTTCTTTTCTTCTCTGTCAAGAGGCACAGGAAAAAAAGTCCAAGGTGGTTAGTGATTTCAGCTCAGAATGTGGGCAGCTGAAAGTACAAATTCTGCAAACCACTGGGACAGACGAGCAGGGCAAAGCATGCGGGGTCACCATGCACATGGATTTCGTCAATGTTAGCGCTGAAGCAGGCTCTCAAAGGCTTCAGAAGAATACAACCATTGCCAGCAGAGAAGGTGTATGTTACACATGGCCAGCTTTTCATGCTGTAATGAACATAGACTGTTGTAAAACCGCATTTTCTTCCTGCATCATTCAAAGAGCATCTACTCCCATCCCTTCTGATATCAAAGAAAGTACCAAAGAACAGGATGGAGAGATCTGATAAGAAAGACACATACAATAACTAGGAATCGTTCTGCTAGTGAGAAATGAGATGAGTGTCTCCAGGAAGAACTTATTCCACATAATATCACAGAAAAGAAACACTGACCAGCTTTTCAAAATACATCAGTATTTTGAAATATTTTCAGTAGGTGGATATGATATAGCAAAAGTTATACTAACTGAAAGATGTGTGGTCCGAAAGGGGGGAATTTCTCTCTTTCCACTTGCTGCTTGCTCTGACTATGTTTGGGATTCATCTCACCAGACATGGGCTGCCTCAAGCCAGATGTCCCAGGACAGTGTCCTAGGGGTAAAACTGTGGAGGACAGGGTGGGTGTGACATGTGGCTGCTCTCCTCTGAATCACGGAATTGTTAAGCTTGGAAAAGACCCCCCAGATCTTTGAGCCCAACTTTTTGCCACAATATCAACTGAACCATATCACTAAGTGACACTTCCACGTTGTTCCTTGAACACTTCAGGGATGGTGACTCCAGCACTTCCCCAAGCAGCCCATTCCAATGCTTAACCACTCCTTCAGTGAAGCAATTCTTCCTAACACATACACAGCAGCACACATGAACTGCAGCTTAGGAAAGTATGCTCCTCCCACTGTTGTGCTCATATGTAGGCATCCTCTATCGGCATTTTTACATTAAATGTATTCAGTTGCTCTAGTTTTTCAACCTGGCAAAAATGAGAATTCATAATTACTGTTTTTAAATCAAAAGTCTTTGTGGGCCTAGCTATTTTTTATGAAGAGTGCCATGACTGAAGTTGGGCTGTTTGTAGCCTTTTTTTCAATGCACTGTATGTAACAATGTTATAACAAAAGTGAAGATCACAGCAAGGGAGCTTCAGAAATTAGTTGCAATTACAGGACATGCAAAGGATATCTAACAGTCTGACAAAAGACAGGTGATTTACTGTATTTCCTTGAGTTATTGATAACCTTTAACTCATCAATTATGAGTGTGAGAAATGATGTATTCAGAGAACGACTTCTATGCTCTGTTTATGCAACACTGTTTGATGATGAATGTGTTACAAGGAAGGATGTCTGGGCATTCAGAGCTGGGAAAGTTCCTGTGAAGGATTTTGCGGTCACCAGGAGGGAATAATACCATCCTATACAGTTTTTTAATGGAACCTCTCCTGATTGTGTCAAGTTTTGGCTGCCAGTGAGTGACAAATAAACCCCACAGAAGTTATCTGAAACTACAGAATTGGAGCAGCATAGGAGTGTTCCCCGGAATAGGTGAAAATGTGTTTTGCTTTGAAAAATGCTTGTGTTTTGGTTCTGTCAATTTATTTCTTCATTCCCTTGTCCTGTCTAATATAGTTGGAAGTACAAACAAGAAAAAAAAAATCATCCCTCTTAGAAGAGTTTTCTATAATAAAGAACTTGTTGGTTGAGACAGGAAACCCTCAACCATCCCTCCCAACCCCCAAAGCCTTTCCTAGAAGTGAGCTAATTAAAGCACTTGCTTTAGCAGAGCAAAATCACTTCATTTTGATCTCTATAATTTTGACTTTCAAATTATATGTTTCCATAGAATTTCAGACTGCATTTTCCTGAGTGCCTGATTTCCTAGGAAATTATTTAAATTCCATCTTTCCATTTGAATTGGAAAGGGAAGGGAAATGAAATATAATAATTCCTTACAGGATAATTCTGTAATTTCAACTATTACTAATCACTGGCAGGACTTCTTAGGAATTAGATCAGAAAGCGTTTTAGGACAAAGATATATTTCTAGTGCAGGGAAGATCTAGTAATAATAACATTTATTTGGAATACATTTTTTAATTGATGAGGAAATAATGGTCATTAAATGATTTTTCTCTGCTGCTTTTTATGATCTTGTTTCAACAGAGTACTTGCATTCATGCTGGGTATCCTCTTGGAGCATTTTAAATTAAGACTATGTACAATACTTTGACTAAATAAAGTTCCTTCTATCTGAAGTGTTTTCCTATGTTCTCAATAGCATAAAAACAATATCATAGAATTCCTTTTATAGAAGTACCTAAAAAAATAAAATAGCTAACCTAACAAAACAAAAATTAGTAAGAATTAAGCCATTTTAGAGAAAAGTATAGGGCTATGGGAACAGTCCCACACAACAAGTTGCCTTTAGAAATTGAAATCTGAATGCTCTATGCATGTTTCCACAATATCAACAGCCTGTGTAAAAAGACAAATGTTGTGTTGAGCACTATGATTTTAATAGAAGTATGGGTGATTTTAATATTATGAATTGCATATAATCTCGTATCACTATGCACAGATCATTAGGTACTTGAGGAGAATGTGTGATTTCAGGCTCAGGACACTTAAATCTCAGCAGAGAAGGGGAATCTATAACCATCTACTTCTCACAGCTGGCGTGCAACAGATGAAATCCTTCAGCTGTGTGTGCTTCATGTCAGGCAGTCTCTCAGAACTGGGGAACTGGGTGGTTTGATTTCATAAGGAGCTCAACACTTCTATTTGGACCTAGGTACTTTCCCTGTGACCCATCACAGAAAAGCTTGGAAAGAGCTGCACCCCCAGGCACTGTTATTCATGAGGGGAAAACTGTCATTTTTCAGTTTTCATACATGTAACATTAGATTCTTTTCACAACGTTTCGTATCATGTAGTAAAGGAACAGTGAGAAAAGATTTCACAGTTCTGAAATAGTAGGAATGAGGGAGCTAAGAAATGAGAAAAGACAAAAAACGCAGAACATTCCTAATTTCTCCAGCCTCCTTAAAAGTGAAAATCTCTTTTGTCTGAATTTTGAGAACGAGTGCCATCTTTGCTTATTTTTTCCAAACAATCTCACATAGAATTAAAAATAAATGGAAAGTTAGAAAAAAAACAGAGCCCTAAAATCCCAATGATTATAAATCACTGAAGGATTAAAATGACTTTCCCCTGTTGTGGCTTGCAGCCTAGAAACAGGATATACAGTAAGTGCTGCCACTGTTAGCTAATGGAGATTCTGCTTTAGCTCAAGTGGTAGCGCTGTTGCTTTGGGATAGGAAGGTTGTGATGTCTTGCCTAAAGGGATATAAGTGTTGCAATTCAGGTCCCAAATGAGAAAAATTCTTCACATTGGTGCCCAATTAGTGATCTGATTCCTGGTGTTAAGTCTAATGCAATTTAGCACGCACCTGCTGAATAGCCTGCATGCCAAATACCGACCCCACTGCTCCGGCTCTTTGTCTTTGTTCACAGAGTTGAATGTTTTGTTGCAGGGTAGGGAGCAAAGCATAAGAGCAAGGGGTTTTTGAGAACATTTGTGAGAACAAAATCTGCAGATTTGCTTCAGCAATGTTTCAGAGCTGCTCACATTTGCTCTGCAGCAAACGGATGTGGATATTCACTGAGAGCATGACCTGAGTATATAAAACTTCTTTTAACAACCAGGCAAAATCTCACTGTCCCAAGTGGCGATTATCTGACCTATTGACCTAAAAGACACCAAAAGAGGCAGTTCCTGCCCTGACTTTATGGTCTGAAATATAGAGAAGTGAGGGACATGAAGACACCCCAGCCTATCTTATTTTATTTTTATGATTCTTTATTTCTTGTGGTCACTGCAGAAGAATGCAAAGTTTGGAAAGAATTTAAATGAGAACTGAACATAGGCTTTTACCAGCATGTAAGCGTGTAGTGAGTTGAAATGGTTTTCTAAGGGTGGCCACAATTAATTATTTTAGATTAAAATAATTAAAAAGATGTCTGTCTAAGGATCTGAACTCCCTCACATACCATTAATAATACAATAAAATCCCAGAAGAGTGAAAATAATCATACTAACAGGAACTCAGCCAAGCAGCATCCTACAGAGACTCCTTTCCAACCTTTTATCATTGTGGGAAATATACCTTCAGCCCTGTTAAAGAATGCTATTAAACAGGTGTCATTTGGAGATAACTGTATGGAGTTATTTTGTGCTAAAAAGGGGGTTGAAGCATTAGAGTCTCAGGAACACCTTGGAAGTAGCCAGTTATCTGTCAATAAGTCTCAGTATCTCAATAAGTGAGAATTCAATCTGGGCATCAACTGCTGACCAGAGGTAGCAGCCCTAGTACACAAAGCAAAAAAAAAAAAAAAAAGGTTCATATTCAAGGTAGTTTCCAGTTCTAAAGGCTTGGCAATTTTTAACATGTTAAGCTACAGACATCTGTGGAGGACTGTGCAATTCCGGGGTCCTGACAAATTTAGTGAGAAGTTCTACCCAGAAATCTAACTGCTACATTTTGTCTCCAAAGCTGCCTTAACTTTAGCCTTCATGCAACTTTAGTGTGATGCAGTGTAAACCAGACAGCAGCAACAGCTCCCAGAGCATCCAAAGCTCAGGTAATAATCTCCAGAGTACCAGTCAAAAGGAAAAGTTGCAGTCTCTTAGCTAGACATAGCTGACAAGAAGGATTGGCAAATTTTCTATACACAATGATTTTCAAAAATTGGTGGAGGACCCAACCAACCACTTAAATTTGGATTCTAAATGGAAGCAAAGGCACACCAAGTTCTCGTAAAGATTCTAATTGTTCCTTTCCCCTTCTTGAATGCACCATCATTATTTACATCTTATCTGATTTGTCAAGATCTTGGTGGTAGTTCCGTATGGTAGCCACCATACTAGATGTTTGCTCACATAATCCAAATTAGGAAGAAAAGCAGTCAAATATCATATGTTTCTAAACAAAATTATGGAGTACAGCAAAATATCCGAGTGGCTTATGAGATAGGCACCAGTTTAAAATTAAGAACATGTGCCTTTATATGGCCTTTTAGCAATAATTGCTTTATGAGAACAGATCTGGGTTAAAACTGGAGCACACACTGCATTAATTAAAGCATGTTGCTGTTTTAGGAAGTGCAAGTAAGAGCCCAGGCTTCTTTGAACTCTAATATATGGCCCAGCAGAAGCAATTTCAGGTTGGAAATGGAAGTCTGGAAGGTGCTACCTCTGGTCCAGCTCCCTGAATGGCTCCAATGGCAGTTTCCTCCTTGTCTGCAGTAGTTCCAGAGCGCTACTTTAAGGCTGAAGTTTCAGATTCCACTCAGAAGACAAATGCACTCCAGTTAGTTGCCTAAAAGGAGCAAAAGTCTCAGAGCTCCCAGTACCTCTTACCATTCCACAAAGTGACACTGAGGTTTGGGTCAAGAGCAACTCAAAGTGGAAAAGATTCATATTTTTAGTAACAACTATTTTAACAAGTTACTAAGGGACTTGTGAAATTGTGAAACAATTGAAGTCTTCATTGCCTTCCTGGAAGATGTGTTTAATCAATAGAATTTGGATGTGCTGAATAAAATACAGCAGGCTGAGATGTGAAAGATTTCAAAGTAAATTATTTTAGTTATTTAAATGATTTATTGTGATTTTTAAACCCATGAAGAATGTTCTCTAACAATCTAATGTCTATGACCTAATTCATAAAACCTCTGATTCTACACAACAGTGTCACATGGCCAGATGTAACCTACACCTGTGTATTCTTTTTTGGACGTCAGCCAGTAGGACTCAGAACTGGTGAAAACACTGACTCTTCAAGCTGTAGCTGAGAACTCATCTTCTTCTGTGCTTTCTTTCACAAGTAAAGCAAATAGTATCTGCAGTCCACCCTCTGCAGTACAGCTAGGACAAATGGCTTTATTATTGCTTTTATGTGCCCACTGGTTTCCACACAGAAAAAGGCCATGTTAATTAGCTGTGCAAAATTCAGCACACTGCCTCTGAGAGAAAGCAACTTTTTCTTTCAATTTTTGGCCATCTTTTGATGAGCCACCCAGTACTGACTCAGCGGTGCTGGACCTTCACTGGGGGCCCAGAACTCTGCAGCTGCTCTAGCTCTGCATTTGCCTAGAGCAATGTGCCAGCTGTCTCTGACTGTATTACACCACAGTAATGCGAACAACTGGAAGCAATAATGTGTCTCCCCATTTGCCTAACAATACCAACATGAACAATAATTCAGAAGACTGAAGATTTGTGCTGTAATTTAATAAACCCCATGCACATTTCTACAATTGAGTATCACATCTGTGCAATGGATCCTAGAAGTGTAATATTCTTTTATAAGGGACCATTAACCAATCTTAAGTTTATAGGTTTCCTTAAATCTTTTTCATCAGCTGTTAAACTACAGTAAAGAGAAAATTGCCTCTTATGAGACAAGGGATAGTAAAATACAAAGACTGTGATTAAACGTCAATCAATTAAGGATTATAATATAATAAAAATGCTGACTGATGATTAAAATGAGTACTTTCTGGCAGAATTTTATAAGCAATATTAAGAATTGTTTTAAAAAGTCAATAGCATAAACCCCTTACATCTTAATATGTATCAGGGACACTGTCTATTTAGAGGAGAGGAGAAAAAAAGAATTGTTATTCTGACAAAAATACCTAAGAAGCAATTGGTTGTCAATCTTAACATTAAATAGGATACATTTCTTCCTGTCATTTACTTTATTATACCCCTGACTCCTCCATTTTAAATCCATGAATGGAGTAAATAATGTTATGTATTTTTGTTACAGCTGGCATTTGGCAAGTTCATGCAACTAGGCTACCTTTCATGAAAGCAGGTAACAGATCATGCAGTAAACATTATAAATAAGCAGCATGCAAAATATTATTTCATGTAACCGACCTAAGAGAGTAGCTCACCTGAGGGCAGGAGAGCAGTAAATGCAATGTTGGCATGAGTCTCTTTACTGAAGATATTTTAGTAATCTTTCAAGGAAAAATCCTATGAAATTTAGGATTAAACTGAATGAATCCTATAGAGAGTCTTACATAGAAAGAACACTAATAGCAAATAATAAGCTTTTATAGTCCATATGAAACATCCAGCAAAATGCTGTAGCAGGAATATAGTTTTCTATTAAATTCTACAGTCTGTTTCAAGAAAGCAATAGAAATGTTTTCAATTCCATAAGGAAAACTCCTGCCCTCCTGCTCCCACCCTGCTGAGTGGCTGTGGACAAAACCCGCATTACAATTCAGTATCTCAGGTCACAGTTCTTTTTCACTGTTTGATCTTGCCTTTAGCAGGCCACATCCATCTGCAAGCAGAACTTTCTCTTCCTTTTGAATGTCTCACCATAACTTTACTTTGGCTTGGCAACAAAACATTATTTGCCAAACGTCCCCCATCACTGTTGATAGCACTAACAATTTTCAGGTTACCAGGACTTATCAGTAGTCTCTGATTTTTTAAGCCATAGTCACTACAGAAAAGAAGAGCAGAAATTTGGGATATCTATGAGTGAGATATCTATGTAATCAAAATAATTTGCAGTAATTGTCCAATTGGTCACAACAACACAGTATTCAAATCATTCATCTTTGAACATATATTGCAGGAGTTATATCTAAGCTCACCACTTCATCTTCTTACCTTAGATTCATTTTGTGGTCAAAGCATAGGGAAAGATTTCCAGAATAATGAGTTTTTGCTGAAGATATTAAGTATTTTCACGTAAAGACCATCAGAGTGGGTCAGCCTCCTGAACTGACAAACTGCAGCCCCATGTTCACTAGACTCGGTACCAAAGAAAGGAAGAGAGGAACCTATGGCTGATGATGGAGGATGGGACAAAGCAGACTTTCCTTTCTTAGCAGAAAGTCATTTAATCATTTAAACTTTCTTGTCAAACCCTGCTCTAACTGGACACTGGTTATGAGCTGAACAGATGCTCTGAAGGTTCTCATAATCTCTTACATGTGGAACATAACCACAGGGATTTAGGAGCATACTCACGGTTATGTGACATCATGACTGTGTTCATGGTACAACATAATGTCTTGTGGACATTAATTTAGTTTTTAATAGAAGCCACTACACAAATAAGAATCAGCTCATCTGTTGCAAGCTGTGTTTTTCAGCTCCGGAAACATTTCATTCTATAAAATCATGCCTGTTCCACATAAATGCTTTAGAGTTTACACCATTTATTTGAAGGGAGTCCTGCTCTAAGGAGTAATGAAGAAACAGGTCCCTGTATGTATAAATTAAAAAAAAACAACTACATTTGACCAAGGAAGCATAGACACCTGGTTTAGAAAGGCATAATGTTAAAAATGAAATAACATCTATGTGAGATTTGACTGTTCCTTGCCCCAAACCTTTTGTAGTGGCAGAATAAAAGCAACTCTGACCCTAACCTGAGCAAAAATTCATCTAGCTGACCTCTTCTATTATGTCTTTCTCAGTTTTGGCATCTCATGACCGTAATAACATGAAAGTTATCTTCATCTCCTGCCACTTCTTGACAAGCATCCTAGAACATCTCCCAAGAGATGTTGTAAGTTCACCGATGAATAATAGTAGTAATGATGATCTAATAAAGGAAAACCATTTAGGTCACCAGTGTAGGTGTATGCTGGTATCCTAGAGGAGTGAAAATTATTATGACTGTCCTAAAACTGCAAAGGATCTGTACTTACATTTCTTTTTTATCCAAAACTAGATTTTAATGTAAATTTTGATTGTGCAAGATTGAAAAAAATAGTGTATTAGAATACATCTATTTAAAAATATGAGCTTGTTCTTTCTTGCTTTAAGCAGTCACTCCTCACTAATAACACATTGGAATTTGACATGCCTACTTTGTGTCTCCAAAGTCAACCACAGATCATGTGTCAGTTGTATAGTATTTTTGGACAGATGGAAGTGGAGGGTTTCAAAAACCCTCTTTAAAGAAAAAAAATTCTTTGTTTTTCAGTAAAAGTAATCACACAAAATTAAATAATAATGAGGACCATAGTTAAAAATAATCATAAATGTCTTTCCTGAAAGTATTTCTTTAAAAAGTCTAATAATACTTGGGATAGTCTTTCTGAAATAGAATTAATCATTAAGTTCTCTTTGCCATGTATATTTTGTATTATTTAGGATGATTGGTTGTTTCCCCCTCACATACTATCTTAATAAAAGAATTCTTTACAGTTTTATTCATTTTATTATTTACGTGCTGGCCTGAGTTTAAATTAGGATAGGGGTAATCTGAAATCAGAAGAAAACTCTCAGGTTACAAACTGAACCATTCTCTCCTGCCTTGCCATGTGGTCGTTTTTTGCTGATGCAAGACATGTTATCTAGATAGCAGAGTCTTTTCCCACTAAAGACTGATAACTAAAAATGCTGCACTAGTCATTATCCATCAGGTATGCCTGTGGATGACCACGGCCTTGTCTCTGAGCTGTTCTTATCCCAGTTAAGTCCTGCCAGCTACAGAGTCCTGTTTTGCCACTCAGAGAGAATCAAAGAACCTGAATGATTTCCTGATGATTATAGATTATTGAACCCCTTCCAATCTACTCATGCTGAAGGCTGTACTTGAAAAAGACAACTCAGAAGCCAAAAGCAAATGAGATACAGTAGTAACTGTTCTTTACACAACTGTGCAATTTTACCGAGAGCCAAGCAATATTGTTTTGATTTGGAATGGAGGCTACAGAGCTGGTTCAGGAAACCACCTTTAAAAAGCAAATAGTCATACTAAAAAAGTGCCTTTTCCTGAAACTTTTCTTCTATAAACTTGCTTCTTCAGCCTAGCCAGCCAATACTCTTAGGATGCATGAAACTCAAATTTCAAATACTCATAAGTCTCTAGCCAGTGGTCAGTAATAGAAAAATTTTAAGATGCAGAATGAGTTTTTTTTCTTTGTGTTTTCCTCAGTTTACTGTTCCTTATGCATTATTATCTGCAGTCATTTATCAAATATGTCAAATATAGTTGTTCATCCCAAGAAAAGATAGACATTTAGAAGAATGTACTAAGTAGGAGTTAATGAGCACGGTTAAGGACTTAGGTGATTTACTGGTCTTATGGTGACTTAGATATAAAAGCGTGATGGAATTTGTTGCCTTACTTCCAATAAGTTCATACTATTCTATACCATATATTTGATTGCCATTTACATTACCTTCACTGTGCAAAGGCATCTAGGCAAAAGTGAAAAGCACACCCCAAATTGCTGAGTACCTGCTTTGGGATGTCATATGAGGTGGAGTCTAGATACCTATGCAGAAAAAGATAAAAAAATCAAGATAGCACTAAAAATTTGGAGAAAGCAGTGGAATGTAAACAGCAGTGGAATTATTTCTCATTTTTCAGCCAGTGTGGATGTTGAGGTGTCCAGAATGCGGTTTTCAGAAACCTCTTGCTCCCAACCAGATATTCAAGGGAACAGTATCTTACATCATACCATGGATCTGATAGGCATTACATTATGAACTAGGAAGGAATTTTTCCTATTGAACTAAACTAGCAGTAGAAATCTGTCGTGTTCCTTAGGCAACTAAACTCATGTGCACATACTGTGTGCCTGCATCTGTCCTATCTCTGGCTCTGATAATTTTGCGCCAATTTTTAATCACTTTGGCAGCAGTAGTGAGGTCTCAAATTTCTTTAAGGTTGGGCAGCTGAGTAGAGGGGAGACAATATGAAGCAAAGGGCTGTCACACAGAAGTATACTGTCAAAATACAGGTTGACAAACTCCACTAGATTCTCACATTTCTCATGACTTTGGGAAGGTTGTTATTACCAGACAATGGTAATAACTTTTTCCCAGATTAATAACAGCTCCCTTAAAATATTAGCCGTTTGCAGCTGTGAAAGACTGCAAGAGCTATTTCTGGAAGAAGGTGAAGTGCATTTTGGAAAAAGGATACCCAAGGTTCAATGTACCTTACAAAATTAGAATCAAAATAAAAATGTTCACATCTAGGAAGGGGTGTGTTTCAATTCAGCTGCACAAATGCAGACACAACATTACCCTTTCAGATATACCTGAATATCTGAAATAACTGTGTGAATTTAACAGATCTTGAACAGAACCTAGAGGAGAAAAACATAGTCTGGGAAGTCATGTGATGGCCAAGAGACTCACTAGAGCCTTTGTAAAGCAGTAGAAGTGGTAAACACACA
Organism: Rhipidura dahli; assembly: GCA_013399225.1. Classification (NCBI taxonomy): domain Eukaryota; kingdom Metazoa; phylum Chordata; class Aves; order Passeriformes; family Rhipiduridae; genus Rhipidura; species Rhipidura dahli. The sequence continues at coordinate 784,121 of VXAC01004017.1, forward strand.
TTTTAGCAATTTAATTGTGTTAGGAGGCTGACGTACTGTCTTTGCAGAGGTGTATTTTGGGTGAGCTGAAAGCCTTCTTTAACTCCATTGACTAAATTGCCATTGGGATGAGTGGGAACTTAGACACCTAGACAGTCAGATACACAGACACCTACATTATAGACATCAAGTGACTTGATCTGTATGCTGGATCCTGCCCTTCAAGCATCTCTATTTCCTCTTTAACTAAAGGCCAATGAAGTCATCAGCAATGAAGCTAATTCATGACTGATATCAAACAAGAGTAGTCAGCTAATCAGATCAAATCCTTGGATGATCACTATTTTCATGCAGGTACTAATAAATACATGACTTCAACTGTCTCATAAAGTCAACTCTTCAGTTATTTTCTAGAATTCTGCATAGAAAAATGTATTTTCTAGTGCAATACAGTTACAGTCAGTATTTGTATTTTAGCTGTTGTTGCACATATTTTTATTTCTATCTTGGGTTTCCGTAACCACAGAATCGTAGAATGGCTTGGGCTGGAAGGGACCTTCTAGTTGCAACCTCATAGCATGGACAGGGACATCTTCCACTAGACCAGATTGGTCAGAGCTCCATCTAGAACGAAAATACTTTTTTTAATATCTGCACATGTGGTCTTCGATTTTGCATAAAAGTAGGCTTTGAAATTTTTGTCATTGTTAAATAAGAAAGAATGTACAATAAATGGCTTTTTATCCTCTCTGAAAGAAATAAGGTCCAGGGAAGACAATTTTACAGTTTACACATACATGTTAAGAAGTCTAACACCTAAGACATTGGAAATTTTTATTAGATTACAGGAAAAAAAAGTTTTTCCTGGTCCCGACTTTGCTGAGATTAATTCTGACACTGTTGAGCATTTTTTCAGTGTATTGTAATAGGAAGCGGTACTCTTCCACTATTTTTTCTGCTCTGCTAATCTTGAAGACTGAGGCAAAACCCACTAATTCTCTTCCTGGTTGAATCAATCTATAATGAAATACTTCCTCAGTGACTCAAACAAGTCTTAAAGAAAAAGACAGTAAAGGAAATTTCAGGCATGCATCCTTTAATTTCTTGTTTCCTGATACCTTGCAGTAGATCCAAAGTGACTGCAGCACTGCCCACACAGTAGGATGCTTAAATAAAACATCATAGTCATTTAAAACTGAAAGTTTTCTGCAGGGCGGGGACAGAAACATATGAAGGACCAATTCAATAGAAGATGCAACAGTCAGATCACTGTTCTGATTTTTTTAAAGAGTATTTCAATAGGTCTTCACAGCCTTGTTTTGGAATGGTAGATTGCACTGTTGTAAAACACACATGGATGGATGGCTGAAACTGTGGTCTGCATACACTGGGTGAAATGTATCTATTGACTTACAAGCTGGCTGCATGTGTCAAAATGCAATCCGGTATTTTTGTAATAATAGCTAGCAGTCATAGTTGTAAATTATTTATGGAGACTATTCAGTGCAAACAGGTTAGTGCACACATCCTCTTCAGCTTGACTGCCCTGGTTTTAGATCACTCAGACATTCAACTCCTTAGAGATCTGCTCTTATCATTGCAAACCCTAAAAAGGTACCAAAACTGCAGTCATTTCAGCAACTCAAAGCAGCTCAGCCATTTGCTAAAGTTCTACCTCAAGGTTCAGTGAATAAACACCATTTCTGCCCACCTCTTTCACACCCACCCTGGCCCTGGCGATGTAAGTTAATACCAGACATGAAGAGAAATCGATCTCTGGAGCTGAGGCTCCGGTGTGCTTCACTATCTTTGTGCAGAAACATGGAAGAATGTACATAGCAAAGGCCACCAATGAGCTTAACACAAAGTGACATTTCACTAATGCTGTGTTTCAGAACCCAGTGAAATGACAGCCACCCAAAGAGTACTTTGGTTAGATTTAAATGAGGACAGCACCCTATTGCAATGCATTACACTGATTTTCCTATGCACCGGGGTATTCAACTGCATTAGAATTTTGTCCTCACCCGTCCATTTCAAGCAATTGAAACTGCTCTACACTATCAAAAGACTAGGGGTTACAGAATTTTTTATTTAAACAACTCAGCGCCAGACAGAACTAATCCATTACATGCAGAAAAATCCTAGGACTTGACTGCTCTGACAGATACAGTATGTCAAAATATTTAATGTGTATTAGTCACTCTCTAGGAAGAGTTTAACTAGAAAGAGCTTTGTAGTGACTGGTTTTACCACAAAATATTTCTGATATCTCTGAACTTGAGACACAGATTCAATTTAGCTCTGCTTGACCATTAATTTGTAAATGGAATAAGAGTTTATAGTACACTGATAGCACTGGCTGCTGCAAGTTATGCATAAATTTTCTCGTGGGCAGTTTTGTCAACTGCCATCTTCTACCTTATTCTCAGGAATTTGGATTTTGGCCTTTACCATCCATGACATTAGGCAAAGAGAAGATTCTAACTGTCTAGGCTGCAGAAATACAAAAAGGGGACAGAAAGCCTGTCGAGAGACAACAGACATCATTTCTCTTCAGTCCCTTACCCTCCTCACCTGGCTGTTGTGCAGCTCATACCACCACCAATTGCTCTAGCATGGGTCCCCTTGGGCCAAGAAGAAAGTTCCTGTCCACATATAAGCAGCTGCTTACAGACTAGACAAAAGTAACTCCAAGGCATATTCTCAATGAGAAACTTGCCCGGGGCTGAGGAGATTAAGCAACTGAAATCAGCTCTTCCTACTCACTCACATCTCAGACCTCCTCTTGTCACACAGGTAAAGTCTCTAGGGGAGAGTACAGGTCTGCTAATGCTCATTCTCCCCAGGGAATTTGTCTCCAAATCTCACATAATTTCCAATGCAGATAGGAAAAAAAAGTGCTTTGTCAAAGACATGGCGTGCACCCACAAAGGATGGAAGTGTGTCCAGGTAAATGTGTAGGGTGTGGCATGATGACAAAGGGTAAACACACTGTGGCAAGTAGCTCTGTCTGCAAGCAGGAGAGTTATCACAGCACAATGCAGCACGAATGTGACATGCAGCAGTGCCAGCTAAAATGTGATACTGAGTTAACAGCTCCTGTGGCATGATAACAGCCCTGGGTTTCAAATGGACCCCATAGCGGGAGGTCAAAGCCTATGCATGACAGAAACTACCATTACAGTCACTCTTTCCTTTTTTCCTCTTTTTTCATCCTGGTCGTAACAATAAAACTAGATCACTGAGAATATCAGACAGAAATTCTGGCTGGACATGCACATGGTTAGCTCTAACTTTCCTCTGTATTACACATGTAATAGAGATGAGACATGACAAAAAACCTAAAAGCAAAATCAGAAAAAAAAACCCACAGAAACAGAGACACTTAAAAAGTTACATATTTTAAATTTATAATTACTGAAATGTAGCTATAGAATTGTCCAGTTAATGACAGCTGAAAAGTAAACCTAATGCCATGAATACATTTTGCAGGAGTATGGGAAGGATTCCACAAACCAGAGACAATTTCTGGGGCAGATTTCTGGCATAATTACAGAATCACAAAATAGATAAGGTGGGAAGGGACCACAGTGGGTCATCTGGTCCAACCTCCCTGCTCAAGCAGGGTCATCCCAAAGCACATTGCACAGGACTGGGACCAGACAGGTCTTGCGAGTGAGTCTCAGTGAGGGAGACTCCACAACTTCTCTGGGCAATCTGTTCCAGTGTTTGGCCATCCTCACAGTGAAGAAGTTTTCTCATATCAAAACTGGAACAAGTAACATCAGAAATAAAAACTAAAAGTGTTTTTCCTCATTCCTACACTGTTCTGGCCTTCATTACCAAACCAAACATGTCGAATCTGTATTTCCAGTTAAGCATACAATTCCCTCTGTTTATAGCTCTGTGTCAGACCCAAAACATTTCAGCATGGGGAAAAAGCTCAGTACAGGAGTGTGTGAATTCAGATTATACCACACAAATCCTTACTGTGAGCATAGCCACCTCATGGGTCTCAGTACTAAATTATCTGCAATCTTTCTTTAGAAAATGGAGAGACAGCAGCATCTTCTGAGGGACATTTATTGCACCTGAGAAAGTAGCAGAAATGAATTTCCTTCTGCAGGCGTCAGAGGGCAATTCAGTCCGCGTATTATCTGGAATTGCTTTTGGAGCTGCCCACATTTCTCTGTCCCTACAGTAGGATATTTCAGTGACTAACATAAACTGGAATTGTTAAAGGCTGAAGTTAGATATGAACATTTCATCCTGGTGATTCAATGTGCATGAATAGAAATACTTTATTTCAACAGACATGGGCTGTTTTCTTCCTGCTCCAGTTTTGAATTTATCTCATGTATTTTTATTTTAAAGCAAATTCCTTTCCAACTGCAAAAATAAAGATACTGTTTTGAAGATCAAGTTCAGCTTTTATATAAGAATCCCTAAAAATTATTTTGTAGCTTCTTTAAACTAGTGTACTTTATTATTTTTTAAATTTTACAATACATGATACTGCAATTGAGTATAACTTTTTAACTGAATTACAGTGCTTCAAATACAGCAAATTTCTGCAAAATTGGCCTGCTCTTACTCATATCTAACTAAGTAGCAACAAATAGAGACACCTAAATAATTTTCTTACCCTGAATATTTAGGCTGGCTTTATAAATTCTAGAACATTTTGGACATTTATGAGGCAGATGCTTGGCAATGTTTAAAATTGGTGCCATAAAAGGAAAAAAATCTTTATATGGGATTTTTAAAATTAGGTATTTGATAAGTTTAAGCAGTGCTGAGAAGGTTTATTAGTATATCACTTTCATAGTGAAGGTATAATATATGGTCACCTAATTGTAATATCCAAAGAGCAGTTTAGGAAAAAGAAAAAAAAAATCCAAAACACTGACAAAAATATTAAAAATATGGAAAATTTAAGACAACTCAAATGCTATCTCCATGGGCTACTTTCTGTCTAAGTACTCAGCCCCTCATGTTCAGTAGCATTTTGTGGATATAAAAATGTATGCGTATATATACATGTGTATCAGTACTCATGTATGAAGGTCTTGGCTTATATATGATAATTAAATCTTTTGGTTGTTTTCCTCTTTAGCACAAGGAATTTATATCACATTGAAGCAAGACCTAACAGCAATGCTAATGCAGAGAGCTAAAGAGGTTAATATCCTCAGTAGACAGTATCATTTCATCAATAAGAGAACTATTCAATGACCCTGTATTGGAGTGAACTCAGCATAATCAATTAGCTTTGTCAAGTAAACAGATCTGTCCCTTTGGCTGCTGCGTAACTTGATATTTCTTCCTGTTCTTAGCGACTCTGTGAATGGGGAAATAAAATACCCTGAAATCATACCAGCCCTGGCTGAGGGAAGAGAGCTATTTAAAAAACTGTTTCACTGAAAGTGTCTGTCATTCTTAATCAGAGGTTTTTGTCTTCCAGCAGAGAAGGGCGGTAGGACAGGCCTTAGCCCAGCACCACAGAACACTTAGACAAAAACTGTATTCTCCATGTTTAGATGAATTAGATGCAAATCAGTTGGAAAGCAAAATAAAATAAATAATGTGCCCTGCACCACCTGACATAGCCGAATTGAGTAATTATCTTCACAATTTACCACCCCTTACTTGCTTTACCATTTTTCTTTCTCTTCTTCCTGTTTTGTTTTTTAAAGAAATAATAATGTAATTACTATAACACTAATTTGAAGGTAATGATTTCTATACACTTAGCAGGTTCTGAGACACAATCTATGATAGGTCATGAAACAATGGTCTCAGACTGGACTCATGTAGTTTGCATTATGAAAAAAAGGATGGGAAGGAGAGATCATTACTCTGCATAATTAGCAGGCTTAATTAAAAAATGGCCTGAGATATCAGCTGTAGCATCAGCTCAACAAACCCCCTAGGGCTTGTTCATAGATTCTGCTGCTCTCTGATTATACCAGCACGAATCTAGAAATAGCCACTTGGAATCACTCTCTCAGATGGGCATTTGCTAAGTGCTCATACACTGTTATTAAATCGGTTTGTTTGGCACAATTTTGTAAAATGATACAGGCTTTTAGACCTTTAGCAATTTGAAAAGAAAGCACAGCCAGCAAGGTGGAGTAATTCACTCTGAGTGAGTGAATTCAGTGTTCCTCTTTTCTATTAAATGAAGGCCTTCAGAAATGTATTTGTCCAAATTTCTCAAGTTCTATAAACCCTAATCCATTTGGATTTTTCAAATAAACCTGAAAATGAAAGCTTTAAAAAATTAAATCAGCTCAGGTTCAAATATCTACAATTCAAATAAAAGTGGACTGCAATTTGAATTTCTTTGTACACCTTAGATTTGGGATAGTCACATAAAACCATATTTAAAGCTTAACACCTCTCTTCTGGTTTTATTTTTGCCCGGGATGGATGACATATGATGCTTCCTTCAGAGGTGCAGTAAAACCTTTCTAGCACACCCCTGAACAGGCAAAGAACCCATTTTTGTGAAACAGGAGGCAGTTTTTGCAGAATAGAGTGGTGGATAGGTAGCAGTTAGGAACATAAGCAGAGATGTTAGGGATGCAAGATTTTCCCGTGTCATTAAATTGAATATTGGCTTTATCTGGTCAGCACATAATTGTCCAAAGTGGATTTCCCCTAGAGCACGAGAGCTAGCAACCTGATTCAGTGGAAGGTGTCCTTGCCCACATCAGCAGGGTTGGAACTAGATGGTCTTTAAGGTCCCTTCCAGCCCAAACTGTTTTATGATGATTCCATGGTCCTGTAATGTTTAAAAGACAAGTCCCCTTTGATAGGTACATGCTGGCAGTTAAAAGGCAAATTTGGGGTGATACCAGAAAGGCAGACCACTAATGTACCTTTTCAAAGGACTTTTGTAGGCTGATCATGGGGGAGGTTTTTATCATTATTTCTGTTATTTTTACCTATTTTATAAAGCTTACTACTGTAAGAAGAAAACCAGAGATACTTTCTATTTAATAGTAAAGATGACTTTGAATTCTTTCCTGCAAAATGTTTGGGGCTATGAACAGGCAAGAAATAGGTTCAAATCCCTCAGACGTAGCCCATGACAGGGGGCACTATGTGACAGCCCACTGGAAATGGGAGAATTTCCATCACCCTGGAGCAGGTTGGACACATCACCTCTCCATGAGGCTGTGCACCAGCCCTGGAGGTAGGGGACTCCCATCATCCCTGCTCTCATGCATCAGGAGCCTGTCCTCTCTAGAGGCCCATCTAAGTACAAATCCTATTAAGATGTTTAGATAATATGGTAAGATGCTTCTTTTTATGCTGAGCCCTTCGAGGTGATTAGACAGGGAAATTCTTGCTATCTATTCAAGAAGGTTTCTGGCATGTTTAATGTCTTGGGAACATATTTTTATGTTTCTTTAGGTTACAGTTATCCTCCCAGGAACTCATCTATCAGAAAAAGGAGTAAAAGTGTCTGTGGGGAACAGACAAAAGTTTCTATTCCATGAGAGAATACTGAACCAACAAAGTCCTGAAAGGAAACAAAATATCACACGTCATATATTATTCACTGTTGAGTACAAATCATGTGCTTTTCAGCAGGAATGGCAGAGATTCCCTATTCCTAACTGAAAGGCATGAAGGAAAAATAAAAATCACCAAGAAACATGACTGAAAAATAAATCAATATGAGGTGAAAGGTCAACAAGCAGCCTGCTAGTAGTCTGCCAAACAGTATTTAATAGGTCTATTTGATATTATTCACATTTTTTAAAAAAATTATATCAGAGAGAGAGACAGATGCAGTGATACAGCATTTTTGTCTTGGTGAGAGAAAAGACTGTGCTGAGAAACATACACTGATCTAAAAGCAGTGTTTATCACTGGAGCTTGGACACCCCTTGAGGGTTGGCCATTATTGCAAATGCAATGACAATCTTTCAATACAGACAAATTAGCTGTTTTCTAGAGAGCTAATTCAGTTCTTCAAGTTACATTAATTTATCACAGTTTAATTACCGCTAAAATTATACTGATTCAAATTAGAGGTGGCAGTCACGTAACACGTGTTGTTGGATACCTCGTGTGAATTCTTGAAAAATAATATTTGTTCTTTTAGAACAGGGTGCAGTAATTTCCAGCTACAAGGATGCACTCATTTGATTAAGATTTATAACAGCTCCTACATAAGTAGTTTCTGTTGTTTTGTCTTCACCCCACTATTCAGACTTTTCCATAAGCTGAGGTTTAGTCTTTTCTCTGGGATGGAGAGTGTTTCTTGGCATTTTTAAACTTGTGTTCAAAACTATTTATCTTTCTTTAATTAAAATAGTGTTCTAATTGCAAGGCAAAGAAATTACAAGGGAAATTAATAAAACTAAAAACACTTCAAAAATATTTCATTAACTCAAATACATCAAATGTAGAAGGCTTGACTTTAAAAAAAAAAAAAAAAAAAAAAAAAAAAAAGCAGATAAGAAAAACATGGAAACCAACCATAAAATGCCAGGAGAGTGAACAGCTGACACATATGTAAGCTTAGTTTAGAAGGATAAAAAATGAGTAGGAGAGGAATAGACCTCCTGGGTCAGCACAGACACTTGTGTTATAAGCCTTTTGATAAGTGGATCAAGTTTCTGTTTTACAAGTACTGGGGCTTTCCACACCAGTATTTGTGCTGAAAAGCTGTGCCAGTGTCCTGTTTTAATGTGTGGACTTCCTCTAAATTCCAGCTAAATTCAGCCTGAGTGACTCTCAGTGCACGCTTTCTTTAGAAAACACTGCCCTTTGCATCAAACAAGTCTCCCTTATCAGTCCTCCTGATACACCCAGAACAATATTTTCCCCTTTCACCTTCCTCGTCTTTGTTCATATTTACTTTTCTATATTCCCCTGATTGCACTAACAGAATGACTTGCACTTGCAACTGGCTGAATTCTTCTTCCTTAAAACCGGGGGAGCCAGAATTGCATTTGATATTTCATTTCTCTCACAAGTACCTTGTATAGATGGCCCAGCAGTTCTTTGTCCCCGGGGGGAATATCTCTGCCACGCACTTGCTTGGCTTTGTCCCGGGGCGGGCCAGCTGGTGACTCGCACACATTGAGCAATCAGTCAGCAGCACACGGATCTTTATTCTCAGCCTCTCCCATGCGGTGAACTCACAGCTTGTAGTTAAAACTCTTCTCATCAGGCCCCCCACGAATCACTCTGTTTTGTTCCATTGCACTAAAGAACTCTGAAACTTAAATGCAACATTTTTAACCTGTGTGTTTCAGGACAGGCATTAAAATCCACGTTTAGTAAGGAAATTTGTGGGGACTCTGATAAGCTCATCTGATCTAAGGCCTAATGATTTCTAGGTACTCAGATGCTGACTTTCATAAGGAAAAAATATCCAACTCTCTTAACTCTTCAAGTCATAATTTAGAATTCTATCCTCTAAACTCAAGTGCAATGTACAGCCATTTTTTTCACCATTTGGAACATTGCTTATCTTTATTTCTTCAGATGTTTACTTTCTAAATCATAAGAAAAAATCTGCATAAGAAACGTGTAGAAAGTTCCAGAGGCAATCTTTTGTTCATTAAATCTGTCTGAGATTAGCTGGCCTGCATACATTCTTAATGCAACAGAATAGGTCTTGGGATTTGAAGAAACTAGATTAAGAAGAGTAATGGCTGAAAACAAAGTTATTGAGAAAAAAATGTCTGGTTTTGGTTCAGACTTTTTTCTTAGTATATCTCCAAATAAATCACAAATATCTTATGTGATTAATCTCATCTAACTTTAGCCATTTAAAACCTTTTCATGCTATCCTAGATGGTTTTCTAGGCTGCTTCTATAACCAATGGAGAGAGACTTCTTTGTCCACCCAGCCTAAAATAGGTGTTTAAGACAGATAGCATTTAATGTTTTATGATTCATTTTTCCTATCTTTAGATTGTCTAGAAGTTCATATCTTTCTTCATTTGCTATAAAAGGAGTGTGTCCAATTAGTACAGACTTTCATGAGTAACTTGGGGACAGACAAGATAGACAAGATGAACCTCAATCTTTGATCTAATACATTATTTGAAATAGGAATGGTAATTAAGGTCCGTGCTGGTGCTTTTCAAATATCCAACCTTCCCCTTTAATGAAGCAAAATAGCTTGAAATGAAACAAAGAAAAATGATCTAAAATAGCAGTCACTTCAAATGGCCAAGGAAGAGAGACTTGGAAAATGGTGAGCCATTTTGAGAAGGCAAATCTATAAATTAGGCACTCAGAGAATTCAGTAACTGTGAATATACATGCAAAAAATAAATCTTAAGAACTCAAAAGCCAGAGACAACTTCCCTTAGTGAGAAAAATCATCAGAACATTAACTGAAAATTACAGCTGTGCAGGATCTGGGGGGCTCAAAGTGAGACATAGATCTATTAAGTATTGAGGAGAAAACCTAGGATGTTTCTTTCAGGACCAAGTATGAGAGATATTTGGTATATCAAGGATAGGTTCTCCCGTGGGCAAGTACTTTTTGCTCCTGGTGAGTCACTGGGAGCTATAAATGCTTGTTCAAAAGTGTTTAAGTCATAGGGGCAGAAGCTGGCTCGGTAGTACTCACCTTGATCTGAAATTAGCCTTCTAGAAGTCATCAGTTTTAGACTTAACTGTGTCTACTCCCATGACAGAGTGGGAGAAGGAGAGAAAGATTTGATCATTTGCAAAAAAGCTTACTCCCTTTTTAATTTAAAGATTTGAGGAGATCACCAGTGTAAGATTCCAATACAACTGGTTTTGTCTCTGTTGTGTTTTAGGTTGCTTAAAAGAACTCACTAAAACCAGACCACAGTGCAGCCTGAGGAGGGTAGTGCACCAGCAGTCTCAATTCCACATGATTAACTAACTTAATCCCATTAAATCTGATAAGCTCCTGAACCCCTTCAAGCATAGGAACCACACCTCCTAACTCACCATTGCAGGCACCATCCAATATCATAAGGCAGAGAGAGGAACTTTTGAAAAAAATTATGAATTCAGTTTTAGAAATCCCCCTGATTGTGATCATAAATTTCTTCCATTACTCTTAGAGTTATTTTTGCCTGTACTACTTATTTTGAGAAGCTTCATTAGAAGATAAAATTATTTATTTCAAACAGAACAACTTTTCTGTTGTTGGCAATAACAACAATTGCAGTATCAACAAATATAATGGAGATGGATATAGTAATACTAGTGTCTGATTTCAGCTACACCAAAGATATTGGAAAACTTCCAGTTAAAAGAGGGAAAAAAAGGATTCATTAAGATTTTAGATCCAGACTCTTCCTCTGGTTTGAGTCTCACAGTCCAGCCACACCTGTGAATAGCAAGGAAACGTTTTGTTTCGTAGGGTGAGCCATCACCTCTGCATCCTGCAGCCAGTTTATTCTGATGCTCCTGATGTTGCTGCAATTTCATCAACCTCTAGTGCTTCTGCACAGTATCAAGTTAGCAGAAGATGTGTCAGGGGGCACACACCAGAGCTCTGTGTGCCACAATTAGGAAAATCTATTGCACTCTACAAAAACAGAGCCACTGCTGCACAAGGTCACCACACACAAATAACAGCAACTTTATGCCTTTGGAATTTATAAGGAAAAGTCTTCCTCAGAAATACTTGGGTGGAAATCTGTGACTTGTATTCCATTGCTACCATGAATAATGTAAAGATTCTAAATAAACTGCATTTATAAGAATGGTCTTTTTGTTTGCTACCACACGTTCATGCATAAAAATCTTGAAGCAAAAATTAATGCAGAAGATAATTTTTTGTTACTAACACACCTCCTGTGGAAATGCTGAAGAATCAAACTCCCAAGTACCCATAAATGGGTATGAGAAACTTCATTTCGAGGTCTACTTATGACTAGTTTTTTCTTTCCTGTTAAAATAAGTGGCATTTTTTCCTCTTTGGGAAACCAGGATTTGCAATACTAAATTAGTCCACAGGTGCAGTATATCCTGTAGTCTTCCCACAGTGATGCTGTTACAAGAAGCAAAGATTTCCATAACAGGCACTAAGTTCATTACACAATGCTGGTTAACTTAAAAATATCTTTGTGGTTTCCTCAGATAAAATTTGCCTTTTAACATGAGTAAGATGCATTATTTATTTTGAAGACTTCTTGACATTTGGTCTGTTATATGCTTACAGTAGTAATTTATTGCTCTGTCGTGCTGAGGACGCATGTCACAATCCTCACAATGGCTTATTGGTACCTTGGTGATCTCTTACACAACATCACAAGTATCTCTCTCATGTCTAATTATATCCTCATTCCTTTCCTCAGTGGAAAAGGTTTTGCAAATTATTTACATACATATGTCTATCTATTATTTATATTTGTATATTTTTAGATTCATAGATTTTTAGCTACACAAGGGACTATTTTAATCATCTAATGTGACCTCTTGCACAACACAGTGATTTCTTCAGGAAGCCCAGCAAACTAAGCTGTAGCTTATCCTTTAGCAAGACACCTACTCTTGTTTTGAAGACTGCATACATGAATATGTCACATTCCTAGATAAATATGCTGTACTGTGTGTATTTACTATAAAAGGAAAGATTTTTTTTTTTTAAATTGTATTTGGAGCTGAAAGCTAAAAGTGGGAGCTGCTGGAGTTCTGCACAGAAGTTTACAGATAATGCTAAAGTGCCAATCAGTGAAATCAAAACTTCTTACTGTGATTCAAGTGTGAAACACTCGCAGTCAGAGCATTACAAACTTTACAAATGAGAAAAAAAAGCATGACTATAAATACTATTCTTCAGAAGGGCAAGCATAGCATGTGGCAGGCAGGACTTACTCACTGTATTAAAGAGGGCTCTACATCTCTGAGGTTATACATTATTGTACTTGACACCAGTGGAAACTTCTTCAGGGCACAGAATTTTCTAGCCATTTGAACTGTTCAAACACATTTTAAACCAGAAAAAATCCACAACATGTTGTGAAAATCATATCCTCTGCACATATGGAGTCCAATCTCCTGGCCAGATTGAGTTCAGAGTGTGCAGTGTGAACACAGCTAAGTGGCTTTTCCCATTTAAGGGCACAGCTATTTCATCAGCTGACAATATCACTAAGAAAACACCTTAAAATACTACAATTGTGCAGTATTTTTATCCGTCATTTTAGCCTGGTTTTCTTCACCCAGTTCTGTGGCAGCTGTGTTCTTGAACTTCAAGATGCAGCAGAGGAGAGGGAGTCTTTGTGTAGACAGGCACTTCTGCAGACTGGTTCATACTCTCACAAAGTGAGAATAGCCTAATCCTTGCTGTTGGCTTGGTCTGCATAGCCACACGAATTGTTCTTGTGACAATACTTCACTTTTCTCCACCAGGTGAGCTCTAAGGAGATAAAAAGCTAGCTATGGCAAGTTGCTGAAAGCTATAGGGTACAGCTGTCTCCAAAAATGACAGTGATGAGCACAGCCCTTTGGCTTTACATACTGCACTGTGATGCTCTGCAGAAGTTCAGCTGAACTGAATAAGCTCTGAGATGTCTAGCAGGGAAGTAATTGTAAAGGAATTATCCTTTGCAAAAGAAATAAGATTGATCTTTCTAACCACAAATTTCTAAAATTACTACTTTTTAAGCCCAGGTAGAAATGTCAGATAAGTGCAAGATGCTCCTCCACTGTAGAACTTCTCAAATTCCACTCCACTGATACTTTGATTGAAAAGAAAAACAAAAAAAAAAATCCATACCTAAAGATGTGGAGAATAAAAATGTCTTCATTTTAAAGGAATTTATGCTCTGCTAGATATCCTTCTCCAGGTACAGAAACCAAACTGCAGGAATGCAAAGAATTCCAGTATCAAACAATGCTGATATCATAAAGTTGAAAACAAAATCAAAATAAGGACATATTTTCATTTCTGAGGACAATTAATCTTAGCAATAAAAATAACAGCAGCTAGACTATTACACTGAAGATCATATCCTACAACTATATCAACTCCATGATTACTTGAAAGGTAAATTAAAGAGATAGTGATCACTAATATCTGGTGATCCTAGACAGATAAATTTTGTTTCTTCTAAAAGTAAAGAGAAGACTTTGTGACAGTCAAATGGACATTTAGTCTGGAACCTCCAAGTTAAACTGTGATACTTGGGATTTTGAATCTGAATTGCTAATAGGGAGAGAGGAAAGCTGTTTAAACTATTTTTATTCAGTGAATTAAACCAATACATCTCAGAGACTACACAGATTGCAAGACTCTACTGAGAAAATATTATGGAGAAAATTTCAAGAACTGTAACAAACACTGAAAAATCTTAATATTTTCTCCATGCCTCAAAACTTTGAAATTCACCTGAGGGTTTCTATACCTAAGACCCTGCTTCTGCCTTACGATTTTTTTTAAATATAGGAAAACAAAAAATAAACACATACATGCACAATCTGATTAGAAGATCTTCCCTGTCAAATTAAGTCCAACACTCCTGTGTAACTAAATTTCCTCCCTAAAATAATTAACCAAAGTGAAAGACACCACATTTTTGAGTCTTCGGTTCAAACACACTAAATTCCTTTTTTTTTTTTTTTTTTTTTTTTTTTTAAGCCAGAATATGAATTCTGGTAATAGTTTAGAAAAATTATTATGGAACTAAATCTCAAACATCATATTAAAAAAAATCCTACTTTGCCAAGATGCAATAGCCACTTAATGCACATATCCTGCATGAATAACAGGTGTGTGATGAAAGTACAATTAAATTGAGAACTTGAAAACACATTAATGATCACAGAACAAAACTAGGGGCTTTTCTCTGCATAACTGGCTCCTCTTGAACCTTGATGAAAATTTTCTCTGGTGTACCATTAACATCTACAGAGGGACATACCCCTGATTTCAAAGAAGAGTGAGTCAGAAGCAAAGTTGCCACTCAACAGGAAATGTCTAATTTAGGAATTGGATTTACATTTAATTTTAGGACAGAAATTATTGTTAAAATATTTTATCAGACCTAGCTACCTTGTCTTAACAATACCTGTGGAATTTTCACCATTTGAGCCTCAGTTTAAAAGCAGTGCTGAAGAGGAACTGGTTCATATTCCAGTGGTTACCTCAGCAAAGTTTAAAAGTGTTAATAGCCCTTAATCTGGGCCATTGTCAAAGTCAAGCTCATCACTCAGCCAGCACAGTGATGTAAATTCTTCCAGGGAATGATTTTTGTGATTATGAAATGGGCCAGCAAGACAGCTGAACTGTCTGCCACTGGCTACACAGGTGTGAAGATGGAGCAAGATTTCTGAGCTCTCCCCAGCACTGCGAGCACCAGTGCTGACCCCATTGTGGTGGGTTGCCCTGATGCACTGAGCACACCCATCTGCGAGCTGCAGGGAAGAAAGAGGCACTCAAAAGAGCAAGAATCTCTTATGTTTTTATATGATGACAGCAAAAACCATAAGGCTGAGAACTGAAGGACAAAATATTGCCACTAAGAGCTTACTCGATTGCTAAAAGCTATTAAGAAAATGGAAGCTATTAACATCATGCCAAAAAAAAAAAATGGTTCAATAAAGTGGCCTAATGTGAAATTGAGATACTTTGTATCACTCTAAAATGATCATACAACAAATGAACTGCAAACTCTTCAGCAGAAGATGGTGTTTTCCCACCCACGTGCACAACTACACCCTCAAAAAGTGACACTTTCCATAGCTGGGTTTTATGTGCAGATTTCCTGTGGTGGCACCCTGTGGGTTGTACACCTACACTGCAAGGGTAATGTTCCAATCCTACACTCCTTTTTCAGGGGAAAATCCTTCACAGTCCAGTTACCAGTAAGGATCAGTAATTGCAAAACGCTTAAAATCTTCAACCCATCAACCCTCAGTAAACATATGCCTTGTGCAAAGTTCAGTCTTTCACTAGGAAGTAAGCAACTAGCTTTGAAATCCCAAATGAAGGTTCCATAACCTCTTTTTAAAGGATTCTTCACTATACTATATTAGCCAAAGCACATTGTCTGTGAAATGAACAATATATATTTTAATTTATGTGGTTTATATACTGAACATAGTAGTAATATGACTATGCATATTATTTACTTTTTAATATCAAGTATAAATATAATATTTTATACATCTATGAAAATTATTGCATTAAAAAAAATTAAATTTATTCTCTAAAAGAACTTCAATTGGTTACCAAAAGGCATTTTTGAACCTGGAGGTTTTCTGCATATTGTTAAATACTGTCTAGAAATAATAATAAGAAACACCATAAATCAGATGTTCAGAGAGCTTTATAACATGTTATCAGTGTTAACAGAGTATTGTTACAATCAGACTCACATGGCTGAAAGCAACAGCAGTTTTTACTGGTGATTTCCCTTGTCAGGTCCCAGTCTAACAGTCTGTGCTCCATTCCCACCTGGAGTATTGAGACAAGGAGACATGGAGGCAAAAAGAGAGACAAGAAATCCAGCTGCAATTATTCTTCTGTGGGTTCAAGGCATTTAAATTCTGCCCCATTATTCTAATAAGTGCCAGTATAAAACACATTATGTGCTTCCTATTTACCTGTGAAAGAAAAGTCTAGTAAACTACACAATATAAGAGGAAGACTTGTAGAAATATATTTACCTGAGATGCAACAACTGAGAAATTGGAAGTTTTAGTTTCAATTTTTGTGTGCTCGTCCTGGACTAAAACATCTGAACTTTTCAATATGGAACAATCCTAACCTCAAAATAGTATATATAATACTAGCTGAACTATCTTCTGCTAATTATTTATTTTAGTCTCTCCAAGATAGAAAGGAATTAGAGTGCTTTGATGAGAACTAATGGTCAAATATATTGATCTGTACTGCAAGATCTGCAAGCGAGCCCAAAATGAAATTATCACAATTTAAAATCATATAAAGTAAGTATTGACTGTCTGCAAACTAATTCAAATGTGTCCTAACACAAGACTACAACTGTTAGGAGTACTGGAATTAGGCCAGTAGTCTGACAAATGGTTTGGATTAATCCTGTTATTAGACAATTATTCAACAGAAATAGAAAGGAACCCTCAGGTTAATTCTGATGACCAAACACTGTGGTTTTGACTGTTTTAACAGCATGAGCTACACTGTTACTTCTTTTGCAATAAGGTGATGTTCCTTGAGGTCATAAATGTGCCTTCATATGCTTTTTGTGTTTCATATGCCCATGAATGTATGTAAAAATATGTTTACATGTGTACTTTATAGATAGACAAATGGATTGGCAGCTATGTACTCAAACAGCGCACTTGCAGTGCATTTAATCAGAGCTGTGAACAACGCAGAGCCAGAGCAGATTGATTAAGAGGATTTTTACAGGTTCACCGGAAACTCTCAATAGCACTTCACTATAATCAAAGCTTTAAATACAATAGCAGGAATTGAGTAGGAATTGAGCTGGCACCAGAGAGGCTAACTCTGCACATCAATACTTAAAAAATAAAGAGTTGTTGTGTGAAAAAGAGTGCTAAGCTGGAGAAGTGCCAGCTGTTGAAAGCCTACATTTAAGGCTAAGGACTGCCAGTGTTTCTGAAGATAGACTGGAAGAGCAGAGGATGGGTGTGAAAAAGCAACACCCACCCACAGTGGGCAGGACTCAGCCTGGCAGTCTGGCACCTGTACTCCACCTGTGGCAGTCTGGGCTTAATTTTTCTGCTCCCCATAAATCCATCTAAGGAAGATATTTCCCTTTCTCATAAGATGTTGGATACTGGCACGTAAAAATACAAGAGAACACATCAACACATTTTCAGAGCTGTGCTAAGGAATTACAACAATTCATAATACCTGACCTGCCCTGATAAGTGCTGAGGCCCTGATCCTGTAAAGAGGGATATGTGAGCTTGAATTTACATGCTGTAATTAAACCCAAGGAGACTACTTTCAAAGCCTAGAGTTAAACAAGGAAAAGTTTGTAATGTTAAGTCTTATCTTTCATTAGAGCTGCAGATATAATTGGGAAAAACAGACAGACTTTCTTGCATACAAGCCCTGTTTCATGTCTTCAGGACTTGGCAAATAGCCAGTTCTTTGCAGGATTGAAGCCCAAATGTTATTAACAGTGTTTCACTAGGTATAAATGCTATTGTAAAAGGAGCTTGTTAAAAACTTGAGTTTCTTTGCTTAGAATCCTCCACAAAACAACCAAAAATTACAACTTGTTCTCTACCTGACTTCTCGGATCAGTAAGAGCAATATGAAATTATTTATGAAAGTATTGCAAAGAGTCAGTTTGATCACTGGTTGCAAAATGGTTTCTTTAGTTCAAAAAAAAAAAAAAAAAAAAAAAATTAAAAGTTAATTGAGCCAAAGCATGTGGGCAAAATTGACTCTACAACCCAGCATTTACAGAAGTCACCTGAGATATGGGACACCAGCAATGGAAGTCTCTGGTTCAGCAAACAATTCATTCTTTTTATAAAGCAAAACAACTTTATCAAGGAGATTAATGAGTCCTGTTTTAGAAGGGCCAAAATCCTGGTGATGAGGATTCCTTGAAATGTGGGATTCACATCCTCTTTACAAAGTTGGGAGGTGCTTTGGCTACTTCTGAATCATCCTAAATCACCTGCCTCGTGGGCACTCTGTCTACAGAAATAGCTCATTCCTTTTCAAAACTCATCAGACCAATAAAAACAGATATCTAGTGCTTTTTAAAATATCTTTTAAAAACTATGAGAGCTGTTCATTTTTGGAGTGAATTCAGGACTTTCTAGTTTTTGCCGCTGGGTCTTTCCAGTAATTTCTACTTTTAGTAAATTCAAATCAATCTGTCTTCAAACACATGATCACAGCTGTCTCTCACCTTGAAAAGGAGACATGAATATGAACAAATATCAGCTTCAAAGGTTTGACACAGAGCTGGGTAACGTTATTGTTATTTTCATCAGATTCATTGAGCTTTGGGTCACCCCCCCAGGTGCCAACTAAAGAAGATGCTGAAAGACATGAGATAGGATCTGTTTCTCAAAATATGAGGATGGAGATAACAATGACTGTGACCAAGTCCAATGTAATAGTCCTGAAAACATCTCTAAATTCTGTGGGGATTAACTCTGCATAAGTATGCACCAGTATGTTCCACACAGCAATCTAATTTTGATAAATGCTGAATGAGAACCCCCAGTTTCACCATAAAGCACATTATCTCTTAGTTTCAACAGACAATGTAGTGTCTGGCAGTAAACACAGTCTCTTGAACTCGGGTAGAGAGCAAGTTAGTCAGATCAATGTGTTGTCTTGCAAAAAAAAAAAAAAAAAATCAGGAAAGTACTTTCAGGAATAGTTTTCATGAAGAACCTGAATTGCAGTTTGCTGAGGGCTGAGGTCACATTCTCTGTAAAGTGTAGGTACTTGCTCATGCTGTTTGTATGTTCCTCCTTTAGTATCATAATTGGGGATAAGAAACTGGACAGTGTGGACTTCCCTTTAATCTAATCCTGATCTTTACATGTAAAAGCATATCTAATAGTTTCATCATGTTTATCTTACAACTTCAGGGGTATCCACCACATGCTTAGACATGGGAAGCAGTACCCAGCAACTGAGATCTGGTTGGTACCACCAGGCCCCAAGGTTTGGGAAATGAGCAGCAGGGAAGGTACCTGGCTGACCAGGGGCTTCCCTTCTTTTGCCATGATTTAAGCCAACTCCACTCCACTGCCTGCCAAATACATGATAAAACTAGGGATATTTCAGATGAACAAGACATGCAGCCTACAGAAGAATGAAAGTGTTGCCATCTTACACAGCACATACAGTCATGAATGTCAAAATTTGGTTTTTGGAAAGTGATATTGACTCATCTGCTGCCTCAGTTCACCTTGATGAAACAAGGCAAACATATCCTTGAGCAGTCACCAGGCTAGGCTGATTTTTGTTACAGTCTCCAAAGCCACTAGTCTCATGAAACACTGCTGAACTTTTCTTACTCATATCCCTTAGAAATCAGTTCCAATTACATTTCCATAGTCTGACTTCTGCTCTCTTTTGCCCCTGTGAAAACCCTTCACACTGAGGGGCTGAAAAAGCTAACACATAAATGATAAAGAATAAGATATTAGACATACATGCAACAAAATTCTTTTGCATTTTTTTTTTATCTTAAACACTAACCTGCAATGCACATTTTTTGTCTTTAATTTCCAGCTCTCAGTGTGTTCCACCTGATTTAGGCCTGGATGCAAATAAAGGAAATTTAATCACCAGTTTTTGCAAGCCAGCCAAACAAGTTTGTACATAAAGGTTAACTCATGAGGTCTTAGCAACAAGGACTACGATCTTTGCACACCTGGTTCACTTTTAGGCTGTAATTGTACAAAATTATGGTTCACTGTTTAACTGGAAAAACCAATATGCAGAAGAGAGCTGAGAAAAAGGGTACTTAGTGCAAACATAGTACAACAATATCCTAAACTTTGTTTACATTTAGTCTAATCATGGTCATAATGTTCTGGACAACTAGCAATGCAAATATTTCTACCTAATGACTACTAAAAGTCACAGGTTGAAAGGCAAGTTGCTTCCTTCAAACAGCAATAATTTAATTCTTAAAAAAAAAAAGAAAAAAGACAAAAATTGTGTTAGAAGAGCAGATATGAACATATTTCATCTTTTAAGATATAGACCTTTTCTGTATCACAAACATGATACTGGTATCAACTAACACCTTTTAACCACAGAATAGCCTGGGTTGGAAGGGACCTTAGAAATCATCTAGTTCCAACCTCCCTGCCACGGGTAGGGACACCTCCCATTAGACCAGGTTGTTCAGAGCCCCATCCAGGTGGGCCTTGAACACCTCCAGGGATGGGGCACTCACAGCTGTTCCAGTGACTCACCACCTTCACAGTAATGTGTTTCTCTTAACACCTAATCTAAACCTACTCTGAGTTTGAATCCATTCCCCACTGTTCTGCCACCTCATGCTCTTGCAAAGAGTGTCTCCTCACCTCTCACATGGGCTCCCTTCAGGTACTGGAAGGCCTCAATGAGACATCCCCAGAGCCTGCTCTTTTCCAGGCTGAACAACCCCAGCTCTCTCAGCCTTTTCTCATAGGAGAGGGGCAGAATCTCCTCCCTGGCCCTGCTGGCTACACGGCTTTGGATACAGCCTGGGACACATTTGACCTTCTGGGTTGTGAGACAGCACCAGCACCAGCACCAGCACCAGCACCAGCACCAGCACCAGCACCAGCACCAGCACCAGCACCAGCACCAGCACCCCTCCAACCCTTCTCTGCAAAGCTGTCCTCAACCTGCTCATCCCCAGCCTGTGTTAATATCGGCACAGCCATGACCCAGCTGCAGCACCTTAATATCTTCAAATGCTTCACCTTTTTCCCATTTACAAATTGAGCCTGGTTAATCACAACAGACAATGGGAGACAGAAGGAAGAGATTTCTTTCCCTTTGAAGGTAAGCCATTAATTTCTTTAGAAACAATTTGTCAGCCTTTGATCACTTACTGGAAAGCACTGATTCAATTAGCCATAAAGAATTTTTCAAGGAAAACACACTTAGTTCAATGAGAACTGAACCTAGAAAAGGATGCAAATATTGAAATTTGGCCTAGTGTTTGTACAGGGATACCTCGTAATCACATATTATTGAGGCTTTGCTAACCAGTCTGTAGCGGTAAATGTTACTTGTTTTTTGTTGTTTGTTTGTTTAGGTTATTTGTATTTATGCTTTTTTATTATATTAATATACTTTGATGATGGACAGTGAGAGCTTTTTTCATGCAATAAAGGATAAACTACAGGTATACAGGAAATCTGCAAAATATGGGAAGAGGTAATAAAATCCCTAACTGGTTTAAGTGGCAACACCTGCTAAACAAAAAGTTTGTATGGTTGAGCTACAGAGAACTAATGCAATTAATGTGTCAGTCAGATTGCCTCCTGTCAGCTACCTCTGGCAAATCAATGAATAAATCTATATGCAAATAAATAATAAGGTAACTACTGTTCTTGCATTGTTCAGTAAATGAAGAGAAATGAAAACTGACACAGAATAGAAAGTTTAGAGGTCACTGTGGCAAGTATAGCAATCATGTAAGCAGTGTTGGTAGCTGGTTAAAGGGGCATACAAAAAATATAATATCTGTTGATTTAGCAATAAGGGTAAACTGGAAAAGTAAATCGTGTCCCAGTACTTTACCAAACTGCAAGCACCAGTTTACAGCCCTGGCATAACCTGGAATAGTTTCCACTGCAATTAATAACATTTATTCTTGTTTATTGTGAATGTAAAATTGGTCTGCAAAAAAAGATCAGAAAGCCACATCAGGCAAAGGTTACTCTCATGTTTGCTGCTACTACTCGGCAGGGCTGTTCCCAATCCATCACAAAAGGCCAGTAAAGTTGGTCAGGCAGGACTAACCCTTGGTGAAGCCATGCTGTCCCAAGTCACCTCTGTGTCCTCCATGTGACTTAGCAGAGCTTCTAGGAGGAGCTCTTCCATAATCTCCCTAGCCACAGAGGTGAGGCCAACAGGTCCTCCTTTCTAACCTTCTTAAAAAGAGGTGCAAATTTTACCTTTTTCCAGTCATCAGGTACTATGATGCCATGACTTTTTTACCTGATGGCCATGACTTTTCAGACGTCATGGAGACTGGCTTGGCAGCTACATCAGCCAATTTCCCAGGACTGTGGGGAGCGCCTCATATGCAGACTTACATACATTCGGGTTCCTCAGGTGGTCATTAGCCTGATCTTTACATACAGTGGCAGGGACTTTTCTTCCCCAGTCCCTGCCTTGCAGTCCATCCACCCAAGAGGTGTGAGAAGAGATGTTGCCATTGAAGACTGAGGCAAAAAAAGGTTGTTGAGCACCTCAGCCTTCTTGTCCACTGTTACCAGTTTGCCAGCCTTGCTCATGGGGGACGGAGGTAGAATTTCTCTGACCTTCCTTTTCTGCCTGACACACCTTCTAGTTATTCTCTGCACCCTTTGCCAAGGTCAGCTCCAGCTGACCCCATCCCAACACAACCAAACAGCAGTTCTGGATCTTCCAAGGATACCTGTTCTTGCTTCCACTGCTTGTTCATTCCCTTCTCTCGTCTCAGTTTGACAGCAGGTCTCAACTCAGCCATACTGGTCTCTCACCTCTCTTTTCGGATTTCCTACATCTAGGCATTGAGAGCTCCTGCACTCCCTAAAAATGATTCTTTAATATCTGCCAGCTCTGTTCTGCTCCCTTGTCCCCAAGGACCGTTTCCCAGGAGAACCTATTGACCAATTCCTTGAACAACTGCAAGTTTGTGCAGGGTATTGTGTCTTCATCACCACCCACACGGAAGAGCAGTAATGGATAATGGTCTGAGGACTTTACCAGGCTAGGAAGTTCCCTGGTGTTGTTTCCTAGAATCCTAGTTGTATACTACCAAGCATCACCTGCTTATTCAAATGTTTTATCAAAACAATTTAGGTTGAAGGATCTCAGGAGACCTAGTGCTGAAATTTTTGCCTGAATAGCATCCTCTGTCTGAAAGTAAAGCACTCAATTGTCTAAAATGGAATGTCATATTACTTTTCAGGGAGGCTTTTTGTTGGCAGTATTTAGAAAAAGTAGATCAGCATATGCTCTAATTATATTTAGCATAACAACCTTATATAAAATGTAAATGGTTATAGTTTTTCTTTAATGTTACTTGTAATAAATCTACACTGCATTAATTCCCCAAGTAAGAGTGCATTATTTAGTGTATAAATTAAAAAAAAAAAAGGGTCTTTAAAAAATGTTTACTCTTCACAGATAATGGTAAACACAGATACAGAACAAATTTATGGAACAGGGAGGATTTTTCCTGGCTTGGTTAGAAGGGAGTATTTTTATTCTGGTGATTTCAAAATTCAATTTTAATTTCATTAAAATTTTTTACTTGTTTTTCCTCTTTTTAAAGAAATTACATCAAAGACCTAAGACCAGACAGACCTTGTCGTGTCATGGAACATTTCCTCTTCACAGTCATTTAGCAGGTGTCACTGATAGTGAATTCAGTACATTTGATTACACACAGTGCTCTACTCCTTAGGTAATTGCAGTGGGGATGTGTGGTTTTAAACATTCCTTAAGGAAAAATCTCCATAAAATAGGAGTCATGGAATATTTGGGCTACTTCCTCAAAACCTTGAGAAAGAGCATCACTAAGGAACAAAAGCTGTCATATAATGAAAATGTCTCCTATTCTCTTGTTTCAGGACAGCAGTTATCACTTTTTCAAGTTTTTCAAAACAGGCATTCTGCTATAATGAAGTGTGTTTATTGTAATCCTTATATGTGAGGTTTTTGCAAATTTGTGAGAATGCAGATTCCCTTGAGAATGCCAATGCATTTTTCTGAGGTTAAATTCTACCCCATTATCAATGTGATAAACTCATTTAAGGATGACCAGTAGAACCCCTTCTGCCAGGAGGAAGCTGCTAGTGTTGTTAGGCCACCCTTCATTTTACAGAGCCCATGGGACTCAGTTTCACAACTCCTTCTAATTTCACATGCCATCCAAGCAGTTCTGATGTTTCTCTCACCCCCTATCATACCTCATCAAGACTGGTTATTCACAAAATTCATCAAGAAGTTTTTCCTGACAATGTAAGCAAGCAGGGAACTGAGTTAAGCTGAGTTTGCACAATCCTATGGGTGACTTCCTACCCCATGTGTGACCTTCTTTTTCTCATAGAGTTATTAACGTGGCACCACACAAGGAAGTAGAGAGGTGAAGCAGAATATTAAAATTTCATTTGGATTAGACCAAAATTACAATACTGTAAAGCATCCTTCTAATACCTATAATGTGGAAAAATCATAGTGTTTGTGATCCATGCCTACCACTTACTGATACCACAAAAACTGTAGCTGATACCTACATGTATATCAAGTTTAGGTGTGAAACATCTTGCTATCAAGGGTAGTATTGGACAGAGTGAGACAAACAGGTGTATGTGTTTGTGTGTGTGTTAAAATATACAAACTACACATATGAAAATATTAGAAAAATCAGACTGTCCCTCTTTCTCATTTGGCCTTTTTCGTTTTAGTTCCAGATTTCAAGCAACACAATGGGCAAATTCCATTCATGTTTATTTAAAAAAAAAAAAAAAAGAAGAAGAAAAAGGAAAAAAAGAAAGAAGAAAAAAAAATCTCTCCCCATGAGTTATTGCACTTACAACAATCTACCAAAAGCAAAGGGGCACTTGCTCTCTATCCCCAACAAATTACTGGTGCAGAAAAACTGACACTCACAGCCACATCAGATGCACATCTGTCACTCTTACCAGCCCTCCACTGCTTTGGGGATGTATCTGTCACTACAACACAATATTTATTTATTATTATGTTTGCTTATGTTTTTATATTTAATCTGATTTGCTTAACACTTCTCCCTTGTTGTTTCCTCACCCCTAAGCATATATTCAACACTTCAGTTCAGTCAGTCTGAAAGCAAAAAGCACTGGAAATATTATCTTTCAGATATTTCACATAAGTTTGAACATATTCAGGTTGAGTTGCCACCAAAACACAGAACAAATTTTTGACATAAAAGTGTTTGGCTGACTAGTTGCATTTGGTTCATAGTTTTTTTTTTAATTCCTATTGTGCTCATTTATTAATGTTTACATGTTCCTATAATGAACACTGTCCTTTCATTTATGGGAATGAAAGCAAGATAACTTGAGATAAAATAGTGTCACAGATTTCTCAGTCCAGTGTTTTCCGCCAAGTAAAAGGGACCTTCTTAGGCTTGAGGAGAGTTATAGTCTACACACAATTAATAACATTTGCTTGTTTTCCCATTTTGCACATGCAAAGCCAGCTCCAAAAAGCCAGAAAGATCTGGAAGAACTGGTATTTCCTCAGACAAGCCTGTGATCAGAAAGAAATTACAGGAATGTTTTGCAGAAAAGAAAATAAAGAAACAAGGCAGTGCATTTCATTTTAAAGAGCTTTTTCCCGACACTATGCTGCCTGAAATGCTAGAAGGTCTTTGTGATACTGGCTGGAACTGCTGTGAGGTAATTATATGTAGTTACATAAAGCAGCCTAATGCTAGGCCAGCAAATTGTCTAAAAGAAGGGAGTGTATTCCTTGTTAAATGTTTTGTCATGATGACCATGCCCTTTATTTATCTCTAACACAACATGCTTATTCTGCCCCATCCACTGTTTTCACCCTGCAAATTTATGAGGCTCTATTAATCTTCTGCCCTGCTGACTCTCTCTGTTGCAAAGTGTCAGCAGACTTTTGTACCTTGCTAATGTACAAAGTGCTTCTTATGAGTAATATCAGCATTTTGCCTTTTAATTGCACATATAATTTTTAGGTCTTACAGCTAATAAGGGAATTGAGACTGCAGTTCATCATTGTCTCGAATGGTACTCCAGGGGTGTAGGGACTGTAGAAGCTCAGAGAAGAATATACTTGTCCTCATTCCAAGCAATAGTTTCTCTCATTACAGCAGCTCCATTCACACCAGTACAGTTACAGGTTTGCCAGCACTTCCATTACAAGCCTAGCTTTTTGGGGTTTCCAAATTGTAAAAATTTATAAAAGATAAAATACATTATATCAGATTTATCTTATTTGTTTCATTATTTTGATGCTTTATTTTTTCCAGTGCATTATTATGGCTTTTGTTGTTATTGTTGTTATTTGTGGTATTATCATTATTACTATAATTATTATTATAAATTTTTATAGAAGTTGATTTTAGTGTTTTAAACACCTCATTACTTGCAGAGGAGAAAATGTTTTGCAATCCTGCTGAAGACTGGCATTCCTCATATTTGAATTAAGTCATAAGTTTTTTCATAGCTGGTTCCATCTTTTCCATCCAAAACCAAATTAGAAAAATGATAACATGGTGCTAATTTGGAACGATGAACAGTAATTTTATATTAACAACCTTTAACAAGGGGTTTTCCCCTCATCTTGAAATTCACATTACTGAGGAGTATTTCTATTGTTCAGACAGCTGGGGTGAAAAATACAAGTTTGTCTTCCTTTTCCCATGGAAGACAAACACAGAGAAGAGCTCATGTATCACATACTGGAGAGTTTGAAGAATATGTGCCAAATTGTGCAATTAAAAGCTTCTCTCATAAGTATGCAAAGCAATAAAAAGTAAACAGACTGACTATTGGAATATTATGCCATGGGAGCTGCTTGTAAGCAAATGACAGTCTGTCCTTAACTATTGGGCATTACTTTATTGTGGAAAAGTCCACATAAGAATGAGAGGTCTGATCTGTTTTCCAGATCCTGCTAGGAATGGTGCAAATATAGGTGTATCACCTTCACCAATAAGCAGAGCTGGAGAAATGGTAACAGCAGATGAGGAGAATGCTGAGGTACTCATCAAAATTCTTGTCTCAGTCTTCAATCGCAACCTCTCTTGCCACCTCTGGAGTAGATGAGCAGCAGGATGGGGATGGGGGAAGCAAAGTCCCTCCCACTGTATATAAAGGTCAGGTTCATGACCACCTGAGGAACCTGAGTGTACATAAGTCTACAGGACCTGATGAGGAAGTCCTGAGGAAATTGGCTGATGTAGTTGCCAAACCAGTCTCCATGATGTCTGAAAAGTCATGGCAGTCAGGTGAAATTTGTGGCAGTCAGGTGAAGTTCCTGAGGACTGGAAAAAGAGGAAACCCTGTACCCATCTTTAAAAAGGGTAGAAAGGAGGACTCTAGGAATCACCAACTTGTCAGCCTCCCCTCTGTGCCTGGAAAGATTGTGGAACAGCTCTGCTAAGGCACAGAGAACAGGAAGGTGATTTGAGACAGCCAGCAAGGCTGCACCAGGGCCAAGTCCTACCTGACTAACTTATTGGACATCTGTGATGAAGTGACTCCATCAGTGGACAAGGGAAGGACTACAGATGCCATCTACCTGGACTTCTGCGATATCTTTGACACAGTCCCATGCAACTCCCTTCTCTTCAATTTGGAGACATGGATTTGATAGGTGGACTGTTAAGTGGATAAGGAATTGGTGGGATAGTCAGATCCAGATCCCACTGTCAATGGGTATCAGTGACAAGTGGTGTCCCTCAAGGTTCCTTACTGGGACCGGTGATATTTAATATCTTCATTAATGACATAGATGAAGGGATGGAGGGCACCCTCAGCAAATCTGCAGGTGACACCAAGTAGGCACACCTAAAGCATGGGATGGCATCCAGAGGGACCTGGATGAATTCAAGAAGTGGGCCCATGAGAATCTCATGTGGTTTAACAAGGCCAAGTGCAAGGTGCTGCACCTGGCTCTGGGGCAAACCCTGGTATCAACACAGGCTGTGGGATAAACAGATGGAGAGCAGCCCTGCTGAGAAGGATTTGGGGCTGCTGGTGGGTGAGAGGCTGGACATGACCCAGCCATGGGCACTCCCAGTCCAGAGAGTCAAACGTGTCCTGGGCTGCATCAAAAGCAGGGTGGGCAGCAGGGCCAGGGAGGGGATTCTGCCCCTCTGTTCTGCTCTGCTGAGACCCCACCTGCAGTGCTGCATCCAGCTCTGGGGTCCCAGCACAGGAAGGACATGGAGCTGTTAGAGATGATCTTTACAGCACCTTTTCACCCAAGCCATTCTATAATTCTATGATTCTATGATTCTATTCAAATTAAGAACCACTTTGGGTTCTGGGCCATAATGCATGCAGGGAGTGTGGGGGGGAAAGGGACTGTCACTATACGACCACCAGTGATACTCTTCTATCAGAAGCTGAGATGCTTCTTCATGATCTCAGAAGGGTCATGCCATGCAGATCAGTTTCTTATTTCCCCTTCCCCTTTTCCTGCACACCCATACTATCTGAGATAATGCTTCAGAACATCTCACGTCTTCCCTCTGGTTTCCTCATTCCTGCTCCACAGTTTACCAACATTTGCACCATGTTGGCTATTCATCTGCAGGTTTTTTAGCATTTGGTTGTTCTATCATCTCCAGTTCCAGCACTGTTGTTATAAAGTGATGTATTATTCATGCAATCCAGGGCTCAATTTTCAAACTTGTAGACTTCATACTATATTACCATCATAAATATTGATTTCAAGGCACCCACAAGCATTTTTAGTCCTTCACTGAAAACACAAAAAAGGGACATCTGTACTCTGTGGAGCATAAAATCAAAGGCTGTATACACAGGACACAACAGGGTGCCAAGCTAGGCATTCTGGATGGATGTCCATGCACACAGTGGGCACTTGCAGATATGTACCAGGGCCTGCAAGCTGTGTAGCCATATTTCTACACATTTGGGAGCTTAGACTAATGAATGTGACCTCTTACTGAGTTTGGACATTTCACTGCATTGATACATCTGCACTGCTTCCTCTTCTGGACTCAGTTCACTGAAAGGTGGTGGCATGTTGACAGATGGCTTTAAGTGACAGGTCAGATTATAGTAACACCAAAAAAAGAACAGGAACAAAGGCCATAATTTACATAATCCTGGCATTAATTTTGACCATTCAAGTGGTTTTGTTCTCCTACGAAAACTTTTTGTTCATTTGTGGGAAAAAGATTATGAGATGAGCAGTAAAACCTGCATTACTGAATGCAAAGTGAGAAAGGCAAGGAGGTTTCAGACAGGCTCTGTGTGAATGTTCACAAACTTCCTCATTAACTGTATCCTCACTCTGGCTTCCTGACTCCTTGTTTACTTTGGTGGAAAAGATTACCCCAGTTTCAATTGAACAGAGCCTTGTTGTTAACACTGCTACCATAGTTCTGAGGGAAAGATCCCAATTATACTCCTTCCAGCCAGGTTTCTCAGCTGAGTTAAGAAAGATGTTGCCACTGTATAATCAATGACACCTGTAGGATCTGGAAATCCACTGTAAAACAGTCTTAAGGGAAGTATTTGTCTGTGTATATATATGTATAAAAATATGTCCTTTATTAAAAAAATGAAGAATAAATACCTTTTAAAAGATCCATATATTAGAGAGAAGTGAGGTTCACTATAAAGGCTCTCAGTCCTTCTCAGCATTACAGTAAATTCACAATCCTTTCTCCAATGCTCACAACATCTCCAGAACTCCACAACAGAATTACAACCCTTACACTTTCCATCAACCTGTCTCTGCTACTCAATGTAAAGAGTACTGTAACAATTCCTACTAACAAAGCTACTACTTATAACAGGAATAAACCTATAAATTTTCATTTGGTAGACTTTGATAAAAATTAGATACCAGAGGGGCTTCTAAAAATATTTTTAGGCAAAAAAAAAAAAAAAAAAAAAAAAAAAAAAGAAAGCTGTCATAAAGATGTAACTAATTGTTCACAGTATAAAACACTGAGGAAATATAGACATTGTCATTAGTGTCTCTAAAAAGGTTACCCAAATGTTCAGTACTTAATTTTCTTACATTTGAATTGCCTTTATCATTTCACTCTTTTACCAATTTTTTTGTTAAGCAGCTTGAAATAATTTTTTTCTTACCCATCACAAAAATGCCTTTCCTTCTGTTTTTGTACTGTGTCTCCCCTCAAAGAAGAGCGATATTCCAAAGGAAAGTCTTAACCTTAGGTTACTTTTCTGGTTTTCTGAGGTTTACATTACTTCTGTTCTTGAAATGTTTGTGAAAAAAATATTTAATTCTTTCTTCCACTGACTGCATGAACTTGACTTCTTTTTTTGGCTCCTCTTTTTAAACTAGCAGTAAGTACTGCACATAGCAGATTATCAAATGCTCTTAAAACAAAGCTGGACTACATTAATTAATGTTGTATGTGCACTTGAAGTGGGTAATATAGTTCATCCTCTGGCACTCAGCTCATTAATTTCAAAATGTATGTTACTAAACCTCTTATCTTGGTTTTATCTAATTAAATTATTAAGATGAAACTTAATAAAATCAGAGGTTTTTAAGTGTCATTCAAGGCACAGCTACAATTAAGAGATCAAATATTCATAGTTTTAGAAGGCTCAACATAGCAAGACCACTTTTGTGTATGATCAATTTTGCCCTGATTTTTTTCCAAGCTGAACTGTCTTTATTTCAATAATATTATGATTTGCAAAGATAGACAGGAAATTAGTACACACCACTCTGAACAGATAGGTTAATTGAGGTTCAGTCTGGTATTGACATGTACATATTATAGACCATATGGAATCACAGAGTAACCTGGAATCACTACTCTGCAGTCAGTCAAAATTACAAGCACCAGGCACAGAATCACAGGCCTTCATACTGGAAGAGATCTCAGAGGCTTTTTATTCCAAACTCCTGCTCAAAGCAGGAGCAGCTTCAAGGTCACGCCAGGTTGCTCAGGGTTATGTCCAGCCAGGTTTTGAGAACCTCCAAGGACAAAGATATCACAACCTCTCTGGGAGATCTGCTCCACTGCCCCACTGTCCTCATAGAAAACAAGGACTTGCTTATATGAAGTCTGAGCAGCTCTTTTCCTTCAGCTTATGCCCATTGTATTTTGTCCTTTTATCATGCAACACCATGAAGAGCTTTGCTCTGTCTTCTTCATGGCATTCTCGTAATTTTTGGAAGTCAGCACACACCAGTTAGTTGCTGTACCTGTCAGAGCTCCCTTCCCTGACTCACCTGGCACTAGAAAGGTTTTTCACAGGATTCCACCAGGGCTACAGCCTGTGCTTCTGACTGAACACAGAAAAGCTATGAAGCTTTAAAAGGTAGCTGCCATGGATGTACAGTAGAAAGCGGTTTGGTGTAAGTGCAGTGGCGGAAGGATAAGGAAATATAAGTTCTGGGGCAACATTATAATTATTTTGGCACTTATCAAGTCAGGAAGTATGGTTACTCCAAACATGACATAGTCTAACAGAGTTGGTCATGCATATCTGGGCTGGAGAAACCTCCCCACAGAGACAGCCACAGCTCATGCCACCTACACAGTGATTTTTATTCACCGACAAGTTGGCATCTACAGTTGGCTTCATCTTATTCTCTGACACCTGAAACTGGTTTGTAGAGTTAAGTTAGGTGGCCTTATGACTTCATGTAGGTCAAGTACCCTCACCTACAGAGGCTATTTAGAAATAACTGCAAGTCCTGTTATGTGGGTACATCCCACATGTTTGTTAGCACAATTCTAGAGAGAAAGTTCTCTACACAACATAAGCTTCAGGCCACTGCACAAGAGAAGTAGCACCAAGGAGCACATGCACATCACAAGAGAGAGGATGTAGCTTCACTCCCATTTTAGCAAGGTAAGTCAGCCCATTCATGATACTGGGCAGGGCATTGCCTCTCCAGCCCAGATATGCTGAGCTACACAGGATTAGCCACATATTAAATTGTTGGTTCAGGATTGGAACAAAATATTAATTTAGGTGAATTGAAGGCATCTTGTCTATCTGCCAGATCTATGCATGTGCATCTAGAAGAAAGTATGGCTGCTCTCACAGGAATGACAATTTTCATTTAGCAGCAAGAATATTAAAATGTATTGTCTGAATTAAAAAAAAAAAAAAAAGAATCTCTGTGGCAGCCAAGATGTCTGTCCTGCTTTGTCTACTTTTGTCTTCTGAGGATGCTTAGGTAAACACCCACGATCTTCCTAAGGACAGACCAGCTCAGTGAGTAAGGCTGGTATGCTATAAAAGACTCCTTGTCTATATTCATTTTAGATTGTACCTACAGAGGATTTATAGAAACAATACCTAGGTGGCACTGAGGAAGCTATCAGTGCTATTTACAGACAATTTAAAGGAATAAACCTGCAGTTACGCCTGTGTTTGCTTTCCCTTGTGGTCTCCCTGCAACGCTTTCTAATCCTATTGTGACTTGATTGTTTCACAGCAAAGTGCTCCACAGAGGCCAGTAATTGGCACAGAGGTTCAAATTAGATTGCTGTGTGTTTAGGAAAGCAGGGGTCATTTCCCATCTGCACCACTCATTAAGAAGCAGAGTACTAAGTTTTCTATTACAAAAAATACTCAAACGTTTGTGCATGATTGGAAGGGAGGTTTTATGTATAACCTAGAGCACAATCAGTCTGTGATCAACAATATGCAAAACAACTTTGGTAAAGGAATGTATTAACTGTATACTCCGTAAAAAAATCCTTAATGCTGCATCTGTCTGCCTGTTGTACACAAATTCCTTTCCACCTTGTAAATATGAAGTTAAAGTGGGTGAATTCAGTAGCAGGCTTGGAGGCAGCTGGAAAGTTGGCCTTTTATGCCCCTGGCTCTTGTGAATTTTAATCAGGTTCCCAGTGTTAATTGCACAACAGCCAAGTTTCAGTTCTGGCATACTCGAGGCCCCAGCCAGCTCCTGCACTTGCTGTGGGGAGGAAAGAGAAGCTGGGGTTCAGAAATTAGTCCATTGGGCCCCACATTAACTGAAAGAGGAGAGATAACCTCAGCATGCACCAGAAAGGAGGGTGAAGGGCAGGTTGAACTAAGAAAAAAAGATATAATTAAAAAGTATGTCAAAATGAGCAAACACTCTACTCAACAGACTTAATTAATCATGGCAACAAACAACTAATCATCTGATCATGTTTAAACAGAGCAGAGGCATTTGAGCAATTCTTGCCTCACCTGAGATACTGCGGGCACCTGAGTTGCTTTAAATGCTGAGTAGTGTCCTTTCCTCTAGGATGACTGAGACAGGTGTCTGTCTATGAGCAACCCGTGGCTCCTTCAGTACCAGAAAGTGAGCACTTCTGCACTCATACCTCTGGGGAAATCTCACTTGCTAGGCTTCCATCAACCATTTTTAAATCTTTTGCACAATAGCCTGGTGGTTAGAGGTCTCCTGCCAGAAAGAGGACACCCAGGGTGCAGTTTCAGGCAGCTGCAATCCTATACTGCCCCACTGCAGAAGAATCCTGTAGGAAGAAAGTGACAGTGTATTTCTAGGGAGCATATTTTCTGCTCCTCAATGAACCATGGGCAGGGGAGAGGGAAGGTCACTGCACGGAAATGGCAAGAAGGCAGAAGGGAAACAAGCAGATGAGTATGCAGGGCTTGGTGGCAGCACATTCACCTGAGACTGAGCAGATAATGTTGGCCCATGCCCTGAGGAATGGGAAGTTTTTCACATGATGGCTTGCAATTAACCCCTTGAGGACTCCCCATCCTTCCTAGTCACTTAATTTCATATACCTGTGTCAAGTTTCAAATGCCACTTTCACAGAAGTGCGATGCAGGAGACAGAGGGTGTCTGGAACCTGTGCCTCGTGCTATTGCTTCCTCCATCTCTAGTGGATCTTCATCTAATGAATCCACATCAGCATCTTCCTGAACACTTCCTCCATTCACTGGATTCAGAGCTGATATGCTGAAGTCAGCCTTGCAAATTCTGCTCCTAGGGCACCATCCAGCAAGTGATCCTGAGTTTAAACTTCTTTGTTCTTCCCCTCATGAATCTGTTGTGTAAGATGTTTCTTGAACCCTTCAAAAAGTCCTAAAATCTCCCATGCTGGGGAGAGAATCTCATGAGAAAGGCCCAAATGGACCGACTCAGGATCCATATCCTGGGGCTCCATCCTCTAGCTTCTGGACAGCACATTTTTGGACTCCACTAGTGTCCAAAAATGAATGCCTAAGAAAGATTGTAAAGACAAAGTGTAAGAACACACAGGGTCCTTTTCCTAGACTTCTCCTAATCTCCAACTGCTTCCAGATATGGCCTTCCTGAAATAGCCTGGAATTGTATATCTCTGGTAAGCATCAGTTTAGTACTTTTTCAAAGTATTTGTCCAATGTCCTTTGAACCTTTGCAAACTCTTTTCTTTCCAGGAAAACTCTTATTTTGCTGCAAACAAAATACATTGAGACTGTTAAGTAAACTAATTCATATTTCCTTTTCCCTCTCGTCTCACCAGAAAGATACGTTTTTCACACATCAGAATGGAAAATCTGCTGTGTATGTGAAACACAGGTAGGAGTCTTCACTTTTACTTGCTCCCTCTGACATGAGCCTTAAAGGTACACTGTAATGATGCAGCCTGTCACAGAGAGCATTCTAGGATGATGACACAAAACAAACAAAAAATTATACCTATCTGTGGAGTTTTGTTCTGTAAATGAAGTGAAATTTCAGTGAGTTCTGGCACTTCTCTTTCCCCTCCCTAGTCACCATCAGCCCGTGTTGTGCATTATGATTTTGTTATCTGCATTATCTTTTATATCCAGCATGGCAATGCACAGCTTTGCAGAGACCCCTTGTCTGTATACTGGGGACTGCATTCCTCTGTCTTCTCATCACATGCTTACTGAAATGTGAAATCCACAGTCATCTCTGGATTGCAAACGTGCTAGCATGTAAAGTATTAAACAGGAATACAGTTTTTACTTCAATTCTGCTGAGATTTGCCTTTGTCTCCCTAGGATTTTACTGCATATTCACTAACATGCTGAGAATACATCTTTTTTTCTTGGTATGGCAACAGAAACACTGTCGCTCTCTGAAATCTCATTCATTGTCATTGGACTTTCACAACTATAAACATGTGGGAAATAAACCTGCTTGTCCGCTTTCTTCCTAGAGAAGACAAACTGTGAGAAACCAGCATGATATATTCAGAAATATACACTTGCATGTGGTGTCACACCAGAATGAATGGCACAGATGCCTTTAAAGAAACTGGGGGGAGGTGGGGAAAGACAGAAGGAAGAAGTTAACATGATGGGAATTTGAAATTTTATAGAAATAAATGGCTTTGTAAGGTTTTATTTAATGACACAAATCATAAGAAGAGGAGAATTGCAGCATCTACTGGATCAAAATCCCACTTAGCCCAGTATCTTGCTTCCAAAGATGGCTAGTAGTGGTGATCTAATGATTTATAACCATATTATAACAGGATCACCAGATGTTAGAACTTCTCCAGAACAGTCTCCCTGTCACCATTGATTTCCTGAACTGAGTTCTATCTGATGGTTCAGGGAAGATTTTTCTTCCATTCTTTCATGCATTTTTTTTTAATACATTTTCAGCATATAGAACATTCACTGGTTCAGCTCTACAGAAATCAAACACCCCTTTTTTCTTTTTTAAACCTGCAATTTGCTAGTGAGAAAATAAGAATATTGTTCTATCTGGCAAACAAAGACCTTCTGCTTCACTTATGTCCCATGTCACAAACCTGAAGGACTGAGCCCTGAATGAGAGTTTCAATCCTTCCAGATGTAGCAAATATTAACAACGGAGTCCATATTGCAAAGCCCTTTTCTGAAAGATGTGCTTTCATTGACTTAATAGTACCACAAGGTAGAATGAAACATCTTTGTATGTACAGACCTACAGACCTGTCCAAGCTATTCCTTTTCACACAGTTCAGGGTAACCAGTTTTATTGAGACCATCACAGTCAGTAAAACAGCCACTAGTTGCACAGGTCAGAGAATCTGACCTTAAGTACAAGCCCTGCTGAGGTCATTGCATTTCCTCATATGCTTACATACCTGGATTATGTTCAGAGTGAGAGGGAGGCTATAATATATAAACTCTTGTGGTGTGTATTGCTCAGGATTAACGTTACTTTTCAATGGTTCAAAATATGGTCTAAATTTTGTTGGTCCCCCTATTACCTGTAAAGATTTTTTTTCATATGCACTATTTCTAATTCATCTCCTCTCTTTTTAATTCATTCTACAGATGCCATGAAATAAAAATAACTCAAAAATCCATTAAAACATTAAAATACAATAATTTCACCTACAGAAAGGATGCTATGTAACTACTAGAACAGTCTAACTCATGCCAAATGACAGGTCAAAGAAAGTTCATTCCTAACAATGCAATTCACAAATCAGTGTCTCAGGAACAGCATATATGGAACAATGTCTGAAACATCAATAACAGTTTTTTCTCCTTATAATTATTATTAGCTTGGTAATAGTCGTTAGTGACCTATCTCCTTCTGCTGATTTAGTAAAGTGCACCTAATAACAAGCAGGGGTCAAATGTACAAACCAAATGGCATTGCATTCCCTAGGTACATAGTGCAGTTTCTAATGATGTCATAAATGCCTTGTAGTGTTTATGTCTCATGCACCAAAATTAAGCCTATTAGAGTAAAATATGCCAATTTAAAACATTACAAATCTTGCCTGGAATATAAAGCAAATCTTCATAAACTACCTCTTGTGTTAGAAAAGCTGAATCTCTAAAATAGATTTTATTTCAGCTCAAAAATCAAGGTTTCAGAAACGTTGCATATTTATTACGTAAATAGTGAGAAAGACAGGAAGCATTATCACATTATGACCTCTTTTTTTGCAAGAGGAGTTATTTTTTTTGCAAGGAATTAACTGTGATTTCAACAAAAATATCTTTTTTTGAGAATCCATCCTTTTCCTAAGAAGGAGAAAGTATTGTTCTATAATTTTAGACTTTATATGAATATTTTAGCAGAGAACAGATGACCTTCTCTTAGACAAAGAGAGCTGGTTCACAGTTCAGGGAAAAAATAATAATGCTTAAATCCATCTCCAAATTAAGGTAATCCATAAAATCAGCCAGTCCCTCACTTAACTGTGCTGGAACCCACTCAAGCCATTGAGTTTAAAACTGTGGTATTACTATTCTTTGATGTCTATAGCTTAGCAGCACAAAGCTGGTCTCCAAGCCCTTACTCTCTATAAAGAAGCACAAATGTTTGGCCTTTGAGCTGTAAATATTGTGTCACCATTGATTTTTAACATATAAACTGTATTTTCCTGAATGTCAAGTATTCTCGAAGTGTAGGGACTCCCATGAGCACAAAGTGTCAGGAATTAAAGACAGTTTAAAAACAGGAGCTACAAGCAAGGAAAGAAGAAAATAATAGCAAGAAATGAAAGAAAGAAGAAATGAAAGAATAACTAATTTGAACTTGCCAAGTATTATCATTTCTCTCCCAGATGAAAATGTCACTTGGAGAACATATCTGTGATACCATCAATAAACCTTTCTTACTACATAAGATGTTTTTCTGTAAGGGCTTGTGTATCCCATGCCCTAGAGATTTTTTTTCCTAGCTAAACGATAGGGTTGATTTGAGGATCAGATATGCAAACAGTGAAAGTGTCAGTACGCGAACGGAAATGTGATTTTGAAAATTATAGCACTTCAGTGTTTGCTGTTCTGTGTTCTATCACCTGTTTTGATGCTACTTTGCCAAAGTGATCTTGAGACGTTGTTTCAGAGCAGGACCCTAACTCAGCTGGGGAGGACAGACAAGAATCGAGTCTCCCCACTCTCCTGGGACACACACAAGTTCTGCGTCACCTCCAGCAATGCCTGACTCCTACCATGAAGTACAGAGGGATAACTGGAGGGGAACATAGCTTCCCCCCTAAAACACCTGGGATGAATCCAGGCTGAAACAGCACCCTGATCACACAGCTGGGAAGAAAAGCTGAGAGGGAGATTCAGTGTACTGGATTCAATGTCTTTTACAGGGTAGCCTCAGGCAGCTCAACGCTGTATTGTCCTTTATATAGACTGGTGGTCATTCACCAACCTATCTTGTAAGGAATAAAAAGAATGTTCTTTTCTGATGGTTATTCAGCTTATAACTTATAAGTGCAGCTTATATCAGGTTCCTCATTTGACTCTCCACTTGTCCCACAGTCTTATGGGAATACTTCTCTAAGCCAGACCTTTGGATAGCAAATTCAGTTCAGACTGGAGGAGAGACACAGTCTTTCCCAAAAATATCTTCAAGCAGCTGTACTGTAAAAGTTTCAGTGGCTAAATCCCTGTTTGCTTTTATCTTTCCCTATCCCACATGCCACAATCCATAATTATTTGAAGGATATTACATGCTAGAATCAGAGATTTCTTTGAACTGTTTTCTCATTTACTGTGTATACTAGATGTTTCTTTTGGAGCTTCAAAAATAATCTGTCATCCATCTCAATTTTACCTGCCTAAGAACAGTCAAGTTGCTGTCAGATATTGTCTCAGATATTTACATAAATATTGACTATTTAATGCAAAGCATTCTTTAAATACACAGGCACATATGCCAGACCCTCTTAAGAAGGTTAATGAACTCTGAGATGTGAAACATTTAAAGAACATTAAAGGAATCTTTTTGATAAAGGCTACCTCTTGAGACTTGGTGAGGATTTCCACCTCCCAATGTTAAAGCACTGATCTTGTCTCAGCAGCAGACACCCAGGGCCTGAAAAACCTGCCCTAGAGACCAAAGATACTCCTTTTATTTATTATATCAAGGTGAAGCTTAAGAAGTTATTTGACAAGTATAAAAGTGCAAGCATGGGGAAAAGACTTCTGATAGCACATTCTTTATACGTAAAGAGAAGCGTACCAGTTTCTCAGAGCTAGAGGTAAGTATGTTCAGGAGCAAAAGCAGGTTTATTCAACTAACTAAAGTTCAGGAATTGCATGTATACTATTCCAGTGATGGTATTTGAGATATCTAGCAAACTGATACTCCTAAGGGAAACTTATCCCACCTGTTAAAAAAAAAAAAAAAAAAAAAAAATCTTATCCAAGTTAGATATCAAATTGAGGTGTTTTCAAGTCTAAACAAAACAATTACATTTCAGGAGCCATTTGGAGAATCCTTCAAATTTTCTGAGAAACACCTGAGTTTTTTGTTTGGTTTGGGTTGGGTTTTTTAGTATTCATGTAAGAATTTAATTAGGAAATCTGTTTTTTTAAAGACCAACACATTTAAGGAGAAATTAGGGAGAGAAGATCTCCCCCAAAACATTCATTGTTTTCAGTTGGATTACCTCCTGGATAAGAGCTACAGCTAACGGTTACGTTAGACATTGGAAGAAAGAACTGAGGACTGCATTTTACATTCTAGAAGTGGCTCTAAAAGGCATGGCCTCAGCTTTAGGGTGTGATGGAAGGATCCCAAGGTGAAATTCCATGTGTGGTTGTGATTAAGAGACAACACAAGATGCATCTTCATCTGGATGTAAAACACTTATGAAGAAGAGCAGAGGAAGTGGTGATCTATCAGCAAAGACATGTAACTTGTCAAGTCACACAATACCAGCTTTTAGATGCTACCAGTAGATTTGAGAGAACAATTTTAAGGTGTATTTGAAGAACTCAATTAGACCCATTTGCTTCTGAGATCCTCTTTCTATGTGTCTGACTCTGAAATGGAAAATAAATCCTCTCTGTTTTACAAACAACCACCTGTAGTCACTATGATGTCCAAACAGAACCAAAGTCCCCTCATAACAGAGCTCCTGCAGTTGTGGGTGGGAACCTTTCCTCTGGATTTTGAGTAGGGATGGCTGCTGTCTAAATGCTCATATGTACTTGTGGCATATAACTTCTGATTGGTGCAGATGGTTTTAAAGTAGGTACTGTGGATTAAACTGAGAGAAAACAAAGCCTACCGATTTTTCAAATGCAGTCCCACCACAAGGGAGAATTGTCTTTTTTTAATAAATTTAAAAATTATAAGCAACACCTACAAAAATAAAAGAAAAAAAAAAAAAGCCTGGGATCCAGTAAAGATTGAAAAGGTTACAGGTACTCCTACACATTTCCAGAAAATTGTTTAACTTTATACCTTAGTGCTAAATTTGTCTTGCTCTCTCTGTCTCTTTCTCACCCACTTTGAAAGATGATACTGACAATTTAATGTACACTGGCAAATATGACAATGGTTCATGTTGTGCAGGAATAGTTTTGAAAATCTAAAATACAGCTATTGATTGTCTCAAAGTATTTAATCTTCAGTTAGGCATTGAACTTTAGAACTGGCAGAATATACAAGATTTTTCTATCCTTGAATAGCAGTTCATCTTTGTCTATGAATAATACATCTTGCTACAATAGTGCAGTCAGACACTGATATAATTAGATACATTTCTGAGGTCTGCCTATGGTTCATGCATCAAACACTGATCCTTCAGGCTGCCTTGTATAGGTCTATAGGCTTGGGACACTAAAGAAATGAACACAATCATGCTAACAGTGCCCTCACTCCAGTTACAGATGTGAGATGACAGCGACTGCTCCAAGGCATACTAATTACAAAGTATTTAGCAGTCAGTCTCTAGCACACACCTGCCAGAAGCAGAGAGGGGGGAAATGTGATATCCCTGTTTCTTGTGTTACACAGATCCCAGCTGGAAGGTAAGTTCTTAAGAGGCCAATGACTGTACAAACCATATGCTGTCACAGTTCAATCACGCCCATAGTTCTCCCCATTTTAGTGTATATTTGGCATTACTAGGTAATGTGGCATCTTCAGACTAATCTGATGGATATCTTAACTGGTGGCAATATTAAGATAATACAGTGCTACAGATAACATCCATTGCATTATGTTAGCTTGTGTTTCTGCATAATGGCTCCAGTTCCTAACCTGTTCAAACATAAGATTTGCCAGGACACAACCAATATAGACA
This sequence comes from Rhipidura dahli, assembly GCA_013399225.1. Lineage (NCBI taxonomy): Eukaryota > Metazoa > Chordata > Aves > Passeriformes > Rhipiduridae > Rhipidura > Rhipidura dahli. The sequence goes on from VXAC01004017.1 coordinate 825,469, forward strand.
CAGATTTTGTTATTTCAAATTATGCCTACTGTGGATCTTAACATTTTGAGTCCAAATAGCTCCTAGAAAAAAAAGCAAGCATCTCCATCTGAGCGAAAATTTTGCTAAGTAGATCTTTTAGTTGAAAGAAATAGTACGTAAACCAGTTAGAAGCATCTAAAAGTAAAAAATAAAATTGATAAATCAAATTTTTGTTATTTTTAATAACTAACTGCAGACTATTATCACCTTTAAAATCATACTTGTTCTAGAGTCTTATAAAGAAAGTAGAGAAAAAGACAAGAAGGGAAAAAGGAAGAGCATACCCATTTAGTGATGCTCTGCTATATAACAAGGGAAAGGGGGAAATAAAATAAAGAAGGGTTTAGCAACACTGCATTTCAACAAATTTCAGATGTGCGCTTATCAAATTTTCTGGTCACAAGGGATTTCAAGGAAGCTAGGCACTCTAAAACTGGGGGGAAATGGAATGTTTTATTTTATCTTCTGACACTGGCAAATCAAAGATCAAATTTATCAGAATCAGGGAATTGCTTTGTTTTCACATCATAATACACACTTACAACTGCTGAACCCAATGTTTTCTACAACAGTGTTTTTACTTGACTGCTTAGACCCCTGGCCACTGGGCTAACAGAGTTCCCAGCCTAACTCCATGGCACAGCCAGGCTTTGAACCCACAGGCTCTGATGACACAGCAGAGGTTCAGTGCTCTGACTTACAGCAGCTGTGCTAATACAAATCCATCCTACAATAGGGCTGAAGGGAGAAACCCTTAGAAGCTGCCTGCCATCTGAAGTGAGAGATTCAGAATCAGAGTAACAGCAAGCCACATCAATATGCTTTTATGGGCTTAGAAAACCTTATTTTGTATACACTGGGTCTACCATTAGCACACAGGGGCACACGGCATTCAACAGAAGAAAAAAGGTTCCCTAGTGCTTTGACTACACATTTTCCATTTCAGCCTTAAGACTTTTGGGAAGGGACTCCATCTTGTCCCGTGAAAAACTTTCAGCTAATAAGTAAAAGATTCAATCAAATTGCTTTCATCCAAAATTTTGGGAAAAAAATTTTGATGAACAAACTATCTGTAAAAGATTTTTTGCTTTTTTTCCCTTATTCTCTCCTCGTCCCTGAAATCTCATCACTCTTTCTTGCTTTTGATTTTGTCAAAGAGGGAGAAAGAGAAAATTATGTAGAAGTACAAAATGTATTTTATGACTAATCACCTGAAGCTCTTGTATATAACTTCCATTTAACAAAAATGCCTGTGTTCATTTTTTGTTTCAACTAGACAAATAAAAATAATTTCAAACATCATCCATTTGTGAAATACAGCTGTTTGCATTACCATGAAAGAGATTTGGAACTCTTTCAGTTTGGCTGTTCAGTTTATATGTCAGCTTTAACTGATTAAAGAGAAATGAGGTAAGTGACCTAGCTTTTCTCTTCCCACTATTCCCTTCCTCCTTGTCTTGCTCAAAGAAAACAACCTTGATCACCAAATGTAAGTCATACCTCAGTGAAATCATACCTCAGTGAAATCTCTTGATGACTTTCAGGCTGGTTGGTTTTGAGAAAGGACTGAAGACAGGCTTCACGATTTCATCTATTGTGTGACTTTATGTACTTGGCTAAATTGTAATTTTAAATAATTTAGATTTATGTATCCTTCTGTGTAGTCAGAGAACTCAGGTTCTAACACAGTGGCTCCCACCCTTCTGTCCTTCAGATGCAGATAACTATGGCTAAAGAAGGGCTAAACCATACAAATGGAAAACAAAAAAGGTGAGAAAAGAACAATGACCTATCAGAAAGTTACTGTATTTTCCAAGGAAGAATTCACCAAAATCCCCATATCCTCACTTCAGAAATTGTCATGCTACTACAAAATCTGTGTGCACATCCAAATCCCACCATTTAGACTCACACTTCCCTTCACAGAGCTCAGCTGTAGATGTCAGCATTGCTGGCAGATGTGTTTATTCACATTAATAGAAGCATGTCCTTAACCCTTTCCTCATCACAGTACTGCTTGCTGTGTTGTTGGACAAGACAGACACCAACCCAGGCACTGCTATGCTCTCCTGTTCAGATGCTCTCCTGTTCCTCTTCCATGATCCCAAGGGCTTTACTTGCTAGTGAAGGAAGTGCAATTCTTCAGCCCTTATTCCTGCATGATTGACACCTTGCATTTGACTGCGTCTGCCTAGGAGCTCACTGTGCCAGGGGGTTGCTGGAATAGTGTCAGAGGATAATCCCAGTGTATGACAGTTGGCAGAACAGAGTTCAGCACTTTTCCCTAAAAGCAGGACTCGAACTGCCTAGGGAACCAAGCAATTTCTGTTTGAAATGGCCTACTAAAGATCTGGGCTTCTTAAATTACTTTCTCCTTTTCCAAGTGGTGTTCTTGCTTCCAAACTACTTTATAAATGGAGCAATAAGAGCTACAAGAAGTTGTATTAGATTACCACTAGATAGTCTCTCTTCTTGTAAGTATTTAAGTCTCTTATTCTCAGTGTATTTAATTTAGGCCAAATTCTAATTAAATACTTGATTGCACACTGCATTTCACTGCTTTGCATGAAGAATCTCATCTGCTTGCACACTGTGCAGAATGGATACATGAGAGTGCAATTACTCACAATATTTTATATAAATCTGCACAGTTATAATTGAAAAAGAAAACTAGTGAGGTTCTGTGACTGTGCTATGCACAAAACACAGCAGAGCATAGCAAGGTAAGCAATGACAATGGCACCTCTTGCTTAAGGATAGGTAAGATGGGAAAGGTGCATATTTCATGTATATTAGTTACCTGCCTGTGTAGCATTCTGAGTCACTGCCCACAAGATGCCAGGGTTTCTGCATCCAGCCCTTCTGTGGCATCCCAAGGAGAAGGCATCCAAATGGCTTGAGGCACCTGAGCCATTCAGATCTATTCTGCCACTTTTCTCCTTAGAGAGTTTCCTAAATGTCTTCAGTCATGACAGCCACTTGTCCAAATTCTAACCATCACACTAGTAAATAGTAAAGCATAGAGTGAATTCTGTAGACTTGCTAGATTTTAAGCTAAGAATGTCCACAAGAGGAACCATGGATCAAAAATGGTTCAATTTTTTTTTGCAGTTACTAAAGCAAAACAATTCTTTAATACTTTGAACAATATTAGGAGGTTTTTTCCCTAAAACTGACATTTATTATGAATGTTTCTTGAGTATACAGTCATGTGTTTTATCTTTATAAAATAAAATATCAGGCTTTGCTTCACATTTATTATTAATGCAAGATACACCAATCTCTCTTAAAACTGTTGTATCAGGTGATATTTGCAGGTGCAATTGTTTTGTTTAGCACATGTTATTTCAAGGAAGGGATGCAGAAAAAGTTTCCCCCACAGTTCACAGGCTGGTATCTCAACAGGGAGCTGGACAGATACCTATATTTTGTAATATGTGTTCATCTGTAGACTGTTCCACAGCACCCTGCATTCACTGACATATTCCTGTTTCCAGCTTCACACATTTCTGTATGCAAACAGCACATCACACACATCCCCACTATGGGAATGTCTGAGGGGAATAATCTTTACCTGCAACCAGAGGTCAGTAAACATGCTGGAGTGTGCTTTTGAAGACTGGTTATATGCACTGCTGGTGCTGGTATAGCACATCTGGAAACAAAGGGAGCCTAATGGAGCTGGGATGCTGTGCTGCCTATAGAACAGCAAAGTCCTGACCTCTTTAGGAAATCTGTCTAGAGAACTGTGAAGTCCTAAATCAGGACAAAACCTCCATTGAAAAAAATGCCCTTAAAGTGAGACACACCTTTGAAATGTGGCCCCAGCTGCAGTGACATAAGGGAAACAAAACCAGTGAATTTAAACGGCTGCTGTCTTGCTGGAGGTGTTATAGAATCAGTTTGGACACCTTCTATGTTCTTTTCTTGATTAACTGCATTTGGTTTGAGGGTCTTATTTCTTCAGGATACCAGCCTAGTTGCACTTGGCACAGGCGTTTGAGCTGGGACCTCTCTAAGTAAACCAGTGATGGGCTTGCTGGGAAGATCAGCTGAAAGGCACAGAAACATCACCTTTACACCAGTACTCAGGAGTACACAGTCCTATGAAGTAATGGACAAAAATAGTCACTTCTACCTAAGAGGATCATTCACCTCTTAAGCTGAATGTCTGTCTGCACTCACCATACAGGTGATTACTTCTCACCCAGGTGGTTTATTGAAAAACCCACAGGTAGTTGGATGGAAACTGAATTGGAAAACAGCTCTGTTGCTGTTCATAGGATATACTAGAAGAGCTCTGTTTGAAAGAGAACATGTGATGAAATCAGTAGTTACTGGGTGAAAACAGAAGATATTTGTTTTCTTTTCATTGCCTTATTATTTCATAGGAGCTATAGCTGTATGTTATATCTAATTCATTAAAGATTTTTATTTAAATGGTGAATATCTGCTGGTATGTTCTGGCAGATATGTCTTTCTTTTCAGATGTAAAAGACAAATATTCTTCAAGTCCAATAAGGGCAAAGTTTTCATGCTTTTATTTTGATTATTTTTGTGTCTTAACATCTATTGACAACATTAGATTTTCTTGGTGTATCAAAATACCAACACTGGAAACTAATATTTAACACTTATGTTAATATGTTATATTAGAAAAGCCAAAAAAAAACCCCATATGCTAGGAGTTGCTGCTTATCTTTTATTCAAATGATCAGCAAACATAAAACCAAATTAACCAAAAATGCCCAAACTGGCATTATATGTTTAGACATTATATGATGTGAAAGCTGCTGTAAATACCCATTCATGAAATCCTCCACTACAATCAGAGGTAATGCAGTCTGTCATGTCTTGAAAGAGTAGTTGAGTATAACTTCTGATAATACAGACATTGAACTGATGACAGGGACCATAAGAAGAGGATATAAAACTCATTTTAATCTGTGGGTACTTTGCCTGTATCTGACCAGCAGAATTGAGAGAGCTGGAAAAAAGCAGATAGGGGCGATTACTTAAGGAAAGTCAGTGTTAGAAAATGCCAACCCTCTGCTATTAGCTGCCAGTTTTGAGAAAGGGACTTTTAAACTGAAGTATCTGTGTGGAAGAGTTTTCTGAAAGCCTCGTTCAAACTGCAGTGGGGAGGCAGCTAATTTTCCATGTAATATTATCTGAGGCGTGGAGGATCCTGAGACGATGCAGCAACACAAAAGAGAGCACGTGACCACAGTATTAGTTTCAGTGAGTTCAGTAGTACCATCTCCAGACAGCACATTAAGTAATGAGTTCTAGCAGTCCAGTCAAGCTGCTTGTGCCATTTCCCTACCTAAATATTTTATATATAGAAGTATCACTGGGACCCAAACAGTGAAATTATAACAAGAAACCATGAGTCTCTCTTTAGTGCCTAATACCCTTCATCAGCTGGAGCTTGCAGCACAGAAAGAGAAAAAGAGAAGACTAAGCTGAGTTAGTTATAAAATATCTTCATATGATGTATTCTATGATTTTTGCCACCAAACCGAGTATGTAGTAGCACATGCCACGTGACCTTTCGGGTGGGTGTAACAGCCTCTAAAACTTTCTCAGCTCTACTCCATGTGAAAGTGCAAGAAACCCATTTTCCTGTTAAAATATATAGAGGTAAACCAATACACTTTTAAGTGAGATGGGGAAATGTATTTTGTTAATATTTGTGCTATCAATACCATTACAAGGTGCTTATAAGTAACAACAGGCATCTGGAAGGACTGGCCCCTATCTCAGGATGTTTTACCCCAAGAGACTCGAAGTACTAATGAAAGAAAGGCAAGTAGAGAAAATGAATTCTGAAACTGACAAATTATGTTAATCTAATTATAGAAGTTTCAAAAAAAGAAGGTGGAACAAAGAGGATGAAGACTTTAGTATGTGCTCAGAACTTGTCTTTAACACTAGAGAATCTATGGAGCACACTGTACAACTGTATAGGCAACTGCATCCCATACTACTGTGATCTCAAGTAGACATAAGAGAAAGAATTAGACTTAAAACAGAATACCACAAAGAGCGCAACAATACTTGCTTACCTTTGTTTTCCTTTTTCAAAACATCTTAAAGATTGCTAAGGAATCAATCTACCAGCTTTGGTCAGTTTGAGCAAAAAATAGTTTAAGACTTCTAAAAATGTTAATACAAGTGCTAAAATTTATTTGGTTAATTGCTGGAATAATCAATAACTAATTTTCATTCTAAACTAGGTTCTTCATGTGCCTTAAATAACCCAGTGGAAGATCATTTACATCTCAATAACAACCCTTAACAATGTCATGTCATCAAAATCCAAACTAAATCTCAATAATGTAGGTTAGTGACCAGTAAAGGACTTATTACCTGGGTCAAGTCCTCGGGGGCTGTGGTGGACCAATTGGTGAACGCCTTCCTTGTGTGTGGCTTTTACTTCAAAACATGAGCTTGTCATCCCATAGGAATGATCCCATTATTTGGTGCTATGTCATTTTCTAAATGGTTATACGTTACACATATTTCAGGAGCCTGCAGCAGAGTCGTAATATGAAGGTCAACCAAGCATAACAAAACAAAACAACAACCAAAAAAGGAAGCCAAAACAGACATCAAAGTAATATGCAGTAGAGCGCTTTAAAATAAACAAATAAATAAAGCTTTGAAAGCTTACTTGGATCTTTACCTTGCTTTCATGAAAATGTTTCTGTGCAAGATGGTAATTAGCAGAAATGGGAAGTTAATGTATATTAGTCTTATGTACAAGCTAGGAACAGGGAAAGGCATAACTATTTTAAGATGCATTTTTAACAATGCTTTCGTGATACCAACACACTTGCTGATGATATTGAAATTTTTATGTTAATTAAACAACCCCTAACCACTCAGTACATCTCAGATATATACACTTTGTAATTACCTCCATTATTGAAATAGCTAGTTTGATTTATCCTTTCCACAGTAACATTCTAGCTTCTGTTATTTTTGTCTTTAGAAAAACATAGGTCCCAGTGAGGGAATATAAAACTATTACTGTAAATTAAATATTAAAGCTAACTTATTTTTGCATAAGAACACTGTCAAATAATGCTGATAACTATTCTTAAGAAATGAACTTTTTTTTGTATTTTTTGGAACACAAATTAAAATCTAATTTTCAGTTCTTTTGTAAATTCATATAGTTAGCGGGTTCAGTTTTACTGATGGCAGTAGCTTAACAGGGAGCTATTATAGTCTTAGCTTAGTGATTAAGAAATACAACATTTGTTGAAGAGCTAGGCCTTTTAGTCTAGAATGGATTATCACTTGATCCTTCCTTAAGCATTTTTATACAGGAGTGCATTATCCTTGGAGCCACCCTGGGCTCCATGCCTCATTAACCTGGGTGTTAGATAAATCAAAGGCAGCCTCAGAGACAAAGATAAGCAAACTGCAGGCCAGCAAGACGATGATGTATGGATCCAGGAGGCTAATAGGAAAGTATTGACAGGAAAATGGTGTGCTTATCCTGCAATCACTGCATATTGCAATGAGAGCTCCCAAAAGCAGATGGGATACACTTCAGGGAATGCAGGAGTAGGAGATTGTTAGGCAGAAATGGATCTTCACATCTTAAATTCTAACAAGAACTTTCTTTGGGGCTGCACTTCAAGCACAGCAGAGAGGTTAGTACCCAGGAAACTGCAAACTCTAAAAAGTGAATTCATGGTAGGGGTAAACATTATTATTATTTTAAGATTGTAATATAACCACCAAAGCTGAATTTCACATATGTCAAACATTAAAGCAAACACACTTTGCAGAGACAATACACAGAACAAAATTCCATATGCTCAGAAAAATAATTTCTGCAGCCTTCTGCAGCAAACAGCATTTCAGCTGTTAATACCTTTCCAATGAGGAAGGCGGTGTGATTCAAAATTTGCAAAAATTCCTGCAAAACAGGATTCATTCTGTGTTTTGCCCTTGTGCTTGTTTTCAGTTTGAAAAGTAACATATTCTAAAGAATCTAAGCCTTAGCCACCGATCAACTCTTAAGTCCAGTAAGCGGTTAGCTTCCACTATTTGGAAAAGATGGAAAGTGGTCCAAGTTTTGTAAGGCCTGCTGCTGGTTTTCTGGGGTTTCTTTTCCAAGACCCAGTTCACTGGATTGATTTTAGATGGATTTGTTTGTGGGGCTTGTTTGCTAAAAAACAGATTAAAAAATAGCTTAATTAAGGGAAAGACCCTCAGAAAGTTTTGGATCAGTCTATCATACAGCTCCTACAAAATAAAGATGGTTATGACATGATTCATTCTCCCCTTTATTTATTTCCCTTGACCATGGTCTATTGTAATATATTTTGTCTTAAACATGCTTAACTACTCTTTAAAAATAGCAGGTGTCCCCCTAAATCACTTACCATGCTGTCTTTTTCCTTCTGCACTTTATATCTCAGCCTAGTAATTTTAAAGTAATGTTCCTGTGGACCCCACTGGGAGCAGAATCAAGTCCCAGGCCTACATCTTTAACAGCATTGACCTTATTTTCCCCAGTGTTGTGACTTACTGAGAAGGGCCAGGTTGAACACCCAGCAGTATTTTGAAAAGAGTAAACAGAAATTTGAGTTAAGCTAAATTTGATACATAAAATTTGAGGCTATTTTACCATGGCTGGTCTGACCAGCCAGACTTCTCAATGCCCAGCAAGAGCTGGTGCTCAAAACCAATGAATGTGCACTGAAGGAAGGAGCTATTGGCAGAGGTGCTCTGTCTCTTGCTGCAGAAGTGGGAAGGGACATAGGCAGGGAATGACTCAAGTGATGGTGAGAAGGAATTCATGGTGTCACAGTACTAAGGTACAGATGAGTAGCACACTGCGTTCTAGCTCCACTTCTGCCATGGAGCTCCCAAACCCATCTGAGAACATATTTCATTCTGCAATTCTCACTTTTTCTATGAGTACCTTGAAAAGAAGTGCTCAGGTAACTGCAGGTGAACTGATGGGGAGATGGACACCTCTGGGACTCAGAGTCAATTCTTGTTTCAGGTTGCTCACCTCAGCATGCCTGAGGCTCAACGCACCCCGGTGCTTAACAAAGGAGAATTTGGAAGGTGAGTTGGTCCATTAACTTAGTGCAATCCTTACCTAATGTCACCAGAGTGTATGAATTAAGGTTTGCACTTGACACTCCTAGGTGGAAACTCAAGGTAATGGGAAATTGTACACTTGGCCTTTGGCATGACAGTTTCCCTTATTCTATATTCATCCTGTGTGTTTCTACCTTCCTACAGCCTACAGGCAGCCTCTCTTTTAAAATTCCACCTGGCTATATGGACTACTATCTCCTCCTCACTCGTGTTCCTAGAAAAACTGCTCCTTCTTTTCCTGCAATCTTGGCATCACTAGGGAAAAGGATGAACACAAATAAGAGCAACTTTCTCTGTGTTTCCCTGGCTGGTAAAATTAAAAAAGCTTTGTTAACAGGCTTAGGGAGGGCTGTGGAGGCAAAGCTTGTCTCTGTGCCTGCTACAGGTTCCCATAGTGAGAAGGAGGAGGATCAAGAGCCCTTAGTGCTGACTTCAAACACCAGTCCCATTCTCGAGCAATTCTGTGAGGCCCAAGCAAGTGAAAAGTAAGCAAGCCATGGATTTATAATTTGGCTGACACTGGGGAGGTTTGAATAGGGATAGTGAAAAGGTATTAACTGTAGTTTAAGGAGCATCTCTCTTTTCTGAGATGCTTGACCTTTTAAATAAAAGGTTGAAAAAATATTGTTTCTAGCAAAATACTATTTTTTAATCATCAAACCCAGTCCCAAAAGTGCTGAACAATCTTTGCCAATTTTTTTTCTAAACCGATTTTGTTTCAGGCAAAAATATGGCATAGAAAATTATAGTCCAAATAGTCAAAGAGCAGCTGAATTAAAACCAACTGAACAAAGACTCTCGTAAGGGAAAATAGCACAGAACTTGATGTATATGTTCATGAGAGCTCCACCCTGAATTACTGTGCTTTGAAAGAGCTATGGAGCTTTGAAAATTACTTTCTTTTCATTTGGCTACTCTAAAATAATGCTTCAAGAAAATAGCTAAGTGCAGAATTGCTCTGAGCCACCATAGAAAGAAAAAAGGCATAAATAAACTATTTTGTAAGTCTGAAATTTCTAGTAGCAACATTCTTCTACTATGGAAATTTTACATTTTCTGGTTGTTCTTCCACTTCTCTCTCACTATTCCTTCTCCCCCACAGAATAAGTAACTGCTAAATTTGTGATGTGTACAGCCCTGACAGTTTGGGAGTTTTTTTCTTGTCTTCCAAAAATCCTTGTATCATTTTCATGCAGAGGAATACCAGATGTGTTTCCCGTGATAAAATGTATGTGTTTTCTTGTGTGACAAACTGTTCTGTAAGACTTCCTATTAAATTTGGGCATTGCCAAATGGGGTGAATCAAATCCTACAGAAATACAGAATTGCATATAGAGTTACACTTACAGTCACAGTAAAAGTTATGACTAGATGTTAAAGGAGCTCAGTACATCACAGGTCCTACTGCTTTTCTCTGTGACACTGGCTTCCAATCAGTTTTGGAAACTTTACCAACATCCACTGAGTTGACTAATCAGAAGTTATGTTCTTTAGAAAATCCATCCTCAGTGTGGGTTCTAATTACACACTTTTCAAAGGATATTTCTTGACCTTTGCATTTCCAATCATTATTATTCCAATAATTAACGTGATAACAAATTGGAATTTCCTGAATTACAGATAATGCTACTACTGTGCTAGGCAGGGTAATACTACAAATGTTCTTCTCTGGAGGGACACATGGACCACTTGTCTAAGTTAGATGCATCTAGAAACTGAGCTGACCTTCAAATAAACCTGATATGTTAAACAAAAACCCTCTTTATCATGTATGCTCTAGGAAACCTCCAGTCAAGCCTTTACACTACCGATAATAATGCAAATCACACCACTTTCACAGCAACATGCTTAATAAATTAAAACACAAGTCTTATTTACCTACTTACTCACTTCTCAGTCATCATGAGTCGATTCCCTGACAGGTTTACTAAAATACCGCTTACTTGTTTTGCTATCATCACTGACAGCAAAAACAAAAAAAAAATAAAAGACAAGTGCATTTTGCAGCTCAGCAGGTAGCTAGACAATTTTGTAAGGCTTAATTTTATATAAATATATCTATGTTGTGTACATTTTCCTATATAAGAATAATACATAATAATGAATATAGTACTATAATATATGATAAATGTATGCTATATTTTATTGTGCATATATACACATATGCATGTATGTATATACATTTCTAACAGTAATTCCCAGTGGGAACAAGGCATCCCGAACATTTTCCCCCTTTGAGTTATAGACCAAAATTAACTAAGCATGACCTGAATGCTGTGCATTTTGCAGCCGCTTCCCTGCTTTTGCTTTGTTTGCTGCACTTTATCTGGTGCCCTGCACGGTCGCAGGGAGCAGGTTGATAAATGCCCACACAGAGCAGTGGAAGGGGCGGTGGCAGGCAGGTGGGTTCGCACAGGAGGGGCAGGGGCTCCTCGGCCGCTGTCCTGGCGGTGGCAGTGCTTTTACCATCCCTCCCGGGGTCTGCGTGCTATCTGCCTGCCCCCACAGCTGGCAGCTGCGCTTCCCGATGGCCTGATGGACTGGCTCGTGTACCTGGGGACGCAGGCAGGGTGCATCCATTACTCATTTGTGACAATAACCAATCGAGGAAGATGTAGAACTCAATTCCAGCAGAAAGACCTATAATGTTGGAGTCAGGAGGTTATCGCTGTGGGACCTGCACCTTGCTCCTTACCCCTCTTATCGAGAGCTTTACGGCCCCTGCTGGAGCAGCATCTTGTAAAGCTGAGGGCTGCAGATCTGGGACCCAGATTAGCATGCATCTTCCTAAATGCTACAACATTTAATTAAAAAGTAGGTGTTAGTCAAATTGTTACTGACTGAGAAGATGCTTTTGGTAAATGGGAGGCAAAAGCTTAAGTGTTTTACCACAGAAGGAGCTGTCAAACAATTTCCTTAAATTACGTCTTTGTAGAAAATGACATGTTTTTTACTATTCTCATTTCACAGTGAAACTTTATACAAGGGACCAGCACAATCCCAAATCCACACCATAATGGCTATTAATCCAGGTGAGAATCTGTGATTAAGTACCACCTAAAAAACCATAGCACTTGAAAAAATTACAAGGGACACAGCTGTTGATAAAGCACAGATGTTGTTTAATGGCTGCCTATTCATACTGAAGTGTTCTGAGAAAGAGCTGTCTTTTAGAGTGAAATCAGTTAAAAAAAAACTGGAAGGAAAGGTCATTAGGATATGTGCAACATAAGAAATGAAAAACTCACTTGAAGACTTACAGCCTTTTCTCTAAATGTCTTGATCCTAGGAGGATCCAGATAGACTTTCTAGGCACCTTAATTGTTTAAAACAACTTAAACTTCTGAAAGAGAAGATAGAAATAGGACTCATTTATCATTAATGCCTTAAATTATATTTAGGAAGCTCATTTAATCAGTCACAGAGACCTCAGATTCTGGCAGTACCTTAGCAAACTGTGTCTGAAATGGAAATGGAAAGAAATAGTTTAAAAAATGGTTTTATTGAGGATAGCATGTCCTGGGTTAACAGTGTAAAACTCCTAATTACCAAATTACTGGTAGATGATATCACCATCTGCATCACAGAATACAGAATAAGAATTTAATTTTATTCCTACAGAAGACTATAATCCTATTCACTTAGCTATAAATCAGTAGATCTAATAAAAACAGCATTCAAAAAAAATCTGTAATATTTTTTACACCTTCTAAGAAAACTTGTAGCATATTTTTAAACTGGAATGAATGAGAGGTTCAACCACAGAATATTTAGGCATAAAACTGACAATCAGTTTTATGTATCTATCTCCATTTATATCTACTTTCTTTAGGAGAGTATTCCTTGATATATGAATAGCATTTTAGCATAGCTCATTTTAGTATGCTTTCCTCTGTACTTTTCCCAGGTTTATTAACATATTTTAACCTTTTTTCAGCATTACCAATGTGGACTTTAGCAAATATTAATTATTCAACAGCATCAAAAGCCCTGTAAAGGTAGGATGAGAATAGAGACAGCAGTAAAGAACCTTCTACTTTGCGACCCTAGAATAAAATTAGCTGAATTAAAAATTATACTGCATCAGAATAAAATCAGGAGAAGCAAGACTTAGAGAAATATTTAGGGCAGGGGGAATAAGAGCATCCTTGTGAAGGTGAGAGACAAAAAGAAGGAGACAAATTTTAAACTGGAAATAAGCAGAGTCAAACAAGAGCTCTGTATTAAAAATTAGTATTTGTATGAGCAGAGAGAAGCTTGCAAAAGAAAGATGGGAGAGGGAGGTGATCACACAGTTACTGAGTGAAGACTTCTACAGCTGGGCTCTTTTGCACAGGATTGAAGAGCCAAAGCACTATGATACTACAAGAGAAGAGCAGCAAGAATTGCCAGGTGACCACCAACCAGAGAGCTCCCTTCCTCTCTGAAGGGAAGTGCAGCCACTCTGATGAAATACTGATGGTTTGAAAAACCAGGAGAGATTTTCAGCAGTTTATACGTTGAGGAGTGCAATCAATTATTCCTGTCCTCAACTGAGAAATCAAACCTCATTAGAGAGTCAGGAATGAGCATAGCTAAAATAGCTACAGCTTGGCTGAGGATCTGGGGACTTAGAGCTCTTCTATCTGCAGCTGGACAATACAAAAGAAGTGTCTAACCTCAGTCTTGTGAAAGAAGATTTTGTAAGGACACTTATTCCTAAATCTCTCTTGTGGGATGCTTTGACCTTCAAAATTTCAGGAAATTCCAAGCTACTGGAAAAACAGCAGAGCCTACATACAATAGGGCCTGTCTGTACACAGCCTGTATACCATGAAAATGTAGGTGTCTGGATTGTTGGTTCAAGCACTGGTACTGTACAAATGTTGCTGTCCTTCATGGTATGGCTAATGGTATGGGCCTGCCAGTGCAATGCCTGAACACAACTCAGGGAACAGCTCCAGCCCAAGACTGCTCTCTCCCTGTTGTAAGGGGAGTTAAGTGTGCTCTGGCACTTGCTCAGAGGATTGGACAAGAGCCCCTGACCCACTGAGCTTACTAGTATAGACTTTAGGTTTCTTGTTCCTAAAGCTGATGTAGTCTAAAAGACAGCATGTACAGACACCACAGGGGCAAAAATTATAAAATTCATAGAATCCTTTATGCTGGAAGAGACCTGAGGGATTGTCCAGTCCAACCATAAACCTAACACTGTCAAGTCCACCACCATCACTAACCCACGTCCCTAAGTGCCATGTCTACACACCTTTGCACACATCCAGGGATGGTGACTCAACCATTTCCGTGGGCAACCTGTTCTAATGTTTGACAACTCTTTTCATCAACAGTTTGTTCCTAATATCCAATCTAAACCTCCCCTAGTGCACCTTGAGGCCATTTTCTCTTACCTTGTTTGTTGTTACCTGGGAGAAGAGACCAAACCCCATTTTGCTACAGCCCCCTTGCAGGCAGTTGTGGAGAGTGATAAGGTGTGCCCTGAGCCTCATTTTCACCAGGTTAAACATCCCCAGCTCTCTCAGCAGCTCCTCATCACACCTGTGCTCCAGACCCTTCATCAGCTCCATGTTCCTTCTCTGGACTCTTTCCAGCACCTCAATGTCTTTCTTGTAGTGAAGGATCCAAAATTTAATCATATGCCACTCTGAGTTGTATATACTAAAATACACACATACTCAGAGCAGCATATGATTTTATATGTACGTGTGTGTGTGTGTCATTGTGAGCATGTCATGTACAGTAAAACTACTTCTGATGAATTTTTCAGGCAGGATGCCTACAAGTTGAATATCTAAGTTAAACCAGTGATGCACAGTACTTTAGAATCATCAGGGAAAAATTAATTGACTTACAAAAGCAAACCCAGACAGCTCAGGTTTTCCTCTTAGGATGAGGTTAATTGTTCTCTGAAGGTGTTGCTTCTCCTATTGGTAATCCATAAATCCCAGAATGATGAGATCAGCCTTGGAAGTTAGATGGCTAAAAGTAGGCAAAATGAGTTCTCCTTCTGTGACTTTTTGGCTGTTCGGACAATTCAGCAATAAGTGCTCGAATTAGAAACACGGCCCTGGTCTTCTCCTTGTCTCTCTCATTGACTTCCCACTTCATTCTCCCTAACAGTGAAACTTGGTTCCACAGTGAAACTGAGTTCCCATTTTCCAACTCACTCTGGTTTGACTGCAGCAAACCCAAGAAATGCTTGTGAGATAGTGTCAGAAAACATTGACAGGAGAGAAAGCCTGTTGGAAGAATAACTACCATGTGGGGTATCTGAAAACAATACTCACAAGCTTATTGTAATTTGGTATTATCTAGGCAGGAACACTTTGAAATATTATACAGCTTAATTAACTTCAACTAGTGCCCTTTCCTGAGTTACCCCTCCAAAAAGGGGGGAATCTGCAATAATATCTTCAGTCATTTTTAGGTCAGCTGTAGATTTAATTAGGTAAGCACATGAACTTCAGCGTAGAGATGAGGCAAACAAGTTCAGACTCACGTGGTTAGATCCAGTCAGCTCACCCTGTTTTTTTAAATGAATATATCATTAACACTTTCATCAGTATACAATAAATTCACGTTGTTTTCCACCCTGTTTAGGATCACCTGGTCACTACCTATGAAAAAAATGTTTGTGAGTGTAAAAGGATCTACCCACTTCTGCAGCCCTGATCTAATTAGCAAAATTACCTGGGTGAAAAGGAAAATGCCTGCACTGAGACTGATTATTTTTCATTCCAACATTGAGCTTGTGCCTTTTTTCATCAACTATAAATGAAATCATGATCAGAAATGCTCTTTGTATCTCTAGAATGGTCACGACTAATAAAAGATGAACTTCCTAAAGTGGTTCTGGATAGGACCTTGCATGTACATTTTAACTGGACTGCTTTGAAATAATCTGTCTATAACAGGAGCCTGGTTAACTACAGACCAATCATAATGTTTAACCATATCAGCTCTTGTGATACCTGAGCTTCCTGTTGTGTTCCAGAGTGTGAGGGTTTAGCTTTTCTTTCTTTTTAGAATTTTTTTTCACATTATCCCCTTCATTTGAAAGATCAGGAAAATTGAATTGCACCACATCTGATATTTTCAAAACTTCAAGCAAAAGAAACAAGAATGTCTTTCACTCTTGTAAGCTCACTAAGAACAAACCACAAGCCTAACATTTCAAGACTTAGTGTGTCTTTGGTAAGAATGTTTTTTCACCAAAAGAAGAATTATTACCTGTTTTTCTGTACCACATTGGACACAGCTGGTGGAAAGCTGCTTGGCAAAAGAATGACCTGGAGGTCCTCATAGACACCAGGCTGAACATGAACCAGCAATGTGCACCTTCTGCAAAAAAGGTTAATGGTGTCCTTAACTGCATTAGAAAAACTATTACCAGCAGGTCCTTCCCCTTCATTCAGCATGGGTGGGACCATACCTGAGTGCTATGTTCAGTTTGGGTTCCTCAGAAGAGGAGAGACATGGACATACTGGAGAGGGTTCAGTGGGGAGCCACAGGGATGATGAAAAGACTGGAGCATCTCTCATATAAGGACAGGCTGAAAGGACCAGGACTGTTCAGCGTGGAGAAGAAAAAGCTCAGGGGTATTCCTATTATTGTGCATAAATACCTGAAGGGAGGTTGTAAAGAAGACAAAGCCAGACTCTTCTCAGTGTTGCCCAGTGACAGGGCCAGAGGCAATGGGCACAAACTGAACCACAGGAGGTTCCCTCCAAACACCAGGAAACACTTTTTTACTGTGAGGGTGACTGAGCACCAGCACAGGTTCCCCAGAATGTCTGTGGAGTAATCTCCATCCCTGGAGATACTCAAGGGTTGTCTGGACATGGGTCTGGACACCAGGCTTGAGCAGGTGGCTTGAACCAGATGACCTGCAGAGGTCCCTTCCAACCTCAGCCATTATTTGATTCTGGAATCCTGTGATTTTTTTACTGATAAGAGTTATCATACTTCTGTGTATACCCAATATGAATTTGCCCCAGAGTTACTCACAATATATATATAACAGCACTTGTAACACAGTTGTAGTTTCCATGGCAGTAGGAAACACTTGAATTAAGACTATATGCAAGCTTTGACCACATTCCATTTTCTTGTATAAAATTAGAGTTTGACAAAGCCTAGGTAGGTTTGGAACATCTTATGTTAAAATTTTAAGTTTAAAAAAATCAGGTATATACTAAAGAAGTTAGTGTATGAGTTCCATTAAAGAATAATTTTCTACATCTCTACCCTGTCTAGACCTCTGTCTTCCTGGAGATAGAATAAATATATATATAGCTGAATTTCAATATCATTGTAGCTGATGGAACACAGAATTTCAAAAATGTGTTCAAATATGCATAAAGCATGAAAAGCCACTCCCGGCACATATTCACAAACAAGGAGAAATTCTTGAACTTAATTCAGTAGAAACTGATAAAACATAGAAAAATTTTCAGATCTCCATCACTTTTAAATGGAGTTATACAGACAAAATATTCAGCTGTAAAATCACCTTAATTTCCTCAGATCAAAGGGTTCCGCTTAAAATCAGGAAATCGTAGCTTGGATGGATAGTGGAAGTTTTCTTGTAGTTAGACTCTGTTACCACCAAAGGAAAAGTTAAGGCAAAGTCATGAAAATATCTCAATAAGAAGAGCTATTTATTATGTCTTGGACAGATGAAGAAATGCTCAGAAGTCTTAGTGCTTTTTTGAGTTTCTCCTCTCCCATGATGGATTACACTGTCTAGGTGGATTGACATTATGTCCCAGATAAAAATATACCTGATTGAAACTCTGAATTTTAAATTTAAAAAGTTTAAACTTACCCTAAACTAAACTAGACTTAAAATTAGCAGCTTAGAAAGTTTCAATGCTTTGATTTTCCCAGGAATTTCCACTGTGAGAT
The DNA here is from genome assembly GCA_013399225.1 of Rhipidura dahli. Taxonomy (NCBI): domain Eukaryota; kingdom Metazoa; phylum Chordata; class Aves; order Passeriformes; family Rhipiduridae; genus Rhipidura; species Rhipidura dahli. Next base: position 843,527 of record VXAC01004017.1, read on the forward strand.
GTAGAATATAATATAAGTTTTGACAGCTTCTTTTTTGAAAACCATGATTTTATATCTTTTATATTATTTAAGAGTAACTGGAATAGCAAAATAAAATATATAAAACTTCACATAATACAACACAATAGAAAGTAATGATAAAATACAAAATGCAGCACCTTTTGAAACAAAGTGTGGAAACAAAAAAAAAATAGACTATATTTCACCTAAGATATAAACAGGCTTTGCTGATTTTTAAAAATTAAATAATTCCTACTGTTTTTCAAAGCAAGATATAACTGGAACCAATACACTTGCACAGAACAGTCTGATGAATCCAGACATTTTTTCAGCAAGGTTATTCTCTCCTGTATCTCTTTCACGGGAATCATACTGTTCATGTTTTGGTATCAGGATAATTTATAAGGTATTGATTGAGTTTTAGTAAGCTGAAGTGTGAGACTTTTATCAGTCATAATTCCCAATGAAGCTAGCAGGAGTTCTGTTCAAATTGAGGTGAGAAGCATGACCCAACATAATGCAGTTTTTATGATGGAATGGAGCAGTTTTAATGCAGTTAAACTGTATAATGCAGTTTTCAATGGAATTTGCAAAAGGGTCCTAATACAAAACTAACAAAAAAAAAAGTGTTAGTTGGTTTGTTGCTGTTAGATGTCACCACAATACTTAAGAGATGGAAAAGCTGTTAAGTTGGAATGGAATCACTTTTAAAAAAGAATAACGGTGAGGGAACTTAGCAAAATGCCAGCAAGGTAAATGACCACTATATTCCTAAAATAAATCTGTGCCCTGCAAATCTCCAACCTTCCTTCTGTAGATCAGCAGACAACCTGGACTTTAATTGCATTTCAGTCTGCTCATGCAGAAGTTAAGAGACCTGCTCCAGCAAAATGTGATTCTGCATGGAGACATAATTGTATAATTAAATGGGATTTTCCTGTATTTTCTTCTCAATGTGTTTGTCTGCCAGTGTTTTCCTCTCCCTTTCCTTCCATTATATCCCTTGAAACGGAGATGAAGCAGCCTTGGTTTCCAGTGAAATGGAAGGATAGCAGCAGGTCCACAGGAAGGATTCAAGATGCTTGCCATAAACCATCTACCACATACAGCAAACCAGGATTTTTTCCAGGATTACTCAGAGACAGTGCAAGCCTGCAACATACAGTGAAACGTTTGTCTTGAACACCCTATGGTGATTTTAATGGAGGAACAGTTGTTCACAAGTATGTGAAACTCCCCTCTTTTTTCTTTTTTTTTTCTTTAAATCTTTTCCTCAGCTTTGTTACAGGAATTTAACTTTTAAAAAATTTCCAGGTTATCCACTTTAAAAGTATGTTCATCACTGACAAGTACAGAGTGCTTTATGAAAACTTTAGATATGATTTAAGCTCACAGCATGATTCTGGAAACCACAATGTATATCTTGTATGACTTCACTTTCACAAGCACAGCTTCAAGATTTACATAGAGTTTTTCCAAAGTTTCAGAGCCACCAGTGAACTGCAAATATATTTTCACTGGTTCGATTTGTGGATTTGGGATATAAAAATAAATTTATAAAAATATTTTTAATTATTAAAAAACCCAAACAAATTCTAAATAATAACATTAAACATAATTTAATTTTAGTGATACATAAGTTAGCATTAAAATGTAAAATACATAGTTTCAAAACAAAACTTACATTTGTATAAGAAAATCTCTAGACTCTTGAAGATTAACTACTTGTCTCTGATACTTTTGATAGCACTTGAGCAAAACCAGAAAATGTGGCTAAATATCGCTCTCAAGTTTAGCTCACGACTGTAAAATCCAGTGTACATCAGCTAAATATTTATCTGAAGAAAAAGCTGAGGAGTAGAGATTTGGTCATTCCTTCTGTAACAGTCCCAGAATATGTAAACGATTTAATTCATCCTTTAAAATACAATCACACATAAAACAATTTTTTGTCTAATGAAAAGCAAAACATTTGGTTTATATGACATTTTACTGTCTGACTATTTCATGCAATAGATATACTCTTTAATTCTACACAAACTTATGCGCTTGTTAACACCAAAGCAGAGAAATGCGTTCCCTGAGATCAAAGGTACGATGGAGGCTGGAACTCTCGGTACTTTGAAGAGTTACAAAGGCTCTGGGTCTGGGATTTTTTAAAATTTCCAGCTGTGAAACCCCTTGTACTTTTTTTACCCAAGACGATGCATGTGCTTGGATCTGCAGGGAATCTCAGATAACACCATGAAGTAGCATGTTGCCAGCCACTTGGATGGACTACCCAACGCAACACCACTGTGGGCCTTTTCTCCCCCTTACTTGGCGCTCTGTGCAACAAGATACAAGCAGAGGCTGAAAATAAAAGCCCAGGGTCTATCCACAACTTTAGTGATCTGCTATAAAATGTGCAATCAGCTTCCTGGATAGCCTCATACTACACTTTTTTCATCTTGAGATGTGCAGAATTGAGCCACAAAGCAATTTCAGGGGAGCGGTTCTGAAGCCAGGACTGAAACCTCACACCATGCTGTACCTAGAGCCTCAGATTTCCTTCCACTGAGTTCCACAACCAGCATGCATGAGTGCAGTTAAACAAATGTTCACACCAATACTGGAAAGGGATTTTAGGCAGGAAAGAGAAATATAGACATACACCATGTGCCAGCGACCTCTGCAGAGACTTACTGTGGTAAAGGTTTTAAAATTCTCTGCATAGAAACAGTTAATCACCACAACCATTTAAAATGTCAGTGGAAAAAGAAATGGTTTCCAAGAGCATATAACTGCCCAGATAGCTTTCATCAGCCCAGCCACATGAAAGACCCAGAGGCAACTGCAAAGCCACCATCAATACAAATGCCTGTGGAGTCCTCTCTGGTGCCAGATCCTGCTGCTTTGGCTATAAACAATATCTCCTGTAGTGCTGCATCTAGGACCTCTGGCTGCCAATCAAGCAGGAAGAGAAGGAGAAGGCAGAACTGTCTAATGCACTTGAGTAAATGTACTATTCCCATTAAGTGCTATATTTTATACCTTTTGTGGAATAAGTGGTTTTGCAAAAGAGCAAACCTCCAAAATGTTAAAAACTCGTTGCAGAGAAAATGTAGTGGCAGCTTTGATGCTTAATTTCTATGAATATGAACATTTTTATAGACTTCAGTCTCCCCACAAAACATTAGGCTAATGGACACTGGGCAATTCTTCTTAAGTAACTTTATGGTCAGTCATTCTTGCATGTTTGGGTCAATCCAGGTGATGCTCCTTGTGAGCAACAAACAGCAGACAGTGTCTGCAACATGCATTCTTCTTCCTCATTGGTCCTGACACAGGTGCTCCCATTGAGAGCAGGGTTTATAAGCTGAAAGCAGACAGGGAAGTTGTGGTTTTAGACTGCACACATGGCTCTTGCCCTTAGCACTGCTGTAATTTTGCACCTGTGTCTGAAGCAGTTCATTTTGTTTCACTGTGAACAAGGCTAAACATGATGCCCAAACTGGGAATACCCGATTTGCCCTTTTTTGGCTGGTGTCTGGTCTGTCTCTTGGATTAGGCTCTTGCAATGGCTCAGATTACCATGAGACTCAACCCAGTCATTGTATTTGTGTTCATCATCAACTCAGGACATAATCAATTGCAAAAGAGCAGACTAGGCTCCAGCCTGCAAACACAAACTGTCTAGTTTTTATTAGGGTGCAAGTTTACCACAGTGGCAGTGATGCCACTTCCACAAACCCAGCTGAATAAGAAAGGAGTGACAGACTGCAATCTTGGATATCTAGTCTATAATTACTCTGTATTTATTTAGATATATCAGCAATAGCATTTGCATCAGGGGCTATTTGCTATTTGATTTCGGTTTTACGCTAGTAATTGACTAGAAGCCCAGAAGTGCAGGCAGAAGGAAAAAAAATAGAAACAGAGAGAAAAAAAAGTCTACTGAAAGCTAAATATAAAACTTATCTCAGAAAGCTCTGGTGTTACTCAGATAAAAATGAAGCTATGAACAATTATTGCTGTCAGACTTCTACTAATGAAAAAAATGTCCACTACAAATGTAGTCAACAGTTGCAAACTCTGGCGGAAGTCATAATTTAACCATGTTGCTCTGTCCTCTCTTAGCTGTAAGCTTTTCTTCCAAATTGAACTAACTCTCCATTTATAGTTAGCTGCTAATGTTTTAGGCAAACAACCGAACTCAGTTGGCAGTGCTGAATTTATTACCCATTATAGAAAACTCAGAACCTCCTGGCAGTACATAATTAAATAGCACATTGACTTTCTTTCTTTCTTTTCTCTTTCTTTCTTTTTTCTTTCTTTATTTTCTTTTCTTTCTTTTTTCTTTTCTTTCTTTCTTTCTTTCTTTCTTTCTCACTTTTAGTACTGGCTAATCAGAACAATTAGACCTTTTCTGTAAATTCTTCAATAGGTCACCAGAATGTAGAAATTAATGCCTCAGTAAGAGTATTTCAGGTTTTTTCCAAAATCCTCTTAAAATTATTAATATATATTTCTAGTATATTATATTAAATATGTGAAACATATGCAGGTAAATTATATTAGCAATGAGTTAATAAATGAGTTGTTTTTTTTCTCTGAATACCATAGTCCCATCAGTTCTCTACTGAGGTGATATTACTGAAGTACAGAAATTTACTTTAGAGTTACAAGTAAGATGAAATTCAGATTCAGTATGTTCTGTGTTAAATAAATATTGCACAGCTCAAAATCAAGTGCAATGCAATACTAAAATGGCATAGGTGATTAATATTGGAGACCAGTTAATGCAAAAAATGTTAGTTCTGCCTAAGGAGGATTATACTGTGAAACATTTGGTTTATTTTTATCAATTAGCTTAATCTTTGATTTGAATTCTATACCCTCTGGCATCAAGAAGATGCTTGGTTGTTTTGGTTTTTTTTTTTCTTTAAACAAAGGATTATTCTTTCTCAAAAGGGGATTGTCAAGTTCTTTTATTGTTTTATGTCACACAGGGGAAAAATGCTTTTGAGGCATTACCTCTGAATTTAGCAGGGACGAGAGTTTACTGCTATATAATCATTAGTCAATGCAGTAGCTGAAACCTTAAACAAAAGAAAACAAACTACAAACTGGCAAGCATCCCCTAAAGGCACATCAGAAAACCAGAGAGAGGAAGCATGGATTTCAAACACGGCTGCCCAAGCATGTGCTAAATATTGCCGCTCCTGACTTTAAACAGCACACTGAGGAATACAACATCACCTTCTAGTCTTTGAAACAATACTAGGAAGCCAGAGAAAAAGAATTAAAAGGGTTTAGAAAATGTACTCTACTTCTACCCTTTTCTTTATTTCGAGGCTTCATGAAAATTATATCTCCAAGCCAATAAAATCTTTCAATATAAGGGAACCCCACCATAAAACTATTAGAAAGATAGGGTTAGACCTCAAATGTCTTTTTTCATGATATGTGCTGTGCTTCACCAAAACAAGCAAACTCCCTGATCCTTGTGAATTGTCTCTGACAATTACTGCTCACACTGTGGTTGTGAGCCACAAGAAAGCTTCAGAAAGATTTTTACCCTGGCTGTACAATTGCGTGTACAAACAATCACCAGGGCCACATTTGCTTTCATATGGGTGATCACCAGCCTGGGGTAAGTGTAAGTACTTGGAAGGAGCTAATTAGAGAACTGTATTTCATCCTGATATACGGCCAAATACTATACAAATAACACATACAGTGAAAAGCATCTAATTTATGCCACTTGTGAAAAAAGAGGGTGATGCCTCTAACACAAATGAGAAACATTAAATACATTCTGTTTTCTTAGGTTTTTTCTACTGGCATATTAACTATAAATTCTGAATATATTGTTGGTGTTATTCAAGACAGTGATTGCTTCATTAATTTAAGTATTTGTCAACTCAGAATAAATTGTAGGTCACTGATGTGAATACAATCTACATCTATAATGAACTGAGACTGAATCCAGCCCACTCTGCAGAACCATTTTGACAATTTAGGGTTTCAAGCAGGAGTCCAAAATACACCATCTGATGATTGTTCAATGATCTCTACACCTTGAGCTCCTCTGTAAAGATGGGTGTCAAGCATGCATGAGTTTAAATCTGTAAGTAATTAGCTGGAAAAAAATATTTCTGTCACAGTCCATCTACCCAAGAGAACTGTCCATCCATTGAAGGATGCTGGTGTAGGGAGGGGCTCTCCAATATTGGTACTTTATACCCTTTTGGAACCCAAGATTCCAGAACTGCTGCTTCAGTTTGCAAGATTGAACCTCACCATTTCATCATCTGTAATGACTCAGTGTTTTTCAGGAGTCACTGGGAAAACAGAGAAGTCAGGAGGCACTCAAAGGAGTTTATGGGAGTCAGATGCAGAGCAACAAACCAATTCCAAGAAAAGTCATGAATTTAATGTGTCAAGAAAAGTCCCAGGAAAGGATGACGGTTTAAAAAAGAGTAGGTGTCAGTCAGCTCTTTAGAAAGAGTTTTCCTGTGTTTGGTCTTCAGCTGTTTTTGTGAAAATGTGGAAGGACAAATAGAAGCTGGATGAGTTTTTTCCAGGGACAACTCCATGAGGCAAATGAGACATTTTGCCATATTTTATTCCTCAGATTGATTCTTTCTGACAAGACCATGACCTCACAGAATGATCTCTAGACTTGCTTCCAAATCTTATGACCACATAAAATCAACAGAAAGCAGAGGAAACTTCCCTCAGGGGCAGATGTTTTTCCCAGTGTCACAGCACCATGATTGCAAGGGAGCTGGTCTGCCGGAGAAGCTCCTCTTCTCCATCACTGATGCTGGAGCTTCCTCTCAAGCCAAACCTGTCCTCTACCTGCAACAGCTTCAAAGTTTTTGCAGTAGGACATAGGTTCAGTGGGACAGCAGAGCAAAAGGCAAAAAACAGATCATCTCTTTTTTCACATAAGACATGGGACTGACAGAAACCTCTCCATCAGGTAATGAAAGGAAGGCTCTACCCAAGTCGCCTGATGGTTGACACTGCTCTCAGTACTAATACAGAACAAATGCTTCCTTATATGGTCAGATTTTAATATAAGGCTTTGGCCTAACCTAGCTGTTATTAAAAACACAATCCTTGAAAAATGTACTTTTTAAAGATATTTTGAAAGTCTCATTTGCTGGAAATGCACTAAAGATGATACAAACCATATGCTTTACTACAGCCTTGGAAAACAGACCTTTTCATTGGATAATGATGTGGGAAGAGAGATATTTCATCTTTCCTACATTTATTTGACAATGATGAATTTAATTCATTCTATCACATTGAATGATACATTTATATTCAGTATGTAGTTTAAAAGTTCATAAATGATTAAAGTCTTTGCCGTTTTAATTATAATATGAAGAGAGCAGCTAGAACTTATTTGCAGAGAATAATGTGCAAGTCAATAAATTTGGTAAGTTCTCCTGACAACATATAAATGATGACTTTAGTTGCCTGACTACCTGTGGAAGAGAGCTTGATAACAAGAATCCGTGTGTTTCTTTTCCAGCAGAGTGAAGCTGGAGTCTGCTCACTTCCTAACTTCAACAATGTCCTTTCGGCAACTGGTAGCAAACAACTCACAGAGCTTTAAAAGTTGTTGTGCTCCTGCACTAATGAAAAAAGATCATCTGGCAAAGCAGAGGACTGCAGACAGCTATCATCTACCAAGCCGGGAGCTGTAATTTACCTCACCCACGTAAAGAAGAAGAAGATTCTTTACCCTGGGACAATCAATAAGGGCTCTGAATACAACAGACAAGTAGCTTTTGACCTAGCTTTGCACTGTGAAGGCAATAGTTTAGCTTTCTTCATGCTCACCCCTCACCTGTTTGAATCACAGAAACCCCACCTAGTTAATCACTTGCACTAAATGCCAAACCAAAAGCCTAATGCACAGGTTTCATTGACTCCTTTTGGCTTTGGATGAGACCCTCATGTATCAGCCACTACAAGGGGACTATCCAAGATCCAGCAGTGACATTAGTACCTGTCCACAAGGAACTGAACCAGTATCACGCAAGTCAGACAAAATTCATAAGTGTGTTACTGTCTCTTCATGCACTTTGGCTTAAGCATTGCAAAAGTATTGGAAGGAACTTTGGATAACTTCATGCAACTGAATATATTCTGGTCCATACAGAATAATTGAAGAGAAAAACAGTAGATGAGTTGACCTTCACACAATTTTCTTCCTTAAAATTTGGAATACAGTAGAACCTAATTTATTTTATTTATGTTCTTTTTTGGCCTAAGAAATCTGCACATAATGATGATACTCGGAGTGTTTATTTTAGAAAGAGAAATATTCATAATCTTCTCAAGTTTGAAACAGCATAAAAAGTAAGCAAAGTGTTATTTTTTTTCCTCTTATCCTAATTAAAAACAAAACAAACAATCAAACAACTAACAAAGTAACCCCACAAATAGAGCAAATTTGATCAAATTTTGTTGAAAAAGAAAAATGCCTTTAGGCTGAGGAGTCATATGCCAAAGTATAGCCCAAAGCAGGTTGAACCAAAGGAATCAGAAAGTCTTCTGGAAAAGGAGGGCATATAATGGAAGCGGCAACAGACCTTTAACTGTAGCAGTGCTGCTGGGTGTCTCTATAATTAACTGAAACCTACAATCTCCTAGGGTTAATAAGACACCTGTCTTAAAAACTAGCAGTCATATTGGTTTTCCAAGCCTGCCACAATACTTAAAGTCTTGATGAAGTTCTTACTGTGCCAAAGGAACTTACTAACAAAGCCACTGAGTCAATTTAACCTAGTGAAACTGGACCCTGTAGACTGGGTTATCAGAGTTTTGTGTTGAGATAATTACAGCACTAAAGAGAGCATATGGGCTGTCAAGGCTGGCACATGGCCTGCGCCAGCTGTTACCTGGGTGCTTTGGAAAATCTACTGAACAGCATTTTGGACACAGAACAGCTATATGTAAGTCTTCCAAGATATCTAGTGGGAAATCCTCATAATAAATTTATTTTTTATATGGGGAAGGATTACACCCAATAACATGACTGCAAGAAGTACAACCTTAAACTTCAAAAGGAAACTACCAGAGGAAAACAATTTTGCTTGGTAGTGAAGTGTACCAATAGCAAGCTTTTCTTTGCTAGAGAAAGTAAACTATTCAAGAAATTAGCTTTTGTATAGCCCAGCTGAAAGCAATACAGAAATACACCTATTTAGAAGCTTCTCTAGTAACATGCCTCTGAGTCAGTGGGATTTATCCTATTATTCATGGTATCGCTACTCCATGAAAAATGTCTTCCAAACGCAATGTCATAGCTAATCAATTACTAACAACAGTTATTATTGATTAGATGTGATGCTCTTACAGGGCCTGCCTTTATGGGGTAATATCAGCCAAGAAAAACATTTCAAATAGGATGTATCCAATGAGTTAGAGGGAAAATTTAAAGAGGAATAGAACAAAAACATGCCCAGACAGAATACAACAAATGTTAAGAACACACACCAAAATTTCATAACGTGGGGACTGGAAATTATGATTATTGGATCCAGGAGGATTATAGTAAATTATATTAATTATTTAGATAAGTAGACTTAATTACCCAAACCAAACATCCTAAGATGCAAGATCATTCTAACTATGCCTGCAGTACTTGCAATATCTGTGATCTGAGAGAATGACCAGGACAAATGGAGACTGACAAGCCAATGCTCAATTTCCAAAAACTGACCAGATGCATCAGAGTTTTGTGAGCAAAAACTGTTTGCCATTACTATGGCTGGGATCAGTGGTGCTGCACCGCTCTGAAAGCCCCCTGCAAGATCCCAGTTCTTAGCTTTTCATACTAAATTAAACTTTGAAAGTTGAGGTAATGAAGCTCCAGCTTTAGTTTCAAGTCACCTTAACGTGCAAAACCACAGATTCATTCCTCTGACATCATTACCTTCATGAACCTAATGCAAATACATCACTATTTGTTTCACATAATTCAATTTCATGTCTTCATGAATCTCTTGCGAAATTAATGGATGGAAAATTTAAGATTTACTATCTCTTTGAACATGTAATTTCAGTAGGAACCTAGTTAACCTTATTTCCTCCTTTTCTGACTCAAAAATATAACAATTTCATTGCTTGTGAAGAAGGGTTGTAATAAGTTGGTTCAATTAATAATTTTCTGCATGCTGAAATGCTTAACTTTGCTGATCTGCTTCAGCATTAGTAATGCATCAGCATTAGTAATTAGAAAAGCTGAAGTACTAACAGCATTGGTCCCATATTTTTTTCAAAGTAAAATCTGCCATTTTTTAGCTCTCCAAACACCTGTTTGATTGAAAAGGAATGTGTGTTAGAGTTGAAAAATTCAGTTATTAGATTTAAAATTTTTAAAGCCTGTCCCTAAAAATGTTAGGAAATCCAGTTGTATTCCCTCAAAGTGCATTACTGCATTATATTTTGCAAGGTTTGGCAAACAAAAAAAAATCCCCCTGAAGAATCTTAATTCTTATCTATGGAAAACATTAAACTGCTAAGTGCTAACAACTGGAATTAGTCCTTAAATCTCTAATGAGAATAATAAAACATGAGTGCAGTTTGTGCTGTAACTTGATAAGGCCTGAATTTACTTGCTGTTAGTAAAAGTTCCTGATCCAGCAGTATGGCGTTTTACTCCCTGAGGTACAGGAAACAATATCTGTCCTTTAGGAGCATCCTCTGCGGTAAGCACTTCTTATCAGGGCTATCAAAGGACTAAGATAGCAGTGTAATATCTAGTAACAGCAGCTTTATGAGCAGATCCATTACTGATTTAAATCAATCTAAAGCAGGTAGTTCTGATTAACCCATTCAGAACAAAGCTGACCTCCTCGCAGGATTATATCTTCTGAAAGTAATGCAAACTGTTTCTATGCTACCAGACGTGACATGCACTGAATCCAAGTTCTAGCAGCAGCAGAAGTGTGGACAAAATACCACAATGCTATCAGCCACTTAAAAAAAAAAAAATCCTTGTATTAAAATGTTGTCACTCTGCAAAGATATAACATTTTGCAGTAGTAAAATTTAATATTCTTGTAAATTCTGATTTGAACAAAACTAGGATACTGTATGCAGAAGAAATTAATTTAATTGATCCTGTTTAAAAACATCTTGCTGTCGGTTTGTCTGAAAATCTATTTTTTTATAAAAGTCAACATTTAAATACTGTTGACCAAAATTTTCTGGCAAAACACTTATTGGAAGGCAGTCTTCAGATTCTATTTGCCTATAAAGATATTTTTATCCATTGCAGCGGAAAATGTAATTGTAACTTTTCTTGAATTTCCTTAAGTAAAATGAAAATATTGTCACCAGTCAGCAGTTTAGCAAGTCACAGCTATTTTAATTTCTGGTGTTTTCACTTTATATCAATTGAGATTCCCTCCCAAGTTTTAATTAAAAATCCTTAAAAACACTGCTCATATTTTTTCATATGTCTTAAGAAGCAAAGGGGCTAGATAGAGTTTTTAAACTTTCCAGATGTAATTCATTTAAATGATGATTTGCTAATTTGGCCAGTAATTAGATAACAGAGGTCTCTAAGCATTACTTTTTGATTAGTGTTTAGAAAGACAAAAAACCCACTGCACTCAGTTTGACACAGCTGGGGAATGCCAATCCACTCCCGGCCAGGAGAGGCCCACCAGACAAGCACGGCGTTTCCAGGGATTAGGAGAGCCCATAAACAATACACATTGTCAACACCCTCTCACTGCCTGCTAACTTCAGCTCAGACAGTTGTATGTACTGAATGGTCACCTTCACAATTATCCTGGGCCTGATCCTGCTCTTTCCAAAGTCAGTCTGAGCTAAATTATTGATTGCAACAGTCAGTCCCTCGTGTCTTAGGAGTTAATGGGATCGAAGTGACATATAATCAGCATGTGTAATTTGAGGAGCTCGAACTTCTTGGATTCCCTCGTGACTTATTTTGGAGACATTGCCTTTATTTCTGAACTATCCCTCTGAATAATAATAAGAAAGAAAAAGAAATTTGGATTCTAGCAAACAAGCTGCTTGTTTCTCATCCCAATTTTCTCAGAGCTTGTTTAGAGCCTGACCTTCTAATCCTCCCATAACCCTTCCCAAGTGATAGACTTTCTTACCCTTAGCCTAAATCCACTCCTTACCAGAAATAAAAGAAATATTGGATAGGGTAGACACATGCAAAAACTCAGCATTTCTGTTTCCGTCTGCATTACAAAGGTTCACAGACCATATGAATATGAACTATTTTAATTAGTGTAATTTAGTATTCTCCACAAATGCAAAAGGTTACACTCTTACTGATTCTCTGATTTAAACATTTCCTATTAAACTGTGTAATTTCAGTTCAGTAAGTGCTTTCACAGTACTTTATGCACACGTGAACTCTTTGAGATAACAAAATCAGCATGAATTTTGTATTAGAAATATATTGCAACATTAATAAAACAAAACAGTGTATTTTCTTATGATAATATAGTTTAAAGAAATAGGTTTATTTTCAAGATTCATATCATACAGGTGACAAACTATTTATTTACTCCTGCCTTTGCTGATAGCTGTATATTTTTTATTAGATAATAAATTTGATCTTCCAAATTATTTTGCTTGAGCATCAGAAAATATCCAACTGCTAAAGGGAGAGATGGCACCTAAAAATATGCTGCTGAAGTTCTCTCTCTTGATAACACTGGAAGTTGTTCTCTAACTTGATCAATTTCTTGCATCTACAGAATATTGCTTTTTAAGGCTGGTATGGGAGAGAAATATCAAAACAGGCTAAAATATTTTCAGTTCTTCAGAAAGAGATGAAATTAAAAAGCTCTACTTTCAGTACATTTTCAAAAAAATCTTAAAAAGGAGAAAAATCCTTTTTTTTCCTTCTATCTGATTCAGGAATAAAATGTATGCTCTTTATATCACATATTGCTTTAACAAGCTCAAAATGAAAGCTAAAACCAGGCCCAGAGCAATGGAGTATAGCTTTTAAGAGTGTCAAATTATCTTCAATAGCCATTTTTTAAATAAAATATGAAATCTTGAAGCAGACAGCAAAGAATTGTATTGAGGGCAAAATCTTTTACTTAGACATAAATTTAAAGAACCCACATCCCTGAATCTTAGAAAAACACAGGAATATTATTTTTTAATTGCCACAGAATGCATATGTCAGTAGTATGAATGACTTTCAGTTGTCAGTTTTAACAAAAGTTCCTCTACATTTATTTCGTTAAACACACTGCCATTTGGTGGGTCTGCAGACCTACAGGAACAGAAGAACAGTAGTATTTGTACAGGCTTTTTGTTCCAGGCTGTACATGTAATCCTGCATTTCAAGGTTATCAAGAGAGAGGAAGGCATTATCATTGTTTTTTCAGTCTGACTGTCTCATTTAAGTGATGTACATACTCTGAGCAAATTAATTGCTTTGAATTTTACTTGTATTTATTAACTAAGATTAGGAAAGGCAGTAAAACACTATATCAAAGCATTATGGAGAAAACAACCAGAATCAATCTTTTTCGTTTGTCACAGACAGCACTTATTTAAATCTAAAATATGTTCTTTGCTGTCCTTGGTCAATCCTGGTAGATAATAGCTTGTACCAAATATAGGGCTACAGAATCCTCTCTGCTTTTTGAACATTAAAATACCAGAAACAATAATTAAAAAAAGACATAAAAAATTTCTAATAATAGAAGGAGAACAACAACAAAAAAGCCCCACCAAAGCCCTGTAGTCTGTTAGATCTCTGCTTCTTAGCTAACTAGATTTTATTTGCATTTTCAAAAATCCTAAAGGCATTCTTTTTGCAGGGCTACTTCCAGAATTTAATCACTGTGCCACATCATTCAGACATTTACTGGGGGGAAAACCCTGAAATAACAAGAAATTCAGAAGGGCCTTGTAAAGAGAAAAAGTCAAAATTGCTAAGCAATATTTTGCATTATAACTCCCTGAATAAGGCAGCTACACATCACATTTCTCATTCAGACAATTGTGCAAGAAAAGCATTACCTGACTGAAATCATTTAGACTCGGAAATTAATTTAAAATAGACATGCTTGCATGTATCCAACACTGATTCAGTTTCCCCAGTTTTTGAAAGTTTGGTATCTGAAACACTGCGACACCATCGCCTGCACATTATTATTTTTTAAACAAAGTAATCCTGAATATCCCACATAGGAAGGAAGATAAGTAACAATATAGTGCGGGCTCCAAGTTAAATCTGGTTCAGACAGCGTAATAATGATGTCATTAAGGCTCCGAGCTGAATGGGAATCAGACAGTACCGTAGTACAGCTGCAGACATAAATCTGAAAGAACTTTTTTGGCTACATTCTCAGACTTACCTTGAAAGATATTTAGGAGCTCCAGCAATGTGAGTTGAAAGAAATGTTCTCAAAGGGAGGTTTGCAGACTGAAGAACCTATGTAGGCCTTAAAGGCACTTTCTTCTGTGGCACAGGAAGGAACATTTTGTTAAATGAATAAACTAAGAGAAATAATTTCAGAAGAAGTGCAAACCAGAAAACAAATAAACCTTAATACTACCACAAATAAATGAGACTAAGGCAATTGTGGGACTGCTCAAAGCCTTTTTGCCTTGCTGAATGAAAGCAATCCCTAAGACTGAATGGGTAATGAGATCCTGGCTCCTGAGATTTTAGCTTTCTTAATCATGTTCATAATTAATTCAAGAACATTGATAATTTCATTACATTCTTTTTGTCTTATCAATAAATGATGTGCCTGCACTTTTGGTCCTGTGTACAGGGAGAAAGGAGATGCTTTGGGTAATATTGCACCAGGAATTGTATATGTATATATGTATATATACATGCATATATATATAATCTATATGACCCAAAATAGGGATGTGGTAGTTATTATCCATAACCAGGCCTCTATTATCAGAATATGATGGCAAGCAGTTACAAATAATTAATAAGCTTTTTATGCAGAAATTTAAAACCCTTTAAAGAAAAATATGCTGCAAATAGAATTCCTGTCTGAAAGACACTTACCTAGAAAAAATATATTTTCAGACATATTTAAGAATGGATTTCACATGAACTCAAACTACAAATATATTTTTTAAGCATTTCTATATATCTTTTTTTTTTTTTTTAAACAATATCTTTTGAAAAAAAAAACCCCTCAACTTTAGCTCCTTTTCCTATTTGGAGAGATGTGCCCTTCTGTTTGTCCTTCTAAACACATTTCCAGTATCAGCTTACATCTGACACCAAGCTATACTCACCCACTCTGCTGAAACTGTCTGGGGCTTTTTACATGGTGGGTTTTTTTTGGTGGAAGGTTTTTTAGGTGGGTTTTTTTAAAATTTTTTGGCTTTTTTAATGAAAACTGAAAGCTTTTTCTTTATCTAACAGTCAGTCAAATAGGAAGCATCCCTTTAGGATTTACTGTCTGCTCTGTGTAGTCTTCAACAAAGCAAGAGATCAGTTTTACTCCCTTTTTTGTTGTTGTTGCTTTAGAGGTATCATCGATTTTAGACAGCAGAGTCTGTAGAAGTGAAAGTTTCTGACTGGGAACAAATAGTGCTGTGTTATTTGCTCTCACTTGTGCCTTATTTCATTCTGACATCAGTGAAACCATCCACAGAGAATGTGTCCCTGCTCAGGAGAAAGCACCATAAATGGGTCGCAAACAGTTCAGTGAGTGACTTCAAAATAACAAGCTACACTCAGGAAATGTCTACCACCCTGCAGAAATCTCTGCATTCTAGCTAATTACTTTTTTTTAAAATAGTAAAATCAGGCATTTCCTCCTTAAAAGCAGGTTAAATGTCAACTTAAGGACAAATATATTCCCTACCAAATGTTCTCATTTTCCACTCTGTTGATACCAGCTTCATGGGGATGTTACTCCACTGAAGGTCTGTGTGGTTCAACCAGCCCGAGGTGGCTCTGAGCCAGCACAGCACCTGACAGGTCACCTGGGTGCTACATGTTCCCCCATAAAGAAAGAACATTGATTCATAAACAGATAAAGGGTTTCCACTCTGAGGACACTTATCAGGGCTAGGGAAGGAAAAAACCCTGAATTTCATATATATGTAATGTTTTGGGGTCATAGGTAGCCATACACATATCACTGCTACTGCTAAAAAAAGAGACCAAGGAGCAATCCCTGGCCCAAGGTCAAATGACACCAACAGACTGCAACCATACTGCTCACAGATACTGCCTTGGAACAGAGGTGGCTGGGGAGACCTCACCCAAGGAGCTCAAAATCCAGCTGTGGAACAGACCAGCAATTCAGCAAGGTGGACAAGGCGGGCACCACACCTAGCCTGGTCTCACAGGCTTCACTTATCTTTTAGGGCTCTGATACCCAACCAGGTGCTAAAAAGTCTGGTATTAAAGATCTAGAGCAACCCTAGAAGTTAAGCAGCCAAGGAGAATTGTCAAGCAGGTTTGGTTCTTTAAGGGGTTCCTCAAGGGATGGGGAAGGCAGACTAGAGGATCTACTACAGTGTAAAAGTGAAACTTCCTTTCTTCAAGTTTCAAGCAATGATATATGAGGATAACAAGAGGTAAAATCAGGTAAACACAGATTGTGTAGGATGATTGATGTGTTTAACTGAAAAGACAGGCCCTGAACCATCCTTTGCAGTGCCCCTCCCAGACTACCAGCACTGTTCCTTGGGGCTGTAAAAACAAATCCAAATCAATCTAGGCAATCCAGGTACTCTTTTTCCCAGTGGAGAAAAGAGTGTGCAGGTCTTGGAGAGGCCTTTACCCCAATGTTCCTGAGACTTTATAGCCATAGACATAAACCAGATGATCTGAATTGCCTCCTTGGGGGGGTCCACCTCCCCACTCACAGTGTAAAAAGCCTCTGACTACACCCCCAGTTGAGGCATTTTAAGGGAATACCTGGAATTAGGCGGAATACCATTCCTGCATGCAATGAATTAAGAATACTGAACGCATTCAATTAAGTAAAAAACCCTCCCCCTTCACCCTTGCTGTTTTCAGAGGGCAGGATTGAAGATAAGTAGGTTCAGATCCTGGATTTTGATTAGGTTGTTCTTGCTGTAGGTCAGTGTAATGCCTTCAGGTGTTATGAATCCAAGCCTTATTGCTGAGATCAGCAATTGTAATCCCTCTCAAATTTAGGGCAATATTTCTTTGAAGCAAGTCTGAACTATAAATAATGTGGAAATCTCTCTGAACTTGATTATAACTTTTACTGCAAGAGCTATTGACAAGATGCTAAGCATCTTTGGCTGGTCCATGGAGTTTTTCAAGAGTAGTTTCAAAACTGAAGCTGTTTATGTGTTTGAAATATCTAACCCTTTTTTATCTAGTAATTTATATATAGTCTTAGGTCATGCAGGCTTTATTCCTAACCTTTAAAATGTAGGCACTACTCCTTGAAACTGTCTCATCAGAGTGGAAACCTTAAAATGTTCTAAGGGATTTGGAGAACCATCCTGAAATTCATGAGAAGAATCCATGTCACAGTTACTGGTAGTTATCAACATTTTTTTCCACAGATAAACCATCTATAAATTCATAACAACAACCATTATGGTCAAGCTTCTAGAATTGCATTTAAAAAATAATTCCTCTCATATAAGTGTGAGCAAGATAATGTGAGGTTTGTAGAATGACCTGATTACACGAGAAAGAAGTCCAAAAAGAGCAACAAGGAATCACTTAGCAAGGCAAGCTGTTGCCTGTGACAGTGATGTATGAGACATAGGTGATATATGTACTGGGTGGCTTTATCAGTAAATCATTGAGTTATTTACTTCCCTGAGGAACTGGGCCTGTCCCTGGAAAAGACTGCACTGTGAGATGCACCAGTGGGGAATTAATATTGGCAAAACAGTCAATTTTGATTTGTTCACACAAAAGAATCATAAAATATAATTTAATAAACAATACACCACAGATATACTGTCTCTTCTAAGTACTAGTGCTTTAAAATGATAGGATCTGGATCTCCCTGTTGCTTCCCTCATCAACATGAAAAAAAAAAATCTCCACAAAATTGGTTTTAAAGAAAGTATTTAGCCAACACATTCCTGGCAGGGTGTAAACAGTTGCATATCAAAAAATAAGAAGAACATAGAGTATGGAGCTCAGAAACTCCATTCAAAGATGTAATATCACTTTCTTTTCTGTACACTGCATATTAAAGGTAGAAGACAATCTCTACCATCTGCAAGGAACAACTGTAAGGCCACTGCAATTTCTACCTTCCACCATGGACCTTTGCTACAGGGCCATCCATAGGGACTCTTGAGCACAGCACAGGACTGGGTGCTGCCTAGAAGCCCTCAGCTGGCAGAGCAGATATCAAAACAGCCATTTGTGCCTTACCCCTTCCCAAGCCGCTGCGCTTCCATAGGCAGGAGCATCCCCTGCACTTTGCACCTGGGCTTCAGCACCTTGCCCTCAGATTCTCTGCATTAATGTGCTGCACTCATGGCTTGAGAGAGAGCCCAAAAGACTATCCTGGTGCTCAGCCTGACACTGATGTATAAATCCCTTAGCTCCTCTCTTGTAGCAATTTTTTTGTGTCTGATTTTAACAAATCTGAGTCAAACCCATGTAGACTGAAGCACAACAGAATATGTACATGGTCAAACTGCAAAATAAACAAAAAAAAAATCCATCCTTGACACAAACACTATAAATATGGCTACTTATCAAAAATAAGGAAAAAGGCTTAAATACTGTAAACAGTTGCTGTGCAGAAAACAGATCAACATTACAGAGTGTTATAGAAGTGTTTCTGCTAACATTAACACAATTTTCAGAAAAGCTTTACACAAATAAAGAAAAATCAGACACTAATTTTCAGAGTAATAAAAGCAGTGACAACTTTATCACTGCTAATGTGCAGAAAATGACTGCTGTGATACATAGCATATTATGGCATAAGTGCAAAAAAAACCACTTTTTCCTCTTTAATTCCCCCACAGCATGGTCATTCATTGGAATTACACCACATTTCCAGTGCCACAGAGTGAATTTGCCTCATTCTGATTTGAACTATTTTGGGCTACTATTCATATATGGTGTTTTTTCTTTTTGTTATTATGTGTAAGCTTTGAAGGATCTCAGCCTATATCCTACACATTCCTAATGCTATATGCCAATATTTTCAAATCAGAAGTGCAAAGTATCATGGATATGGTAGTCACGTTGGTCATGAAAACATGAATGGACATTAAAGCATGGCCCAACTCAAAGGGTAGTGACCAGAAGTGCAATAGCCAAGGAGTATCTGGTTATAAGTAGCATTCCTTAAGGCTTCATGCTAGTTCCAATAGCATCTTAATTGTCATCCCAGACAATCAGGTGGAAAAAATCCTCAGCAAGTTCATGAATTACCTCAAGACTGGAAGCACAGTTATTATGGCTGCTGGAGGGCAGCCATTTAGAGGGATCTCAACAGGCTAGAGAGAGGAGCTTAAGGAAGTATCACAAAATTCAGTAAAGAAAACTGCTAAGTTCCATTCCTGTGTCAGAATAACTTCATGGATCTGTATAGAGTGCTGGCAAGCTAGAAAGCAGCTTTGCAAAAGATAACCTAGAATCTGGAAGAAAATACGTTGAGCATTTGTCCAAGCACCATGCTCTTGCAGAGATGTGGACCAAATGCATACTGAGCTGCACTGACTAAATTGTAGCCAGCAAGTCAAAAGACATGATTATTCCTCACTATTAGACACTTCTCTGACTGCACCTGGAATAACCTTCAGCTTTAGACTTCCCAGTAAAAGAAAGATATTGACATGTTGGACCAAGCTCAGCAAGGGACCAGCAAGATAGCTGAAGCTTTGGAGATGAAAATACAAAGAGAAGGCTGAGACAGTTTACTCAGGCTGAGTGAACACAGCCCTGGGTAGCCTGATGTATCTCAACTGCATTGAGTGGGGATCAGAGCACCCGCTCAAGCTGTGGTTACCCTGCTATTCCATGAACAGAAAGGAGTTGAAGAATATCATTGCATATTCTAGACATAAAACCATAGTACATTTAGAAAGTGCTCAAATCAAGACCTGTACAGTCCCAGGTTTCCCATACTCTAAACTGGATCAATTATTTCCAAGTCATAGCAGCCATAGTCACCAAAGGCTTCTAGAAATGAAAATGCTTTGAAGATCCTCTTTATATGAAAATTATTTTAGGAAGGGTTAAGTATCATAAACATACGACCTAATCCCAAACATCTGCATTCTAACCTCCACCATTTGTTTCTTCTCCAAGTTTCATCTCCTTGTAGAGATTAGAGTTACCTCTGGTTCTAGTAACAGTAGGAACATCACTTTGCTTCTTCACAGTACATGCAGTGCAAATCCACTCATACTCATCATATATCGATGTGAAATAATGTAAAAAAGATGCATGTGAGTCACATATACCTGAGCCAAAAGGATGTAACAGATGAGGAATTTATAAAATGCTTTTTATGCACAGGCAATATTTAAGCAGGCAAGAATCTATGTCATTGCAACTGTTTCAAGGAGCAGATGAGTAAGGACATGCTTTGATAGCAACACAAAAGACGGAAGGTAAGATTGGTCAACAGCATGTAAGAGCTGAAAATGATAAAAATAGAAGGAAGGCATGGAGATTACCAGAAGGGTAATTAGAAACACCAAGAAGAGAAAAATGTAGTTGTGGAAATAACAGAAATCAGAACAGGAAAGATTTGCAATAGGTAGAACTTGCTCTAAAAGCCATAATCATGGACGATACTAAGCATTTGCATAAAAAACCCCACAAACTTCTGATGTAGCTAGAATAGTAGTATTCAGTTAAATGCTCCTGAAACTGGAAGCTCCACTTACAGTAATTTATATTTTAAAAGAAAAAAAATAACACAAAAGGTCATAGGAAAGAGAATAAATTCTAAATGCTGTTTCATAACTTTGTACAAAATAATAAAGTGCACTGCTTTTGATTGAATTTGAATTGGCAGCAAAAAATTCTCATTTACCCTTATTTGATGCTTCATTGAGTGACTTGTGGTTCATTACCAGCTTTCTCAGTTGATACATTTCTTTGCAGCCAAATAATGGATAAGTGACACACGCTATGAAATATGCATTTCACTCAGAAACTGCTTTCCACATCTTGAGAACCCTGGGTAGTATTTATGCTTGAAATTAAACCAAACACTAAGCATTGATTTTAATATGTTTAGATGAAATCAAATTGCCCTAACTGCATTAACACTGTGGAACATGCAGTAATCCATGTACTTTATGGGCTGATAAATCTGAAACTACAGTAAATGCATAATTATGCCATCAGTGATATCTGTTTCTGGTGCCAATTACTCAGATATCGTGCTATCTACAGCTTTATGCATGAAAGTAACACCAAGGAAGCAATTCATTTTTCTCACAAGTTACTGAATCAGTTTAAATCAAAAATCAATGGCATTAATCAACTACATTTGTAATTTCAAGGAACAGTCTTCAGCTTCCTTGCTTATGGAGCACCGAATGACTTTGAAGAAGCTTCCTGCATTAAATATTTGGAGAACTGTGAGTTTGTTGAACCCCTGCTCATTTCAGTTCCCAATGCTGTTGTTTTTCCCATGCATATTAGCATAATTGTCTCACCTCTCTTTCCACGTCAGCCAGAGAAGCATTATTTTGATAATTTCCACTCCAGGACAAAAATTTTAAAAAATCCCAGAACCTCAGACTGCACATTGCTCAGATAAATACTGGTTCTCATACTCACGAAAAACGCTCAGATTTGTTAAAGGAAGAAGAGAAAAAAGGAAGGGGGCAAGGCACAAAATGGGAGGAAAGAATAGCAACAGGGAAAAAAGGGAGACAGGAGAAAGGGAGTCACCAAACCATGATCTCCAGAAAATGTCATATAGGCAACTGCAGGGTTTGGATTTTCCTTTTTATTTCTGATGCGTTTAGAATGTTTGGGTTTTTTTTAATTCACTGACAAATGAGGAGAAAATATGAAATTATTTTGACAAATTGAAAAAAAAATTAATATTTCACATGAAGCTTTTCTTTTATAAAAGTAAGAGTAATCTGACAAGGAGTTTTGAATTATTCTCTAAATGTAGGAGCTGGCCTGGAACTCAGGACCAAGAGCACTGCCAAGAAAGGCAGCAGCTTCTGGGTTCTATTTTGAGATCTTCTACATCTTCTGGAAACTTATTGGGATCATTTGGGGATTCCTGGGAACCCTTCAAGAAGCGTCAGGTTGCCGCTTCTGTCCCGTGAGGCTACAGGAGTCTGCAACTTCCGGGAAGCCCTAGGTCTGGGACATGGGGGAGAAACCTCTAAAGATCATCTGAACCTTGGACTATTACAACAGCTAATCAAGAACTTGTTGCACAACTGGTATTCACAACAGGGGATTCTGCTTTAATGCCAGAAAACCTTCTCTAGTAACCAAGGAACCCAGTCTGAGGATCTCTAGTAAGGGAGGGAATCCACCTGATCAAGCAGAGAAAAAGCATCTTTGCCAGTATGCTGGCCAGCCTGGTGAGATCTTTAAACTAGGATGGGAGATGACAACTAATAAATCAAGTGAGGGGGATGGCAAGCAAAGGGTGGGCAGAAGAAAAACTCAGTCATCAAAACCGGGTTTTAGAGTGACCACCTCAACCACATGTACAGAAATACAGGACAGCATCATGGGAGAAGTTCTCATGTCTTTTCTGGGAAATCAGTCCAATTGGGTGTTCCTGCAGTATGTGCACACAGTGTGCACAGCATGGGGAACAACCCACAGGAGGAGGAGGTATGTGTGCAGTTGCAGAGTAACAACGTTATTGAAATACAGATATGGTGGGGTAGCACACACAGGTGCAGTGCTGCAATGGATGGATAAAAGTTCTTTAGGTATGGCAGGCCAGGGTGGCAAGGGTGAATGGAACAAGAAAAGCAAAAGCCTACCCTGGAATTGAATCTGGCAGTGATATGAAAGGCAGCCAGAAGGGATTCTTCAGGGATATTAGTTACAGATGTAAGACCAGGAAAAACTATTGCTGACTGAGGTAGAAGACCTGATGTGGAAAAGGATGAGATACACAATACCTTATTTTCTTCACTCTTTACTCGCCTTTAGCAATCCCAGGTCCATGAGGCCTGTGGGAAAGTCTGGAGTAAGAAAGACTTACCATTGCTGGAGGAGGATCAGATTAGAGAACATTTAAACAAGCTGGACACACAACTTCATCAGATTTGATGGGATTCACCCATGAGTGCTGAAGTAGCTGATCAACCTCTTTGTAAGATCATGGAAGTCACAGGAGATTCTTGACAACTAAGAGAAAGGCGGTGTTTCTTCTAACCTCAGGAAGGAGGATCTAGGGAACAGCAGGCTGATAAGACTCAAATCCTTCCTGTTAAAAATGACAGAATGGATCTATCTCGAAACTACTTCCAAAAACATGAAGGACGGAAGGATGATTTGGATTAATCAGCACAGATTTATTAGAAGGGAATCATGTTTGACCAAACTCATAGGCAGACTTCCTTCCTTCCTTCTTTCCTTCTTTCTTTCTTTCCTTCTTTCCTTCCTTCCTTTCTTCCTTCCTTCTTCTCTCTGTCTCTCTCTTCCTCACTTTGTCTTTTTCTCTCATTTTCATTTTTTTTTTAATTCTTTCTGCTTTTCTTTGACATAAGGAAGATGAGCACTGCATTTGGAGATGACTGTCTCTCCTCATTATGGAAAGCCTAGACTATGTTTATCCAATTTTTACGTAACTGACATGATACTCTTCAGGTAAAATACAGGCATCTGACAGCAAATGCATTTGCTGAAGTGCTTGTTTGGTCAACAGAGAGAAATAGGCATTGTTATTCTGTGTTCATCCCATCCTGAAATAGATACATACATTTGGTTAATTAAACTGCTCCATGGCAGCACTTTTCTTTTATTCTCATAGCGACTGCTCAGATACAGAGATATAAAATGTAAGTTTATACATTTTTAGATTTTATTTTTTAATGTATAAAACAATATTTTAAGAAAAAAGGAAGAAAAGTTTGGTTTCTTTTCTTTCACTAAGATGGTGAAACAGAAGTTATATCTGTTGGGAGATGCTTTTTACTACAGGGTATTGTGGTATTTTTCTGTAACATACACTATACTGTCATAAAAACTGCTATATAACTGTAGCTGCTTGATGAGATTTGACATCACTCCACTACCTCACCATAATTCAAGCTACAGAACTTGAATACTGACAGTGTTCAAATACACCAATACACATGACATTTAGTGCCAGGTTTGGTGATGAGATAAAAATCCATAAGTTCACATGATTAGATATGTTCTTGCTGTAGAAGAAGAGAGGTCATCTGCTGACAGATGCTTTTGACAAGCACATTTCAGTTTTGTATCAGATCCAGGAAGAACATATTAATATTTATCTTCAAATGACTGTGTACACACTTTGTTATCCAAAAGCCTGGCTGCTGTTGGTGCCTACCCTTTCCTACTGTCTGCAGAGGGAGCAAAGAACGATGCTTCTACCCAAGTGTCCAGCAAAGCTCCTGAAGGAATACAGTTGTCTGTCCAGAGCAATCTACTTTAGGCACCACAAAACATTCAACCAGATAGGATTCTGAACACCCAGAACTAACAGACTGTGATCATTTTTCACACACTGAGTGTGTGGTGGTTCAGAGAACAGAAGTTACAAAATTAATGTTTTACTGTCCAACCACTAAAGTAATTTTTTCAAATTGGGACTAAGGTGGCTAATTATTTTTCAAAGTTAATAATAAGATGTTTCATGCTTAATTGCATTTTGACTGTACCTACAAGAGCCAGCCATTTATCAAGCTGTTACTATGTTCAATGCAGTACAGAGATAACATAATAGGACAACCCTGGTTCTCTTATTCCAAATGCCAGAAAATGGTATGACTTCTACCACTACTTCTAGAAATTTATGCCTGGATCAAATTAAATAGTTCTTCCCTCTCTTTTGCTGCTTATGGTCCTTGCTGCATAATTTCATGCTGTTTTCTTCTTGATTCTAAAACAAAAACAAATATGAAGAACAGTTCCACAAGGAACAGTACTGTAATTCTTTATTCCACTGCTGGAATTAACAAGATTTTTTTAAGGAACAAACTTCTTTTTGTAAAACTGCTACTAAAATAAAAATATAAACAATTATTGAAAATATATAGTCACAAAACCCCCATTAAATTTATCTTTTAAACAGGTTTATTACTTCACTACATATTTGAATAAAGATTTGTCTTCTGTAGCTTTGGCACAAGAACAGATTTATTTAGTTTATAGAAACAATTATTTTTTCTCCATCATCTACCCAGAATGGAATTGTTTAGGAGGTGTGTGTGCTTTGTCAAATGTTATTCTGACAAAAAACAATCTGTTCAAATATATTTAGATCTCTTAATAAATATATAGGTGTCAGTATTTTTTATTTTTTACAAAGGCTTCTAATTTATCAAGCTTTTTTATTGCACATCACTGGAAACAAGCAAGAGAGATGCCTCACCTACATTATTATTGCTGCTCTCTTATGTTATTTAGGGAAAATTCAGCAACCTTAGTATTGCTGACACAGTTAATGCCATGAAATACATGCAATCATAGCATCAAATTGAAGGGATGCCATCACTCTGATCTTTTGGAAGCTAAGTAACACAAGGCACTTCTCAAAGTTGGGCATCTTACACCAGAAGAAGTGCAGTTGCCAGTCCTGGGTGTGGTATAATGGCTCACACTCCTTTACAAAGCTATACCTGCATCGTTTTCTTTCTCAGATATGAATCACCAGGAAAAGTTCAGCACCATTGGAACAAACTAATTTCACAAATGTGTGGTCATCCTTCCCACTATTTTCATTTTTGCCATTAAAACTCAGGTCACCTATGGACTACTAGAGCATGGGAATGAAAATGGGAACACATCTCTCAGTTATACAGAATGTATGGGATGCAATAGGTACTAGATTATTCTGCTTTGCCCACCTGTTTCTTTAGGATTTCCTGAGGAGAAGGCAGGCTATATACTGCATGGACAAGCACACCCGGTAAATCAATGGCCTTGGCCAAGCTGCCCTGGGACCAAAGAGAATCTTGCCACTGACTTGACTAGGCTGCAGGTGAGAACAGCCTATATTTGCATTCTTGCACACCTGATGGCAGTAAAAAAGCTCTTTTTTTATGCCTTCCTTTAAAAATGTTTAAAAACCAGCTGAGGAAATGGCTGTTAACACAACTGCCAGCATATTTAATAACCTCAGCTTCTAATTCCTAGCTCTCAATTTGTTTTATCCAAAGTTTAGCAGAACTGAGAGTGCTTGGGTTAAATAGCTCCTGCACTGGAGAAACTCCCCTCTCTACCATTGCTCAGGAAGCACAGGGAATGAAAAGATGTCTCTTTGGCAGCTGGTTCGTTCAGTCTGCCAACCGAGCATGGAATGATTAGCAGTGCACTGCAGAATAGAAACTGGTAACTGTACCAGTGGTGCAGCAGCTACATCATCCATAATGACTGAAGAAAATACCCTAGGATTAGATTTCTTAGCCAGCTTCACACTTCATACACAGATTTCAGTTACCATGTATAGAGAATTACATTTCCTAGGATAATTTCTGACTTAAGGATCTCGACTCTTTCACAAATTCAGCAGGTCTGTGTCACTTAAATTACATCTCCTTAATGTACCTCTGTTTTTCCTTCTTGAGGGCTATCTCTCTATATTCTTTTCCTTCACACTCCTTACTCTCATAACTTGCCTCTTTCTTCTCTGCTCTCCAATCTAAAACCATTCTGTCTCTTTTCCAGTGGAAAGTGTCCCTGCCCATGTCAGGTAATTAGAATTAGATGATCTTTAAGGCCCCTCCCTTTAAACCCACACCATTCTGTGATCCCACAACATTAATCATCTCCCAAACCAATTAAACTAATTATTTGCTGATTTGGTTTTTATCATTAAGTAAATTGCTATTCTCTGTTTTCTTGCTTCTACTCTACTTACCTTATGAATCTTGTGATTATTTTTTCTTCCTTTTCCCCTCATTTCAACATATTTGTGTAAGAAGTTCTATCCTCTTTAATTTCTCCTACTCTAATTTGAGTTTTTCTGCTACACTTCAACACTCATTTCTTTTTATTTATCTTCATGATTTCTTAAATACAGTTATTCTACCTGATTCTGTCTTGTTATTTAGACAGGCATCTGACACACAAAACACAAAATTGTTCAGCAGCTTGCTCTTCCACACTTCCTTTCTACTGAAAATTGACATAATTAAGGGATTTAAAATTAATTTCCCGTAGTTTATTGACCTAGTCATACATGTTTTTTGCAGATGTGACTTCCTTATTCCAGGTAATAAATTGTTCTGTTGCTAATATGAATGGCAGGTCTACAAAATATTGCAGTGGGAGTCTGTTAAAATTCTATGACATATATGTCATTAGGAGTAGGAGGTAAAAAAAAGGTCTCACCTCTTATTGCTATCTCCTTGAGGAAGAAAAAATTGTTTTGTGATAGAAAACTCTAAACTATTCAGATTATGCACAGAAGGCAGAAGAGATGTGCATTTGTTTGAAAACATAATCCTGCTCTTTAAGGGTACCTAGCATTTTCATAAGGCTTGGGCTGATTCTTAGCATGTGATTCAGTCAGGATGTAGATAGATACCTTCCAACTGTTGCAAAAAATCTCCCTAGGTAGGTAATCCAATCCTCTTTATATAAAATAGCAAAAATCTCAAATACCTGTTGAATGATGAATTTCCTTTGCACCCTGACTAGGATGGTAGGGCAACTCAGGCTTGTAAAATTACTGAATTCACTGACCACTATGTGTTTTGGAGTCTCTCCTATTTTCTTGGTTTAATGCTACAGCCCTTTTCTTTAAGAAAATTTTTTTAGCACCCTTCAAACCAAAATATTTTAGATGGGCAGTTAATCTCATGATATGATTAGATTGCAGCATTTCCAATAAGAAGACTGATACAAGGTTGTCCATCTTTCCTTTTTGAGCCATTGTATCAGAAGGGTTGGAGTATATCACTCATAACCTGAGTCTAGCACTGGAACATAGAATTGTCTAAGGTTATACTTACACTAGAAAATTAAGGTCATGATTGAAATGGTAGAGCAGAATGGGTACCTCTATTCAAAAACTCAACCTTTTCTTCCTTCCAAAACACATACTAGGAACCATTCTTGTCTAGGTCTGCCTCCTGAACAACACTCAGTCATCATCTGGCAGAGGCCTAGATTGTAGAGGGCTAGTTTGCACAACTTCAAAACTACATGTATCAATCAGAAACTAATTACAGGACTAAGTGTATGTCAGTGTTGGAGACTGTAATTTGGGCCTGTTCAGTTTACTGGTGAAGATGGTTTTAACTTGAAAAAGCTAGGAGTACAAGCACCTAAATCTGCACAACATCACTGGAGTGGAAGAGAAGCACAACTGGAACTATTGGAGGATACCCTGCCACAGAGAGGAAAAAAAGTGGCCTTCCAGTTCCCAGGGGAGTGAATAAGACGTAAAACTTCTCTCCTTAGAGCTCACTCATCTCTAAAGATAGGCTGTGTGTGACTATAAGAATGATTGTGAGTAATGGGCTATTAATTCTCATTTGCAAAATGAGACAATATGATACTATTTTTTACGGGGATGATAAAATGGAAAAGTTATTTATTACCTTGCCAGTTAGAAACTGGCTTATGCTATGGAGACATTATTTGAAATGCCCTCTATGTGGGTATTTGTGCACAAAAAGTACAACTGGGAAAAAAAAGAAATTAAGTAAGGCTGCTTCTTAGAAAGCAAGGCATTTATAGCTTGTTACAGGATCTGTGAACTGAACAGTTTGACACATCAGCAGCAGTTTCTACAGAATGGAAGCCTATTCAAACAGAAAAGAGTCCAATATAACTCAAGTCTGAGCAAACAATATCGAGAATCCTTGTGAGTTGAGCTTTTCTTTAAACAAGAAAATGCTTTGCTTCTTCTGATTAACTTCCCAGTTAACTTCTATGTGAACTGGGAAGGCTTCTTTGTAGGTGTGTCTGCAGATGAGGATGCACATTCATAGTTGATGTTGATAAGGACATAGGTTAAATTCTTACATATGTGTGCACGAACAAATATACTTCCAATTGTGCACAAAGCTAAGAGTTTTCAAAATATTTTTAAAAGAAATTTATTTAGCTATTTTTCATGTCTCAGGTAAGCTCATTAATAGGCTAGAACCACCTTATAAAACTGGATTTTACATACCACCCGAGTACTATAGAGGATAGAGATATGGACATCATAAAAAAGAGATTTGATTTCCTGTTCTAACTGCACTGGTGTCTTCAATACTGTTGTAAATTTACCTTGGTCAGCTGGGAAACATCCACCCCGGCTCTCTTCATACCCCTCCTCAACAGAATGGGTGAGAAAATAGGATGGAGAACCTCATGGATTGAGATAAAGACAGGGAAATCACTTACAAACCACTGTAATGGGCATTACAGACTCGATTAGAGAAAATTAAAGTAAAAATTGAGTTGGAAGTTAAAAAAAAATCCCACCCTGCTCCTTCTCCTTCTTCCCAGGCTTAAGTTTTCTCCTTCATTCCCAATGCCTCCACTCCGAGTAGTACAGGGTGATGGGGAAGGGGGGTTGTGCTCCTCCCAGAACAGCTTCTCTTTTCTGCCCCTTCCTCACTCTGTTCCTCTACACCAGCTTGGGTCCTTCCTCCAGGTACTTTAAGGACTTCCTACAGTACTTAAAAGGACTGCTCCACATGAGTGCTTTCCATGAGGTACAGTACTTCAAGAACATCCACTGTGGGTCCCCTCAGCAGGGCACAGTCCTGCCAGAAAACCGCTCCTGCCTGAGCTCCTCTCCATGAGGTGCTGTTCCTGCCAAGAGATTGCTTTGGCCCAGGGTCTTCATATGCTGTAGTTTGGTATCTGGTCCACCATGGCCCTCTCTGTGGGCTGCAGGCTGTGCCCACCGTGGAGCACCTCCTTCCCCTAATCCTTCAATGACCTTGCTGTCTGCAGAGTTGTTTCACATTTTCTCATTCCTCTCTCACAGTTGCTGTTCTGCAACCTTTTTTTACCCTTTCTTAAATATGGTATCAGAGAGGCAGCATCAATTGATCAGCTCAGCTTTGGCCAGCAACAGGTGTCCCTTGGAGCCAGCTGTCTCTGTTTGACACTGAAGGCAACTCCTGATGTATTCTCAGAAAAAACACCACTGCGAGCACCATGCTGTGGACACCCAACACAAAGACCTGGCTATGGATCACCCTCTGAAGAGGCAGAAGCTTGCCATGAGCCAGCAATGTGCACTTGCAGCCCAGAAAGGCAACTGGATCCTTGGATGCATCAAAAGCAGTATAGCCAGTGAGTCAAGAGAGGTGATTCTGCCCCTCGTCTCCACTCCTGTGAGACCTCACCTGGAGGCCTGCATTCAGCCTCAGGGTTTCCAGCACAAGAAAGACATGGATCTATTTGAGCACGTCTGAAAGAGGCCCAGGGCCACAAAAATGATCAAAGGGCTGGAGCACCTTTCCCAGAAAGACCTGTTGTTCACCCTGGGGAAAAGAAGGCTCCAGAAAGACCTTATTAAGATCTTTCAAAACTTAAAGGGGCTTTTAAAAGACAGAGAAAGACTTTTTACCAAGGTCTGTTGTAACAGGACAAACAACAATTTTAAAATGAAAGAAGGTAGAAGAAATCTTTTAGGATGATGGTGATGAGACTCTGGAACATATTGTTGATAAAAGTTGTACATGGCCTATTATTGGAAGTGTTCAAGGCCAGGCTGGATGGGGCTTTGAGCAACCTGATCTAGTGGAAGACACCCCTGCCTGGGGACAAGGATGAGAGTGTGAACTAGATGGTCCTTAAATGTCCCTTTTAACCCAAGCCGTTCTATGACTCCTGAAGACATTTGAGATGGCCCAGGGCAATATACCTTCACTTCTGCTACACTACAGAGAGTTACCAGTCCCCAATAACTCCTGTTTCATATCTGCCAGCCCCATGTACATGTTTGAGATACTTTAGAGCACTTACAGTGGCTGAAGGCACCTATGTATGGATGACCAACTTGAGACCATAGCAACAGACTAGAATTAATCTCACCTAAAATACCATTTAGTCTAAGATGCTTTTCCAGGTTCTGGTCTGTTACTAGTGGAGAAATACAAGGCCCCTCAAAAGATATTCATTCCTTACTAAAGTAGATGTCAAAGGTGACTGAGATGAACTGCCCTTGGAAAATTATATTTTCTTTTCCCAGGGATGCAAGATTCCTAATAAGTTATTATTCACTTACAGTAAAAAATATTACTCACTACCGTAAGAGACTCTTTACTTACAGATGTAACTTTGAGTATGTTCATGCAGACAAATGTATTGGAATTATCATGGATTTTATCCTAAATAATTTTTAAAATACTACAGCTGGAATGTTAAAGTTACTAAGCTCTTCAAACTCAGCATTCTGACTTCTATTTTATTTTGTACCTGTGAAGTTTTTGACTTTCAACAGAATAAAGCACTTTTTTCCTTTTATGTTCAAAATGTTGTTTTCACAATGAGGAAAAAAGTGAAATTTACACTTTGGAGGAGTATCATGAGGCCTACCCTTGAGTTATATCTCCCAATTCCAATTTAGTGGTGCACACAGATGGGCCTGTCTTTAGTTTAAAGATTAATATCTAGAGAATGTAGTTTTGTACAGCAGCAGTTTCCAGACTTTTACCTTACTGATAAACATATGTATTCCAGTGGAGGCTCCAATCTATACACAGAAAAAAATTTAAGCAAATTACCTACAGCAGCATTTTCATGTTTAATTTAGTAGGTCTTCTGATTTGTTGATGAAATCCTTGTTATAGACTATTGGATGAAGAAGATAGTCTACTAGTACCCACTTTCAAAACATAAAGGGTAACAACAGCTTTCAGACCTACATTTTAGATATAATTAATGAAGTGCTCAGCACAAAGAAACAGAAATATCAACCCTTTTATTGGGAACTGCAAGTCAATAAAACTGAAGCCACCTTCTACCAGAAGCAACACCCATTAAAAGTGTTCAAGTTGCTTCTTAGTTTTCTCTTTTTTCTAAATTAAGATTTCTTAAAACTCCAATTAAGATTTTTATGTTGTTTTGCCCCCCCCCACTAAAATCTGATTAAATGAATCCTACCCACCTTTTATGTCTGAAAAAAAAAATGCATGTAAAAATAGCTGGAAATTTCATCACAATATCCCTAAATATGCAAGAAATTCTGCTAATAAATTTAAACAAATAACACACTTTGGATTATCCCAATAACTTGCCTTCAAATACAAGAAAGAGCAACTCCAATCAAGTATAATTATTCTAAATTAGCAAGGCTGTGAATGTTATCAAAAGAAATTGACCAAAGTTTTCTCAGAATGACCTTCACAAAACTTGAGAACTAAAGCAGCAGATTTCAGAGGAAAAGTGCACATGACAATGGAAGGAGTTTTCTACTGTAAAAGCTTACTAACCTCCTAATAAAAACTGTCTGTGGGAGAGGGGCTTTCAAGTATTCTGTTGGGTTTCCTTGAGTGGAAGAGAATTTGGAAATGGAAAGAAATAAATTTATCACAAAGCTGATGTGGACAGGAAAGATAATCCTGTTTCAGAACAAATGGTTCCACCCTAACTGTCCATTATACATTGGCACCTGTGAGCTCATAATGAACTGATGAATGCAATACATAAGGGCTCACCAGAGTTAGAGACAGTGTCCCTTCACATTTTTATCCTCATGAAAACATCTCAACATCTGCAGTCAAAGCTTTTGTGTACCTCCAGCTTCTCACATGCTAATAAGTTAGATAACTCTAATTTCATAAGAGATTGAAAGTCTGGAGACACAGAGTTGATCTGGGGCTCTTCAGCTGTATAAGAATAAAAATATCACATTAAAAAAAAAAAATGCATGTATTCCCCACCAAAACCTGGAGAATATAAGGAAACAAGTACAGTACAAAACCAATACAAATGTTATTTAAAGTCACAGAAGAGAGAAACAGAGGCTAAACCATCTTTCTATTGTAAAGAGACTACTGAAAGGAAGATTTATCTTTGTTCTTGTGTGCAAGAAGACTCGAGCTCAAACATGTGGCAGCAACAGTGAAACTTCTTGACATTTATGTCACACATTTTTAAGACAATGTCTGACATATCTGTTGTAACACCCACCCTTCACTGTATGAGCAAGCTGCAATGTATTATGATGAGTCTTCCCTATCTAATCATGCTGGCCAGGGCCTGGTTGCCAATAAAGACATGTGGAGTCAAGGGAGAAGGTAGTTGCAACAAACTGGTAGTTGCATGCACTGGACACCACTGGCAGAAAAACATGTGTATCCATCACTGCCCAGTGAATTTCTCCAGAGGATTCACCAAGCCTTGTCTTTGGGGCAAATGCATTAAAGAAAAATCCTGTTCACCTGAAGAGAGTCAGGGTCTTACTACTTAAATCCTGGATGAAAATAGAAATCAGAACTTTGGTGTTATGTAGAGGGATTTCTTATTTTATATTGGTTAAGTCTCAACACTTTGACAAAAGAAAGAGTTACACACAAATTAATTTCTCAATATGTTTAAATCATGGGATCTGCTGAAATATGCACAATTTTCTACAGTCCCCAACACAGTTTATTATCCTTAAAGTAATTATTTCCATTTTGTCTTTTTAGAGCAACCCTTGATAATATCAAAGTCCCTTGTATTCTATCCAATGAATGTGGACAGGCAGTGGAGGTTTAGCCTTAGATACTAGTTCCAATGGAGAAAAGCAGAATTTCCTCAATTCTTCATTCCACTGGGATTTTTCATCATAGACAAGATAGGAATAAGCCAGATAGGCTGGACTGTCTTTTTATATGTCACACTTTAGTCGTATGTGACAAATACAGAAAAATTCTGCGTTAGGAAGGTGTTAGGCAAACTGTTCACACTGGTTTGCAAAATGCAGTCTGTCATTAACAATGACAAAAGCTAGAACAGCTGTTGAAAACAGCTGAGAAACCTCAAGTATATTGGGCAAAAGCACCAAACACAAAGATAATGAGGAAAAAAAGAGAAGGCTGCGATTTTCAGAAGCAGTATACCTCAGAGTTACCATAATACTGAAAAGTGGGAGTCAATATGTGCTATCTGGAAGGAGGAATGCAGGGTAGGAAGGAGAAGGAAATATGAAAGGTAGCTCTGGTTTGGGAGTTCTCTGATTTACAAAAGACCCAAAGAGAAAATGTATCACTGCACTGGGTTCTCTATCCCACAAAACAACATCCTTTTTTACCCTTAGAATTTCCTTTTCACCTCATTTTGCTGCATACAACGTTGCATCAAATGTTGTGAAATACAAGCCTTGCATAAGCTCAGGAGTACCAACTGTCTGGTTCCCAGAGACACATGGAACCAACAAATTGTTTTTTGGGGGCTCTTCTCCCACTTGCAAAGGGTGGTTTTGCTAATGCCATTTTAGACTACTGAGGAGAGAAAGAAAAATGCTATCATGGTATCATCAGGGACCTTTTAAGACTCTACAAGGCAAACAACCAATACAGTGCAACACAGTCCTTGTGTTGTTTTCTTTAGTAACCTCCTCTATTATTATAATAATTGAAAATTATAGTTAAAAAATCCACCACTGACACTGATTAATCCCGCTTTAATATACAACAATTGCCGCCGGATTGAAAACTGTTTCCATGTACAAAGTGTTTAATATAAAATCACACTTTAAGAATAAGAAAAGAAATTGTACAATGTTTAAGAAAAGAATACAAGAACTGGTCATAATTCTGGTATACATTGGCAAAGCCTAAGGTAAATTAGAGAGATGATAAATATATTATCACCCACAGTATATAAAGAAATATTTTAAGTAACATAGGGGAAAGGAATAAAGTTATTAAAATATAAATGACTTCCTCCACAATGGTATATGCAAAGGGTCTCCACTGTATTAAAGCATATAAAAATAATGGAGAAGAAAATTGAGCTGTGAGTACTGAGGTTTTCTACATTTGATTACTTTAAATGTAGAATTCAGGCAGGTGTATAAGGCAATATACTACAGCTTCATATATAAATGAAGAAGTAAGTTACAGTAACATAAAAATAATTTACCTTAAAATTGAAGTTAGCTCCAAATGGAATCAAGTTGTGAAACAGTCTTGTCAAAAATAAACAGAGATCTAAATTTAAAGTTACTATTGGCTAACAGAATACTGGAATATTGGTTATAGACTGTAATTTGAAGCCCATACTTACTTAAAAATGAGACAAAACCAAGTCTTTAAGGAAAAGCATCTTGCCCAAGTAAGATATAATTTCAACTTGTTACCAAGTTAGCAATATTTATTTTCCTTATTAGTTTTATAAACACAAAATCACCTTTAAAATGCAACCATAAAAACTTTAATCTTGTTTTTATAGTAATGTTTCAAAAAAAAAGCCAAAATTAAATATTTCTTTATCTACAGTAATGTTTTAAACTCTTTTTTATTTAAAACCAAGAAAGTCAAGAACCCCTCAGTTTCCCTATGACAGTAGTCACCACATCATTTGGCTATTTTATTAAAATATACATCAATAAGAAATGTTAAAAATCGGAAGTGACATTATTTTGGAGGGTGAATTGCTAATAAAGCAACACAGATTTTCATCCTGTGTGAAACAGCTGGACCATGACGAGATCACATTAGCACTAATTAAAATGATATTTTTTTGGTGCAGTTTTTGTTAATCCAGCTTCATTGGACTCAAAAGGATTTCTGAAATCTGTAATAAAAGCTATTATGTAATCTTACTCCAGTTCTCTTGCATCAGGTTACTGTGTGAATTTTCCCTATAATAAACAATATTTTCTTAAAACTCTCACTCAATAAAATCAATATTAACTTTTTACTATTATAGCTGGTTTTTCCCAATATATGAGCCTCATTTAATTAAAAAAAATTAAAGCTCTAATTTATTTTTGCTTGATGAACAAGAAAAATATCATATTAAAGGCAACATTTTGCCATGTTTCTCTTTCTCCCTCACTTTCCCAGGTCCCTGTTGTTCCCAATGTATAATTTGCAAAACATATTGCTTCAATACTTACAATGAGAGAGGCGGCCCAGCTGTGGGAGGGAAAGGACAGCAGTCTCCAATATTACCATAATAATCTGCCTAAGGTCCCATGAGCCCTCTGGAGTATACAATTCTCTATACTGCAGGCCCCAGCTGGAGAATGTTCTCTTGACATGTATGCCAACCTTTGCCTGCAGGCAAAATAAAAAAAAGGCAGAGAAGTAATCATGAAAATAAAAAATCTTGTCAACTGTGGTAGGATGCAGTTTCCATGTTTTTTTGCTCACGTAGGCAGTCCTCGTGCTAACAAAATGATAGGAGATTTTAAAAGACTGCAGCTGGTATGTGTTTTGCTGGAGAGGGGAGAACATCATATGCCACACTAATTCCGCAATTCTAACTTTGGGGGGAAAATGAGCAGTGATATTGTATTACTGTCAATATGCATGACAGCTTTATTTACCTCCTCTTCTGATAGCTGCTCATTACAGGATTTAAGCAGGAAAGTGAAACCCTGACAGTGTTGAGCTAATTGCAAAGGGCCAGATTGTGATCTTATTGTTTTGTGTTGGGTGGTTGGGGTTTTTTCATGGTGATGAGGGCTCTCAGGCAAATAGTCCGGCTGGCTCAGTGGGACTAATTGGGAAGTAAATACCCATCACTGTGAAAGGCATACAATTGGCTCAGCAAACTTTCCAAGAAAAAAAAAAAGCATGACTTTAAAACAAATAAAGAAATAAAGGGAAAAGTTGGTTGGAAAACACATGTATAAGATCAAAGACCTAATATACAATTTTGTCCTTCAGTTTTAAACTCAATTTGTACCAAAGAACCCAAGGTCTTTCTCCTGATTTCATTCAAACAGAAGTAAGAGGAACACCAGAATCACAGAGCTCAAAAAAAGTCCAGTGTTGTGATAGATTTCTAAAGCATTAAAAATAGTTTTCTATAAAGAAAGAAAAAATCTCTGCACCAGTCATGGGTCAGAGGCTGCATTTTCAAAACGGAGTTGTCAAAGTAGGACAAAGAGCGATTTACCATTTTAATTCTAATTAACACTAAAAAAAAATTTCCTTTTACTTTCTTTTCATACTAGAGGACATATTCCCACTCAAATGCATGGTATTTCATCCCACAGTAAGATCATGGATTTTACAGGTTGTGCTCAAGATGGAAGATCTTTGGTACTAAACCGGTATTCAAACTGAAAATGTCATCCCTCCTGCCTGAATGAGTTCAGAATATACCGTCCACCAAAGAGGGTCAGACATTTATAAATATAACGTATTTTGGACAGCAGATTTGTGTAACCATAAACCATTATGCAAGAGGAGTGAAAATGACTGTGGCAAGTTAAAAGATCAGAAGAGAGCTGCTCCAGGTTCAGAGGACACAGGTGTGGGAGATACCCAGAGACAGGAATTGCTCCAAGCAGGAGAATTTTTAATGCAGTCACCATCTCACTCCTTCCTTCCTGCTCCCCACTAACCCACAGTTTTTCTTTATGTGATGAACAATAATTTTAACAATGCCTGTTAATTTAAAAGTACTTTTCACCTACCTACCGGTATGTGTGTATGCAAATATGAGGAGGTTTACTTAATTCTACAAAATCTGTTTTCACCTCCCTTGCCTCCTTTCTCAAAGCCACATAGAAGTAACAAGAACATGTTTAGCTCAATAACTGCTCTTGAAAGGTATGTACAGTAGCAAGTTAAAGAGTTTGACTTGTCTGAAAGTGGAAGTCATTACTTAGACTGGGTGGGCTCGGGAGAGAACCTGTCTGTCTGGCACATGAATGAGATCATTCTTTCAGTCTGCCAGTCAGGTGCAGCTTAACTGAAGATGCTGGAAAATTTAAAATGGGAAGAAAATGAAAACAAAATCAAATATATATTGAAACTACTGGGCCAAGATTAAACAGTGTAGAGAATATTCCATGTGAATGTAAGAGAAAGAAGGAATCACAGCCAAAAGCCCATTTAGACAGACTTGAACAATGTCACCTCACAAAACCACTGAAACTGAAGAACATGACACTCCAGAAAAAAAGGGGCTTTCAGAATCCAAGGCACTCACTATTAGGAGAAGTTTTTATGTAGTGCAGCTTGGGATATAGGTTTCTAAAAATGTCTCTTTGCATTTTGTTTTTTGTAACAGGATATGGCAGAAAAAGCAAACAAATAAATCCCACTTATTACCACAGAATGACTTGGAAGCCTGGTTACCATCACTGTGGCTGAGTTAAATACATAATCCTGCCATGAGATTCATCTATGTATTCATCTGTGTTCTTACAATAATTAATATCATTTTAGGGAGGTTTTCCTTGTCTGTCTTCTGGCCTGTGCTAACTATTTACTGCTCCAAAGACACAGCTGCATCAGTAAATCAAATACTCCCTTGCACTGTGTCAACCTGCATCACACAGCCTGGGTGACCGTGCTTAAACCCGTACCCTACTATTCACTGCAACAAGGTGGCCTTCTTTTCCAAGATGCCTGCTGGGAACCAGAGGTGCCTTTCATAATTATGAGGTGCCCTTCATAAACTCTCATATCATCCCCAGGAGCAGTTTGAGAAAGTGTTGCTCACCATGGGCCAAAACCATGGGCAGAAAGATTTCCAAGGCTATTTACCAGCACAGATGTAGCATGAACATAACTTGCTCATATTTGAAATAAATGCAATAGATTTTTTCAAGTTAGTGAAACACCCATAAACACATTAAAAACAGTTATCATCCTGCAAAGCTACTGTAAGTAGTTCCAAAATATAGTTTATAACTGGGTTACATATCTCTGCAAAACATTCATGCTTTATTTGCTGGTTCAATCGCCTAAAAATAAATAAAGTTTGATATGATATGTCATTGTGAAATAAAAGAAACAAAATGAGTTTTCACAAAATGAAACTTGAATATATGCTAACTTTAACAAAATGTGTTTGGTCTATGTCTGAAACAGTGCTATGAATCCAACTCAAAAAACCTATAAAATGTATTTGCATTTTCCTTCAACTAGAAGTACTCATTGATATTAGGCATGGCAGTAAGTATTTTGGCTGATAAGCAATAGCAGTAGGATAGGAGGCCAGAGGCAATAGCCACAAAAAAAAAAACCACTGTCAGGCAGAAAATATTTTTTAACAAGTTTAGCCCTCCTTAATCTCCAAATGGCAAAATTCCACAATTCCATGGTTTTGTCTTGATAGTAGTAGGGTTTTTGCAAAATAACTTTCTCTTACTTTTGTCACTCAGTGGGATATAATAGGCTGGTCTAATCCCAGCTATTTTTGCTTGGGATGAAATCTGGAAGTTCTTGTCTCTTGTTAAGACACAATCAGTGAGAGATGCCTCTCCTGAATAAAGCTGCAAACAAGACCATAGGCCAAAGTCTATAGTATGGGTTTAATGTAACTATGAATGTGAGGTAGAGAGATAGAAAGAAAAAGAAAAGGGAGGAGATAGAAAGACAGACAGATTAAGCAGAAGATAGTCACTACACATGGATCCAGCCACATCCCATAAGTTCTTCTCCACCCTGGGCTTCTCAGTGGTGGAGAGCCCCAAGGTTGTTCAAAAGTTTTAACTATTTATACATTTTAGTAAACAAAGGAATTCATGCTCATCGCCTACACGGTTCTCCCATGCCATTGGTTAAATTATTTCCTGGACTCTAATGCTAATCAGTTTCATCAGATGCATGTTCCATCTTTCTCTTCTTTTGAGTTGGTGGGTTTCTTGGGTAGATGGGTTGAGAGCTGGTGATCATGGTCTCCCTCTGCTGGAATTACTTTTTACCCAGTCTGAGCCGATTTCAGCACAGTTGCAGAGTTGACTTTCCTTGTGGACCATAAGTTTTCATTCTTTGTGTCCATGATCAGTCATGCATTCTTCTCCCCAAGCTTTATTATCCTCCCCCTAGGTCTGAGATAACACTCAGATAATTGTATCACCTTTTTCTTATCTGTGCTATCTTATCTTACAGTCCAAGTTCCAGGTATCCACAGAGGTATATTTGAAGGGGTGAGGAGATGCAGGGGGGCAGTTCAGTGGTTGTTGGTGGTCACAGATGCCATCTGTCCCATAACTTGGGATGATATTTGTTTGACTGGTGATGTGTGTGTGAGCAGTTGCTTCTCTACAAATTTTGCCACAGTAGGAATTTTTGTCTGGATGAAGTACTCAGGATGTGCTAACCATATCTCACCTCTGCCAGGCCTGGAATC
The DNA here is from genome assembly GCA_013399225.1 of Rhipidura dahli. Classification (NCBI taxonomy): domain Eukaryota; kingdom Metazoa; phylum Chordata; class Aves; order Passeriformes; family Rhipiduridae; genus Rhipidura; species Rhipidura dahli. The sequence goes on from VXAC01004017.1 coordinate 883,896, forward strand.
AGCACAATCCAGTCATTCTCTTCTGTGCTTAACTCACAAAGTCCTTCCTGTGGCCTTAACAGTGTTCGAGACAAGCAACTGTTGTTTTCGTGTCCTTACATTTCTCTGCAGAGAAAGTCTAGTCAGCCAGCTGATTTGACAGCCAAAGTTAGGTACAACAAATGGCCTGCTTCTGTTCCTTCAAGTTGATTTGGAAAATCTCTCTAGGCATGAGATATGCCAAGTGTCTTTAAAAATCCAGCTCCAAGTCTCTGCAAAATCCCAACCACCTGTGTTATAAGCTCAGTCTGCAAGTACTTTTTTGCAAGTACTTCTTCATGCTTCCCAAAGTCCCTTAGCTCTTGTCAGCAGAAAATATTTGCCACCAACCCAAACAGTTCAAACTGCAGATGCTGCTGAGAAGCTGGCTCACCTCTGCAGGAGGAGGTCAGATGACACAATAGTGCAGGACATGGACAAAAACAAGTACATGTGCAGCCAAGAGTTACCCAACAGCCTTATGATGAAGGGAACATACTGCTCAAGCCTTCCCTACACATGGGATTGGGTAGTTCACAGTGGCTAAAGACCTGATGCTGCAAAACCTTCTGCTGAGTGTCATGGAATCATAGAATGTTCTGAGTTGCAAGAGACATTAAAGACCATCTTTCTTGGGATGTTCTAACCTCCCTGCCATGGGCAAGGACACTCTTCATTAGATCAGGTCGCTCAGAGCTGCATCCAGGCTGCCCTCAAACACCTCCAAGGATAGGGCAGCCACAGTTGCTTTGGAAAACCTGTTCCTTTGTCATACCACCTCACAGTAAAGAATTTTTTCCTACTATCTAATTTAAGCATTCTCTTTCAGTTTGAATTCATTCCCCCTTGTCCTATCTCTATGTGACCCTGTAAATTGTCCCTCTCCATCTTTCTTGGAGGTACCCTTCAGGTACTGGAAGGCTGCAATTAAGTCACCACAAAGCCTTTCCTTTTCCAGGCTGAACAATCCCAATCCTCTCAGCCTTTCCTCACAGGAGAGGTGCTCTATCCCTGTAATCATGCTGGTGTCCCTACTCTGGACTCTCTCCAACAGCTCCATGTCCTTCCTGTGCTGGGACCCCAGAGCTGGATACAGCACTGCAGGTGGGGTCTCACCAGAGCAGAGCAGAGCAGAAGGGCAGAATCCCCTCCCTGGCCCTGCTGCCCACCCTGCTTTGGATGCAGCCTGGGCATGTTTGGCTTTCTGGGCTTCAAGTGAACATTGACAGATCAGATGCAGCCTCTCGTCCTCCTGCATCCCCAAGTCCTTCTTGGCAGGGCTGCTCTCCGTCTGTTCATCCCCAGCCTGTATTGATACTGTGGGTTGCCCCAAAGCCAGGTGCAGCACCTTGCACTTGGACTTGAACCTTGAGAGATTTCCGTGGCCCCACTTCCCAAGCTTTTCCAGGTGTCTGCTTAAGGAAAGAATAGGAGACCTGAAAATCCACACAAACAGAAAGACAAAAAAATCCTCAAGCATTTCTGAAAGTGGAAATAAATATTTCTACCCTGCACTGAGAAAGAATCTGGGATCTGTTACTTTTCCCACTTCAATGGGCCTTCAAGCACCTAAGCTCAGCCACACAACATAGCTGTCCAACAAATCCAGTTGCGACTTTGGGGATAGCTAGCAGAAAGAAAGTAGCAGACAATTATATACTCATCCTGGAAAAATAAAAGCTTTGTTCCCTACCAGATTTTGGATATAGCTCAGGACCAATCACTAAGCCTTAGCAGATTAAAAAGAAAAAACAAAACCAAAATACAATTAATATCTTCAGTATTTGCACTGTCAAATATTCCCCTGTCCTCTCACAAACTTTTGGATGACTCTGAAAACACTCTAAATCTGTTACGATGCTTATCCCACATCAAGGGATTATATTTGCTGAACATAACACACCATTCAGACACACGACTAGGAAAATAGGATTTGTGAGGTGCTACTCACAAGTTAGAAAATTAGTGATAGGATTTTAAAAGAACCCCTGACATAAAGATAAAAATAAGCATTAATTGCCAGGAAAAACTGACATAACAGAGACACTCCAAAGATGCAGAGATTTTTGTTTGGATAAAAGAGAACTCAGACAATTGAAGAAAACAGGATTATGATGTTAATACCTAGGTGAAAAGAAAGCTGTGTCAGGTCTCACCATCTTTTCTGTTTCTGTATTGTCTGGTATCGGTAAATTTTATTCTCTTCTTCTCTAGGTTTCTTAATGCTGTCACCATGCTGTGCTCAGTTCACCTCCAGTTCAAGAATGAGATCATGATGCTGTGATTGAGCTGGTTACAAAAGGAAAACTGACTGTGATAATTCAGATTAATGTACAGGCATCAGTTTCCTTGGCAAGCTGTTTACACAGATGCAGGTCTTTACAGTTGCTCAGCTCTCTTTTTTGCTTCCAGAGTTTTCCCTTCTCTGATTCCCTGTCTCCCCATGAAAATTAAAGGGACAGTGCCATTGCAGGTGATTTTGCTTCTTAGTTGTTTTCCTTGACATCCACTTACAAGCCTAAAAGCATATTTATTCACTATTTATTTTCCTGTCACAACTAAAGCCTTCCATCACATACAAGAACCTCACTTTGAAATACACCAGATTATCTCTGTCTCAGAAAGCTCTAGGGGGCAAGTCTAATTTACTTTTGTAGAGTCAAAGCAGGGAAGAAGCTAGTGATGGAAATGTCATTCACTGGAGGGCCAAAACTAATAACATTCCACAGGAATGGAAATATAAGTCTTTCCAAACAGGAAACATAGGAATGCAACTCATACTACCATAATTCAAAACCAAAAAATGACAGATTTGGGAGTGGAACAATGTGTAGTCAATTTACTACCTTTGTCTGAGAGATACGACAAAAACAGTGGCAGGTCCTAGGTAAGTTATTAATAAAATAATTTCTAGTGGCATAGAAGGCTGATCCAAACAGCTGAATTTACAGCATCCCAAACACAGGTTTGTAGAATCCACTAATTCAAATGGGGGCTGTTATTTTGGTATATGGAACAGTGCTTCCATGGTGGAGCAAAGGTTAGGAAACCATGGCTACAGAGTCAAATCCAGAAAGAGACTTGAGGAACCCTGTGACAACCAACACCGAATTAAAATCCTTCATACAAAGATCATTAATTCTGAATCACAAATTCAAAGGCTGAAATATCAAGTTCAAAATATGTATAAAGTTCTGCTATCAGGAAAACACCAGAATTGACAGCCACTGGGATTCATGTTGTACACAAGAAAGTGTAAGGGTTTTCAATTTCAATTTCCATGCTTTAGAACTCCTTACAAAGCAATGTGCAAAGACAGCAAGTAGCATAAGGGAGTTGGAGCCACAGAAAAAAGCATGCTCAGGTCGTTTACCCTTACACTGCTTAAGCCAGAACTTACGGCAAGAAATCACTACCCATAATAGCAATGTCCATTATTAAAGTCCAGGGACATGTTCTGGCTGTATCTCAACTACACACTGGGAGCACTAGGCCACTGCATGCAGCAGTCTTATACGTTTTTATGCTGCTATTATTACCTTGAGTTCAATATAAGGAATCCCAGACTGCTGCCCAGGCAGGATGTACTTGGATCCAAACGATAATCATAGAATCATTGAATCATTTAGGTTCACAAAGACCTTTAAGGTCTTCAAGTCCAACCATTATCCCAGAACTGCTGAGAGTACCACTAAACCATGGCCGTAAGCGCCACATCTATACACCTTTTAAATACCTTCAGGTGACTCAACCACTTCCCTGGGTAGCCTGCCCCAGTGATTGACAACCCTTGCATTGAAGAAATATCCAGTCTAGGGCACAACTTGAGGCTGTTTCCTCTTGAGCTATCCTTTGTTACCAGGGAAAGGAGACCAACCCTCACCTCACTGCAACCTCCTTTCAGGTAGTTGCAGAGAGTGATAAGGTCACCCCTGAATCTCCATTTCTCCAGGCAAAACAAATCCAGCTGCCTCAGCTGCTCCTTATCAGACTTGTGCTCCAGACCAACTTTACCAGCTTCACTGCTCTTCTCTGGACACTCTCCAGTGCCTCAATGTCTTTGTTGTAGTGAGGGGCCCAGAACTGAACACAGGATTCAAGGTGTGGCCTCAGCAGTGCCGGGTACAGTGGGGCAATCAATGCCCTGGTCCTGCTGGCCACACTGCTGCTGATACAGGCCAGGATGCCATTGGCCTTCTTGGCCACTTCTGGGTCATGTTCAGAGGCTGTCATCCGGGGGACCCAGGTCTTTTTCTGTCAGAGAACTGCCCAGTCACTTTCCCCCAATCCTGCAGTGTTGCATGGGGTTATTGTGACCCAAGTGCAAGACCCTGAAAATAAGTAGTTAGGCTTCTTTCTGGAACTCTTCCACAGACCAAAGGATCTCACAGTCAGTGTTACCTGATATTGGATCTCCTCTATTTTTTTCTCTCCACTGTACCCAGTTACCTACAATTCCATTTTTTTCTGAAAACTGAGCAAGAGTATCCTGAGTCTGGGACCCAGAAAGTAATTAGCTTGATTACTCTCCACATTTGATTTCATATTCATGAACAAAATGTATTTGCATACCCTATGTCATATATATGGCAGTATGAACTCGCACAACCATGTGATAGGCAACAGTCATATTTGCCTTCAAAAAAATTTTCACCAAAAGTGGACTTCTACCACAATTGCAAATGTCCATAAGTCAAATGCAAAAAATTCATCTTAAAGTGATAACATTTTTTTGTGCATAAAAATGTTAGAGTTTTAAGCACTGTTTCCCAACCTGCTCATGCTAGAAATGGGAGTTTTAAGAGAAGGACTCGACTTTTCAAGGGAACATTTCACACATTTCTCACCCTGTAGTGTGATGTGGTGACAAAGTCATAATCACGCAATGGTAATATTCACAGAAGAGCTACTGAAGGTGACTTCACAAAGGGAAAAATTTCAAACATACTGCAAATAATGTTGCTTAAAACACTCCAAATAACTTGACTTAAACTCTTTCCCAATGTGTGACTGCTTGGCATGGTCCAAACCTTTCATTGTTATTCATTTGCAGGTGACCTGCGCACCTTATTTTGAGGTTTTGCTACCTCCTGACTCTGCACCTACACTAAATTAGGGTTGATGAAATTCCCCACTAGATCATCCTGCAGTTTGTATATATAAATACTGACAGAAGAACTTCCTTCAGGACAGATGTAGTTGTTGGTTTCCTCACCTGGGGCACATTTGCTCACAATCAACAGCCTTTCACTCTCTAATGGCACACCAATATTTCAGTTTTTCACTCCTGCCAAAGAAATTGGATTGGCTTTAATCCTTGACAACTGATCTCTAAAATAGATACAATGAGGCACTAAAGTGTTCCAAACGTGATAGCTGGCATTAGTTCCTACTTATATATTGACTGGATTATTTTTCCAGAGAAGGTTATTGGTTTTCTTCTCAATGAATATCACCTTCCTAATGAACACCTGAATGCAGCATGCTACTGCTCCTAAGAAATAAAACTAGTCTCAGTGATACTTCATGGATTCCAGGGTTTTGTCCACAGTTTCTAAACTCCCACCAGAAATATTTCAAATAATATACACCAGACACCTAGACCCGAACTGAGCAAAATACTAGTTTTTCTTGCTTAAGGTCACACTCAAAACAAATTATTTGGTCTTTCTTGACTGAAGTGCTATAGAAACAGTACAACCACCTCTTTATTCTTCAGACTAGGCACCCTACTACCCATTGTAAACTTAGCCTACTCATACAGGAAAATTTTGGCATTTGATTTTTTTGCTATTTCTTTGCTAAAATGATAATGAAAAATATCTTCTTATTAAAAAGGTAGGTACATATGTTGGAAAAAATGACTATGTGAAATATGAGCAGTGACAAACTTGAAAAGTGGCCTCACAACATGGCTATTAACATATGGCACTCTTGGCAGCATAAGTGGTCATTTAATGAAGCCCATTGTAGGCTGTGCATGTAACTTATGCTTTAACTTTTGTAAACAGCACCTAGTTGCTATGGCTTGAGGCTCTGTATAAATCATTAAACAAATATATTCAACAATTTATACAAAACCAAGAAGCAGGAAATCTCCATTTCCATATTTAAATCTGCTTGTATGTACATCATTATTTTATTAACTTCCCAATAGATGCCCTCCATCTGCATCATGCATTGACAACAGTTGGCTTTTTTTAGACTATAATCATAGAATTTTGTATGAAACTGTAGAATAATAACTTACACTGTGGTTTTTAACCTTTTTTTAAGTAATCAAGTAAAGAGGGGTCCATGACCAGATTAATAAAATGGCTACTTATAAGGAAATGAGCTATGGCTGCAAGTCACCATCAAATCAAGAATCATAGAGCTAGCATATGCAATCTTTTCCAAGCTCACATCGGGCCTCTCCCAGATATTGAAAGAGACAGTCCTACAAAGGCTCGAGCACAGTCTTTAAACTTAATGTGAGTTATCACATTAGCTTCAGTTGAACTTCTCTTGTGCTTAAACACATCTCAGTCTTTGTAGTATTGGTATCTAAATTCATATGGTTAGACTTTTATGGAATACAGAAACTGCAGAGTGCATAACTCTAAAAAAAAATGTACTCCTATCATTGATTTTACACCCAAACAGTTCGCAGTTCTAATAAAAGGCACTCAGAATAATGGTATAAAATTATTCTTATCCCTTATTCTCAGTAGCATCAGTCAATGAGAAGAAAGGGCTATAGCCTATCCATATTTAATTATAAAGAAGGTTTCTCTCTGATTAATTGAATCATTAAACATGCACAGATACATTTCATGGTATTAAATATTAGTTACCTTCCAGTATATTAAGAAGTAAAAATCAGTGGATTAAATGGGAAGAATTATTCTTAGTGTATGTCTTGCAGTGCATACCACCCCTCACTTGTTTCCCAGGAAACCAAAAGAAAGTGTAGACATTTCACACAGAACAAGAAAATGCACATAGGCTGCAGAGCAAGTGGCAAAAAATCTTGACTTCTTTTTAATTTATTTATGGTTTTAGCTATTGTACTGTTTATTCTAGCCTTTACAAAAGAACAAATTTCTCATAATTACTCATAATCTGGTGCTGGCAGTTTGTGCCTCCATTAAAAATACAATAAAAACACTACTTTAGGCATTAGGATATACAGAGAAACATACTGAACCAAAATTTCTGCAGCATATGTTCATAGTAACAGAGGATTTAGCAACAATTTTTTTATGTGAGAACCCATGTTTTAAGTGGCAAGTAACTGTGTTAGCAAATGCTATGCCTCAGTTCACAGATTTATTTATTTATTTATTTATATACAATTTACACCCAGAGAATTCATTTCTGTCCAGTAACTTCATTGAAAGAGAGTATAAAGGGGAAGATTAAAAAAAAAAAAAGAAAGGTAAATTAAACGTGACTCAAAGAAATGACAAGGCTGAGAGAATAGTTTGGAGCAGAGGCTTTAAGCTGCCATGCTGTGCCTTTCACAGCTGCCTACACTTCATGTCATTAATAACCAGTAAATAAGATCTGCAGGTGGGCATATAGGGCACCCTGAGCCAAGAAGCTGTAGCTAGGGCTTCTGTCTCTAAGATGGGTGGCCAGGCTCATTTGCACAAGGCTGCTTATGTTTCCATACAGAAGTGTAACCCTACTTAGCATAGCTTCAGGGAAGCTGCTACAATACAGAGAATGCTAATTACTGTAACCAACTGGCAATGATGCATCCAAAATTAAATGGCCTGTGACTGAGCAGATGAACAATTTTTATAGCCCTAAGTTCAGGGAACATGGATATTCTGTCAAATTAACAGACAGTCTATTTGGCCTTAATAGGTAAATTGAAGTCTTTTAAAACACATTTAGATGTGCTATTGAGTTATCAGTTATTAAGTGCAGTTCTCCTTTCAGCTTAAAGGTGTACAATTTGTATCTAAAATACCCGTAGCCTATTACATTAAAAAAAAAAAAAAACAAACCACAAAACCAACCAAACAAAAATAAACTTATAACATTTTATAGCCCCTATAAGCTTAATTTTCAGATGAAACTGCAACATTGCCTCTGTTCCTACTCTTAGTTCCTGTTCATTTCTTCGTACTTAGGCAAAATTCCCAATGAAGTCAGTAGCAGCTCTGAGCACAGAGATCTTCAGGTACAGACACTGGAGGCTGCCAACTCAGTCCTCAATTCCGGTGAAAGTTAGGGGTTTTTTTCAGAACACTGTAAGATCAAAGTTCTTACTTGACTTCCTAAAATGTACATTAACAACTAAATCAAAACCAAGGCCATACATAAATAGTCCTTGATTTTTCCTCATTGCACTTAGCAAATTAATTACCCATATATTTCAGCATAGATGATACAGTAGTCCAGCTTTCCTACAAGCACTTTCAACAAATTCATGTACTCATCAACTAACTTTACTATACTCTTTAAAGTTACCAAAGATCTTTCTCTGAATACTAGAAAATACTTGATAAGATGAAAAAAAAAAAATAAACTATGTACAAAAAAAGTTCCAAAAGACAAATTTTATTGCCAGAGTATAGTCCTTTCTAAAGCATGTTTTGTAGCAAGTAAGATTCACAAAGAAATCTATTGGTGCAGCACACCTGGCAAAATGGTTCATTTATAGATTTGTCAGTAAGCAAGACTCTGTTTTCAGGAAAAAAGAATTGTAAGCAAGTCCGCCTTAGTGTCTTTATTATCCCCCAGATAATAAAGAGCTGGATCTACAACCCACTGCCCTTAAGATATGATTAAAGAATTGTCACTGAAATCAAGATCTTTAGTTACTGGTCAGAATTCCCTTTTTTTGTCACTCAAATTGCAACACACATGTTTCTTCACCCAGCTTTCTAATACCAAAGTGCAGGGCTCACCTTGTCAGCCCTAAGACAAATCTACAATGTCTGGCCAACTCACTCTAGCATCCCTTTATAGGCCCTGGATGAAAACTAGGCACTTGTAGAATACAATTCATCAAATTTATTTAGGATGTTTATCTGAAGATGTGATGTATCATATCCTAGAAAGATCTGTTTGTTGGCAGTGACTCCCAGACATGGTTGGTGAAATCTGTTCATGTGTAGATACCTCCAGCTTTTTGTTGGATGAAGAGGAATCTTTCTTACTCATTTTTCAGACAGCCAAGTTGAAAGTTTTGCACCCTGCACTCCCTTCAAAGGGCTTTTTATGGGTTCCTTGAAAAGAGCACACACACCGAGAGATCTCCTTCTCATGGCTATGGGGACACCTCCCCCTTCACCCCCATGAGCATGGAGGGGTGGGGGGAGCTGTGCAGGGATGAGCTGTAAGGAGCAAAGCTGGCAAACACAGCTGCAGCCATCCTTCAAGCCAGAATTGATGGATATTGATAACATCATCACAGTAGCTCTGCAGTTTTCTCATTGGCCCCTCTCTCTGCCTATTGGTTGTTCATTCCAATTACTTTTCTCTTTACTCTTCTGTTCCTCCATTTCCCTCTTAACATAAACCCCCCCCCCAGATTTGAAAAACAATAGCAAAAAGCTTATAAAACTCCAGCAGTTCCTGGATATATGTTACATCCTTCCCTCTCTTCTTCTCTTGTCCGACCTGTATAGCAGTCTATTCCTTAATTATGTTTTTTCCTGAAACTAGCCTCACAGGCTAAGTCTACATTAACCTGAACTGTGGTGTCCCAGGTGCACTCTGGAGTCGCTGAAGGCATGTCTGACAAGCTATCATCAAATACTAAAAACAGGGTGGGAGACCTCTGTTTTAATCCACATTACTTTGACAGACAAGAAGAAAAATTACTTGAATATTGAACATCTTTGCTAAACATTCTTGCAATGAAGAGATGGAGAAAATGGGATCACAGATTTCAGAGGCAAGTCAAGAAGGAAAGATCTGGGACTGATTTGGATTAATAGCGTCTTTTATATCTTTCTGGCAAATGCCTAGTCCTGCAAGGAGACATGTACAATGTCCCAGTTGCCACTTCACTCCAGAAGTCTCTGATTGTGAGCCAAGGATAACCATAGACATATTAACAAAATGCAAAATTATACTTTTTTGCATTTTTAACAAGAAAGGATTTCAAAGATCAGCTGAATTTAATAAATTCAATCCAATTAATGCAAAATTGAAAGAAGCACACATATCTATTGCATATACTCACAAGAAATACATGGTTTTTCTCTTACATTATTCTGAAGTTCAAAAAATTTCATTAAAATGCACAGCTTTGCATATTCTGGACTAAAAGAATGCTGCATGTTTAGGGAAAGATTGAATTAAAAAAAAAAAGATGCAATTTCATAAGCTGGTAGCTTATATTCAACCACCAAGTTCCTTCTCAGAAGTGCTGAAGTTGTTGAGCAATGAATTAGTGATACACTACTTCAGTGGGAAAACACCAACTGGGCCATTTTGCAGGTGTCTGCAGCAAAAAGCCAGGAAGAGTTGGGGCACTGTTACTATCATCTCTCTCTATTGCTTTGCAGCTTTTCTTTTTCTTCTTTTCTGCCAAGAAAAATTGTCCAGGATTACCGAACTTGGTGCAACTTAAAACGCTGCTCAAATTCACAGCAGCATCTGTCAAACCACAGAATAAACTGGATAACCTGGACAACCTGGTTCCAGCGATCACACTATTGCATAGAACTGGTCAGAGGGTGATATATTTATTGCATCTCCTTGGCATCCCTCCTGTTTGAAGATGTTAGCTGCAACTGGCCTCAGAATCCACTTCTGATTACACAACACGGAGAAGAGACAGGCATTTTTTAAGGTTACAGCTGGAGCAATTCAACATGTCCCCCATTACCTTGCTAGCATTTCTCTGCTGGAAATGACTGTGCCATAGAAGACAATGCCCTTCTAGATTTGCCATAATGCAAAACAAACAAATTATGTCCAGCAAATTGACAGCCCATGGATAACGAAGGCAAAAAATGAGTCTAACTGCAGCAAACAGATAAGAACAGAAGGTGCAAACAGCTCAGAGGTGGAAACATCTTAAATCTTCACAGCTATTCGTAAAACAAATGGGTTATCTGAATACCCTCTGCACATGTTTCTGATATGATACTTAGAGGCTGGCCCTTCTGAATGTGCAGAAGAGCACTGTGTGTGACTGAGATTTAAGGAAGGGGTCTAATAACTTGCTGCAGATTTCATTTTTTATGGTAAATGAGTGGTATATTTGATTGGGGAATAGGACTCTGGAAATTACATCAGCTTTTTGCAACTTTAGATAAATGGATAGTCACAAAAATGATCCATTCCCCATCAGCAAAAATAAGGAATGCTAACAGGGGTCTGCATGACTCCATACTGATGCTGAAGAGCACACCAGGATACTCTGCTGCTCATGATTTGAAGCTGTATTTCAGAGCCTCTCAGAGGAGCTGTGCCAGAATAAATAAGAGTTTTGGAGTGACAACAATGGGCAACCAGTTTTGATGTCAGACATTAAAGATGAATCATAGGATTTTTCAGAGTTGTAAAAGATAATAGTTGCTACATGATCCCATTACTCCAAAGTCCTCAGTCAAGTGAGATTTTAGAGAACATTGACTCTTTTTACCAGACCATAGGATAAAGAACCAAATGTACTGCAGAAGCCAACCAAGAAATTTGTCATTCTCAGTGTGAAGTATAGCACTCATAGCAAAACACAAAGTATGGTGTAGAAAAGGATGTATCCTGCATGGGGAATTCTTCAGGTCACTCTTCAGATGTGTGTTCTCACCCCTGATATGCCCATATCTCTGTTTCTTAAACTACGAGATCAAGCATAACCACAAACACACACACAAAAAATTACATTTAATTGTCAAGATGGATATTATTAGCTGCAACTGGATCAGAAATGTTAATAAAGATTGCTTGCATTGCTTCACTATTGCTTCAGGTGTGATGAACATGCTACAGGAAGGATTGTGTTCCCTCCAAATGCTTGGGATCAAAGAACCCTTCCTCTCGCTTGCAGCATCTCACTTCAAAAATTCCTAGAATTTCTGTTTATGAACACAACTTCTGCAAAAGTAACTACTGGATTTTTTCCTAGGCAGAAGAGAGGCAGTAGCAGGCCGTGCAAGAGCGCTCCCAGGTACCCTCACCATCCTAGTATGGGTCACCAGGTCATGTATGACCCCCATGACAAGGAACTGCAGCACGGCTGAGGACACTCAATCTCTGCACCCACAAACACACCCCTCACATGGCTTGTGGGATGTCTGGCAGAGGCAAAGGGGCAGCCAAGTGCTGTATGACACCCAGGAGGACACCACCATCTGTGATGGACTACCAGGAGTCAGGACATGGCCACTGAGGGTGGGAAAAGAAACATCGGAGACCTCTTTGCTCCTCTCAGAAAAATCCACACTTAGTCACAAATCACTCCAGCTGTGATGAATGGTGTGTATCTTCCACATGAAGAGGTTTATGGGTGACAGATGCCAGTCATTAAGTCCTACAGGATGACCCATGGGCACTCAGGACCTTTGAGGAGGAGGTGACAAACCTGCCAAAAGGTGGCACAATGTGCAGTGGCTGCACTGTTGGCTGGCTGCTCAAATTAAATTTTAATAGAACTTTTAAAAATAATTTCCGCGTAAACCACAATGTATGTGAGTGAGCCTAAATTAATAAAAAACTATCTTTCAAGAATGAAGAATAAATGTAATCTGAGATCAATATTTATGAAGCTGTGATTAATTGACTGATGACCAAATGATTACAAACTTCTGTCTGAGGCAGCTACTCAAATGTATTAGCTTTGACAAAAAAAAATTTAAAAAAATACAAACTAGGTCAATGAAAAAATGCATTCCTAATCAATTTTTAATAGCACTTAAGATTTTATGATTTTTTAAACTTTCCTTTTAATAATTAATCAGAAAAATGAATCTAATTTAAACAAGGTGGTGTAAGGTGTTCTGTATCTGTTTGATGGTGTTCTTAATGAAGAAATTCAATTAGGGCTGACTTTTCACTATAAATCTCTGGTTTTAAGAAATGCTGTGATTGGTTGGTAAACATTTGAGAGTGGGAGAATAACGAAGGTGAACCGCACTGCTCAGCACAATCTACTCATTAAGATTTTACATTGTTAATTCCAGCCTCCACTTGCTGAACAGAAAAAGAAGAGGGAAGGCGCGGGAAGGTGCGGGAAGGGAAGGGAAGGCGCGGGAAGGGAAGGCGCGGGAAGGGAAGGCGCNTCTGGCCAGACAAAGGGGAGCAGGGGAAGCACCAAACCACTCAGTGACAGAAAACCTCCAAAATTACAGATAAGGAAGAAGGGAAGGGAAGGGAAGGGAGGGGAAGGGAAGGGAAGGGAAGGAAATACCATGATTTCTGTAATCTCTGCAACTTTATCAAACTTTTCTGTTGTTTTGCAGTGTTTTGACTCATTCTTCACTACATCCTGGGGGACAGATCCTCTGCTTGCAGTAGGCACCCACTACAAGGTGTTCTGAAAGGTTTTCATAACTTCGATTTAAATCAAGGCCTGTTGCATCAAACACTTAGAGCAATGCCAGAGATAAAGTAGCAACCAAAACTTTCAGAATAATGGCCCAAACTTGAATATATTCCTGGCAGAAGCACGGTCTCCTAAGTCAGTTAAATCTATGCAGATGGGTTAGAAAGAGACCTTCTATGCATAAAAGGTAGCTAAAACTCACCCCTCTTCACTGTTATATTGCCTATTTCACAAAGGCTCTATTTGCTAGTATAAACTAGCAAATAAAATAAGCAAATAAGATTTAAAATCTGTTTATCCATACCTCTTGATGGTCAGCACCTCACCTGGTACATCTGTAGCTCATTGCAACCAGCCTTCACCAAGACAGTCTAGTGAAAAGTCCATGCAGACAGACATCCTTAGGCTCAGACATATGGGTGAGGTAGAAAGTGCCTGCACAGCACAATACCTGCAGAGCTTCTTCCTGCCCTTAGACATCACTCTAGCATAATACAATTTGCTTAGATAAAATATCTGAACAAGGGTCTAAAGGGAAATCAACCTATTGCATGACCCTCAAAAAGAAAAAATGGCACAACCTAATGTCCTAAGTATAAAAGCTGTGCCGACTTCAGGTATAACCTGAAGCATCATCTATTTACTTGCTTGGCTCCTTTCTGACACGTCAAGAAAAATGGAAAACACCAGAAGCACAAGATCAAAAAATCTAAGAGAGATCATGAAGAATGAGGTTTTTCTTACTGACCTTTGGATGCCTCGGAGCAAGATGTCTACATGTGAGCTAGTCACTTTGAATTCCTTCGTGGATCATGGAACCTGAGAGCAGATATACTCTGCTTTAAGAGGATAAAGTTACAGTGGTTAAACTCAAAATGAAAACTTTATCTTTAAAAGTGATTTTTCATCTTTTACTATTTCTTGTGAAGAAGCCGAACTGCACCAAGCTTCCACAAGACTGTCAATTTCAAACATTATTAAATCAACAAAGTTACTCTCTTCTTCTGTCCCACTTCACTTACCCAATGGCCAGAAATTAATCTTTTGGCCCCTAGCATTCATTTTATTCCTTTCTGGAAATACCAATTTTTTTTTTTTTTTCACAGCCAAACCCCAAAACACTGTTTTAAAGAGAGAGATGAAATTTGCTTACATTTTAAAATGGAAGCCACATGTGAACTCCCTAAGAAAAGGTGGCAAAAGCAGCCTACAGTCCTCTGGCAGCACAGACAGGGGTATCTGAGAGCCACATATTTCCACTGAATGGCCTCAGAATGGCAGCCGATGAAACCCTGAGACGGTGTCTCACAACAGGAGCCAGCGAGGCCACCACTCTGCAGGGCTCATCAACAGTAAAATCCTGAGCAGTGGGAACCTGTTTTCACCCTTTAATGACCACAGGTCTGAACTTAGCTACCTGGAATCCAATGCTTCTTTACTCAGTTTTAGGCAAATTTCAGTCTATATTCCCTCAAATCATGTAAAACCAGCTGGGAAACCCTTTTATAAAAGCTGAAGATCCTGCCAGTCTTGTTCTTGAAGAGGAAGATCTTCAAGGCCAACTTGAACAGACTTCACTGTTGCAGAAGTGGCCACTGAGGGTGGATAGTTTGGCTATCAGTGGTTTGTATCTATTTGTGTTGGCACAAAAAATGACCTTTAGGTTCGGTTTTCAAGGCATAAAGCCCCACATCCAAATATATATATATATATATCCAAATGACTGGAAGCAATGCAACTGCATTATTTATCAGCAAAAAAGACAGATATTTCATACCTTCACCTGCTCCTTCCTCTCTCTGCAGACTGCTGGGAAACATGCACAAATCCAAGATACAGGAATTTATGTACTTTAAGCCAAAGATACGGTAACTTTATTCATCTTTATGAATCAAACAATATGTGTCAAGCAGAAAAGACTTAATTGTCTCAGTTTAGTACTCTGACCAGTTTTTCTTTTCCTATATTGGTTCTTTTCAAGCTCTCATCAAAGAACTTTTCACATTTCGTGACAGATGCTATTTTTGTATTTTCACTATTAATCCTCTCAGATTTCTGAGATTTCGGGAGCAGGTAGTGAAGTGGCTGAAGCATTCCACAAATGAAGCCCTAGTACTCGATTATTCATGGTTGGAGTCACAACTTTTAACTCATCCTTTCTCTATAGATTTACCAGCAGTCGGCCAGATTGCTGGAAAAGTGCCTGACTGTTTGATCCTTATGCCCCAGTGCCTCAGCACAGGCATGCCAGGCATTCCAGGAATTTTTTATCTGTTTCATCCTGGCTCCAGCCCTCTTGCAAAAGTATCCTTCATGCTATGTGGACTGTGGTGTTCAACAGCCTGGACCTGTTAAACATTTGTTACCTCCTGCATTTATATGGTATTTCTCAGCTCCCCTCAGCTGCAGCAGATTGTTACCCCTCCAGCTCCTTTCTCCTTGCTCTCTGAGGTCTCTCTTTCAGTGCTACAGAATTAAGTATTTTCCATACCCCTGAAGAGTTGATAACATCAACCCATAAATTTCAACAAAACCTGAGGCGCTACTAGATCACAAATAATTTTTTAAGTATTCCTTCACTGACTAGGCATACAACTTCAGCAGAAATCTGCTAAACAAATACATTTAACCTCCTTTAGAGAAAACATGTTCCTTTTAGCAGCTTATTCAGAAAAATAAACTCCTTTACAAGTTACTTTCGTTTGAGAGAAAATATATTCATCCCAACAGACCTTGTTCTCTAACAGGTCACTTTCCAGTTACATACACTTTTTTGAAGCAGTGGAAGTCATGTCTTTGAAAAGGTTCCTGCTTTATCCCAGATTCATTTAAAAGAGTTTCACATGTCAAATGTAAGATGCATTTCCTTGCTTTTCATTTCTCTTTCATGCATTTACCCTTTCTACTCTCTGTATTATCTATTCACATTTTTTCAATAGAAGTCAATATAAAAATAAAGATAAGAAAGATAAATAACAGGGATTCATTGCATTCCTGTGTAGTTTCCTGGCTGCACAATAAACTCACTCAATGAATTTCAGGCGCCAGTGGTTCTCTTTAAAGCTCAAAAAACTCAAAAATTTTACACTTATCTTAAAAAATTTCTCTGAGCACTATTCTACCTAAGCGGCACATCAGTGGTGCCAGGACTAAAACAATCTCCTCACAGAGCATGTCCACTCACTCCAGCCTATATTAATTAATGGTATCTCCATTATGTTGGTAAGTGGTTCTTTTCTTATTTGACAATAAGTAATTTTTCCTGAAGTTTCCTAAAAAGCGTTGCAACATGCAGGCACTCAATTTTTATCAAGTGCACCTTACTCAAACCCGTCCTTTCCTACCCAAGCATTGCATCACCAGCAAATCCGCCAGGCCTTGTCTATGCTGGAATGTCACCATGCGTTAGTTTCCTCACTTTATTTGCAGTGACTTACCTATATCAAATTGAAATGCATCCACGCTACTCTGCTGTGTCGGTCTGAGATACTTTCCTTGTTAATCATTGCATCCACAACTTTACGCTTGTTTGAATTAGCTGCTCAGCATCATAAGCATTTATCTTGTGGTGCAGTGTGAAATCACTCAGGTCTATAATTTTCAGCATGCTGTGGCACATTTACAAGAAACTACAGGAATCCTGGGACCGAGGTCAAGCGAACAGACTCCTAGGAGCCTCATATCCCACCAGCACTGCCTCCTAGATGCTCTCCAGCAGCCCAGAAAGGCTTCATGATTTGGAGAGTTATTGGCACAAGCTGGGCAGCAGATGCAAAATTTTCATCCTTGAATTTGGCCTCTTGGTTTCCACAGATCAGAATCTTCCACCAAGCATTATCACACACAGCACCTTGCAAGGCTTGGGGGCTTATCCCAGTCCTCATTTTCTTGTTGCCCTCACAGCCGCATGGGCTGTGCAAATCCCACCTGAGCTGACTGGAAATGCTGTGGGCCAAGAAGCGAAGGCTGGCCTGAGCTGCCGGTGCAGCAGGAGGGCAGTGTGGGAACCCATAGGGATGCCAGGCGGGAGACTACAGCCGGGTTTGGGCTGCAGCAGGCAGACTGGAGGTGATGAGAAAGGGGGGCTCATGTTTCCCATAGAACATGCTCCCATCTCCCAGGAAGGACAATGACTTGCGGAAGTGAGACCAGAGGATGCCACCAAGTTGATCAGAGGGATGGAGCACATCTCCTGTGAGGAAAGGCTAGGAGAATTGGGATTGTTCAGGCTGAAGAAGGCCTCAGGGTGACCTAATTGTGGCCTTCCAGTACCTGAAGGGAACTTACAGGAAAGATGGGGCAAGACTACTTACAAGGGCACACAGTGACAGGATAAGGAGGAACGGATTCAAATTGAAACAGAAGAGGT
The DNA here is from genome assembly GCA_013399225.1 of Rhipidura dahli. NCBI lineage: Eukaryota > Metazoa > Chordata > Aves > Passeriformes > Rhipiduridae > Rhipidura > Rhipidura dahli. The sequence continues at coordinate 901,778 of VXAC01004017.1, forward strand.
TTATATTAGATATAGGGTGGCCTGGAACAGGCTGCCCAAAGAAGCTGTGGATGCCACATCCCTGGGTGTGTTCAAGGCCAGGCTGGATGGAGCTCTGAGGAACCTGGTCTGGTGAAAGATGTCCCTGCCCATGGCACAGGGGTTGCACCAAGATGATTTTTAAGGTCCCTTCTCTCCCGAGCCATTCTACGATTCTTAAACTCTGCAATTCTACGATTCTGTGATTCAAGGCAATTAGCAGAATTAAAACAGTCGTTTATTTAATTCAGCATGATGAAATGTGAGCATAGCCTAGGTTTTTCAGGGGAAAGATCACCCTTGCTGCTGCGTCGGCCTCCTGCACAGGCACTGCGCCTGAGCTCCCCACGGCGCTGTGCTTCCACCCAGGAATGCTGTGCGTAGGCTGAGACCTCCATGGGCCCCCGGGCCACCTCCTCGGGGGGCAGCGGCGGCAGCGCAGAGCCGTGAGGGGCCGCGGCTCCCGCCCGCCCTTCAAGGGAGCGCTGCCAGAGCGCGCGGTGCTCCCCTCCGCCGGGCGGCGGCTTGGCCTCGCCGGCTGCCGTAGCGGGGCTGGCGGGGGNTGGCGCCGGGCCGCGCCGCTCGGGGCCCGCCATGGCGCAGAACGGCCCCAGCGTCACGCTGTCCCTCACGCTGCCCATCACCTGCCACATCTGCCTGGGCAAGGTAACGGCGCCGCCGCCGCAGCCCGGGCCCCGCGGACCGGGGGTGGGTGCGGGGAGGTCCGGCCGGTGGCGGCAGCTGAGGGGCCCCGCCGCGGCTCGACGCTCTGACCCCCACCGGGGTTATGTCTTTTAAGGCTCTGCGGCTCCGTGCGGGGAAGGAAATGGGGCGGGGGCGGGCCGTTCCCGGCTGTGGCTGAGGTTTGCTGGTACCCTGGGGGTGCTGGGAACCGCGCGCTGTCCCGGCGGGAGCGTCCTGGGAGGTGTTGAACGGGCACGGGGGGGCCGAGGCCGCTGAAACGCGGGTAGGCAGCTCCCGAGGTGCAGGTTTTGGGATCTGGGGGTTTTCTCCCGGTACCAGTGGGATACTCTGTTATAAAATGCTCGGGGAGCTTGTGTTTAAGCGTGGTGCTGTGTCGCGGAGGACAAGTGAAACAAAGACGGGGTGTATAACCAAGTGGATTTAAAAAGTATTGAGCAAAACTTCAGTAGTCTGGAGAAAAAAGTTTCCGCTTCCTCTCTCTTACCCTTTCTCAGTTCCTTTCTCTTTTCCCTCGGGAAGCAGAGGGTTTTTGCTAGTCTTTTCTCTAAAAGCCCCAGAGCTAATTTCATGGCTGTCACTAATTACTTTTCAAATTCTTTTCTCATTCTTACTAGTCTTTTGGGGTTTTTTCCTTGTTTTCTTTTCTTAAAGCACAACAATAATTACAAGGGGAGAAACAGCCTTTTAAGTTTGTACTCTGGCATTTATTGTCTGGCTTGTTTCTACCTCACCTGGCCTTGATTCCCAGACCTTCTCTGCTGGAGTGATAACAAAAGAGCGGGCACATTTGATGTGTGAAGTAGGTGTGTAGCACTGATAGTGAAAGCAGTCAGACATCTTCCTTTTCTCAGGTCTCATAATTCTGACAGTGTGTTACTTTTAGCAGCCATGCTTACTCATTTCTTGGCTTTTTTGTAGAAGCCAAGCAAGACTTCCTTGCTGTTGTCCTGTTACTTTTCTTTTTCTGTTTGTCTAATGAAAATGGAGGAGAACCCAAGTGTATTGTGTCAGTAGTGCAGCGTGGAAAGAGTGAAAAGAAGAGAGTGACATCAAATTGACAAAGATATTTGCTGTTTTAATCTGATCCTGGTTACTTTCTGATCTAAGCACTTAACAGTTTGATTAGGTATTCATTCATATCTTGCTATAAAGCCACTGGGTTATTTCAAGCCACTGTTTCATGCTTCTGGTAGATGCTAGATGTTCCTGAGTTTGTACTGGAAGAGGTTTCCACACTCTTTCTTGCTCACTTGCACTGAGATAATACATTAACATTATATAAGTGAATCTGTGAGACATGTGAGAAAGATATTTGAATGCTTTCATTTTTAGACATGTAAAGCTGTTTAAATATTGGCAAAGCTGACAGCTCTGACTGACCTTTCTTTTTAATACACATCTTTGTCTCTAGCTTGGAACTTCATTGAAAAACTTCATCAGAAAAACCAATCTTCTCAGGATTAAGGTTGGAGAAAAGAAGTTGTTTAGTTTAAATTAACGAAAAGTCTTGTCAGTTTTTACTATCTTTTAGTGGGGAGCAGGGAGTATCATGGAGGATTGACGTAATCTGATACCCTTGTGGTTTGTAGCACAGACTTCAAATCCAGCAGAAGGCCCACCCTAAATTCATAATGTATCTCTTGCTATCCCTGCAAAATTTGCAGAGGTCTGACTGCAAAATACGGACTATTCACTGTGCATAATGATAGGGGGATAAAAAAGGAGATACTGCAGAGAAATTCATTGAGTTAGTTGTCCACTCATTGTTTTTAATGAAGCTGAAATCTTGGGCAGCAGGGACATGTTAGCCTGTTTTGTTAATTTGAACAGTTTCAGAAAGTATATTGGCAAAATGTACAGGTAACCATTTAAAATACGAGTGAATTGCTTGGATCAATTTCATGTTTGTTACAACCTGAATATTCTTGTAGTACAATCTGGGCTGTCTTCTGACATATCTGTATTGTTTAATTAGATAGCAAATCAGAAGCCGTCTGCTTCAGACTGCTGGGTTTACTTGTCCCGGGATGTTTGAAGGTCTCTCTTGTTGGTTTTGGTGTAGACAGGTTGCTTGGGTATGAGACAAAGTTCTGTGTTGGTTGAAACAGTGTAGGATGTCTGGGGATTGGTTCACTGGAGTGTGTCTCATTTTCCATGTGCCTGCTCCTCCATTAGTGCTGTGTGAAGGCCCAGAAGTTCCGTCAAAGTGACACAGATATGTACAGGATTGGATTTTGATCTGCATAGGAATGGGATTATGTGGGAGGGGAAGAATTAGGAAATTGCTCAAAATCAGCTAGCTGATGAAGGCTTCCGGAATAAACTATAGCCTTTCTAGACATTATGGTCAATTAAGGAACTGAAACTGTGCTATAATTCAAGTGAAATGCTTTTTTAGTAATGGGTGTGTCCTGATCCCCCAGCCCCTAGGCTTGTCACAGTCAGTGACATGGGCAGTGGCAGCCCCAGTTATTGTGTGACATTTCAGTAGCAGCTTCTGCTGATGTGACATGGGTTGCTTTGTGTGGATCCTGAGCCAACGAAAGTATAAAATCCCAGTCCTGAAATGAAACTTTTAAAGGTGTGTAAATCAGAAGCACTGTACCCTGGAGAGTAATAAATGTGACTTACTATTTTGCTAGAGATATGGAGTAATCATTCATGTGCAAGAAGTGTGCTTCTGTGTCAGGTTTGGGGTAACTGAGGGTCTCCTGCTCCCCAGGGGGGGAAAACCTGCACTCATGAAATGTTTTTTCCTGTTTGGATTATTTTATGTTATTCTGCTCTGTATCTTATCATCATCATCCATATAACTATTCTCAGGCTGCTTCAGAGTAAGAAAGAAGTATGGCTAGAGAAAAAGTCTTTTTTTTTTTTTTCCTGCTAGTTGCAGGTGAGAAAGCTCTTTTTCTTGTAAAGGAAAGCAATAAGTAGCAAGATTTTTTAAATTAAAAATAATGGAAATTGTAATATTTAAATGTTTCCGAAGCATTGGTGTGCTAATGCTTGCAATAATCACAAAAAAAGCCTCCTTAATTAGAGGTGAAAGTTCAGTCTCTCTCTGTTCACACCTTCAGTAACTTGAGTTTCTGTTTATGTATAGATAATTCCTTTGACTCCCAGGACTGTCATATTGGAAGTCTTAAAAATATTGTGAATCCTCTAAGATAACAGAGGCATAGATAGTGAATTGGAGAAGAAGCTGACAGATCTGGGCCTTAATTCATATCCATGAATATTTCAGTGGTAAAACACTTGGGTTTTAGCTGGTGCAACACTGATCGTATGGGTACAGTTGCTACAGGACACATCTGATCTGTTGGCCCAAGCAATTACTGACTGTCCTTTCGAGGTGGTTGCTTCTCCCTGCCAATATTTCATTTTTCCTTTTTAGTTTGACTGCTTTACTAATAGAATGGAAGAGGACTATCTTGGAGATGATGAGGACTTCATTTAAAGATGAAGATTCTCTTGAACTTGGGTTTTAAGTGCAGAATCAGCAGAATCTAAAGTAATATATATTCCGATACTTCTGTGTCTTAAAATACATTTATTGGAAAAAGACAGGAATGGGGGAAAAACAAATAATTGTTTCAAGAGCCCTAACACAAATACTAATGTTAACAAGCAAGAGATTTAAGAGTGTGTATTACAGTAAGCTGTAACAAGCTGCAATAAGGCATAAAGTCTTTTTCTTCTTCATCATATTTGGTCCCTCTGTGCACATTTACTTTCAAACAGGGTTTATAGTTAAATGACAAGAGAGAATAATGCATTGTCATTAATATTTTCTAAAAGTTTGTTTACCCTGATGTTTTGGAAGGGTAGGGAAAGCTTGAAAGAATCTGTGTCTGATTGGAATATTTAATCCTTCAGTTAGCTGCCCCATTCTTGGGTAATGACTTATTTAGTAGCAATGCATATCTAGCAGGAGACTTGAATTAGTGATTGCTGGTTCATGTTTCAGCTCTGTGGTTTTGGCCCTGATCCTTTTTAAAGCTGATTTCCCTGAAGCTGATTATCTGCAGGCTAAAGTTAATCTGTAACACTTTAGGTTCCAATGATACCTCTCCCACAGTGAACTGTTGGATGTTGCCAGTAGAAATAAATCCCTCCTTGCCTCCCTTTTGAAAATGCACATAGTTTGGTTGTCTTCTACCTTGGGAGGCGAATGCATTTTGCTGGAGTGGCTGGCTGTAGTTCTTGGGGGTTGTGGGGTAAAAGAAAGGTGCTGCTGCCACTCTGGTTATTAACGAGCTCTTGGAAACAAGGACCTCAGTTCTGCAGAAATGGTTGTAGCTTTGGTGACTTCAATAAGAGGGAAATTTGGTGTTGTGAGTCAGGAGGCTGCTCTTAGCTCGCCCTGTGAAACAGCAGTGTCACTTTCCTACAAGGCCAGACTTGCACTGAGAAATGGAGTTGTATATTTTTGTATTTTGTTACTTGAAGGAGTTTTAAGGTATTCATGGAGTCTTTCTGTTTGGTTTTTTTTTTTTCTTTTTATTTCCTCTTTAATGCTGAAAGGTCCGTCACCCAGTTATCTGTGTGAACAACCATGTTTTCTGTTCCATTTGTATTGAAGTGTGGCTGAAGAACAATAATCAGTGCCCAGCGTGCAGGATTCCCATCACACCTGAAAATCCCTGCAAGGAAATTATAGGTAAGGACAAGTATGGGCTTTGAAATAACTTTCTGGTATTTACTGCTGTAGGAGACTGCTTTGAGTCCAGAGATGGATGGATACCTTTTCCTCTGTATATTTTTTACCAGCATCTAAGGAAGAATTAACTAAATCTTTAACCTTGTAGCTATTAGGTATGTTACTGGAACGTTCCAAAGACATTGTGTATATTAATAGCTAGATTATTCAAATACAATAAGTACCCCATAGCTCTAATGATTGTTTTTAAATCTTGGTTGGATGGTGCCTTTAACTGAAAAAAATGCATTAAAAATGCATTCTCACCTATGCATTGCAACCTGTTGACCAGCAGGTTCTGTTCTGTTCTAAGAGAACAGCATTTAGCTGAGAATTAGTGTATTTCAATCCAGAATCTTGAATGATTATGTGGTATTTTTTGTTTTGTTTTGTTTTGTTCATCGCTTCCTCCTTTTTTTAATTTTTAAGAAAATTAATCTTGTCACAGAAATAAGACAAAGCTACAACATCTGCATGAGGATCTTAACTTCCTCAGAGCTAGGAAGTACTGCGGTCTTTACTTGACATAAAATATCAGCTCTGCTATTTCATTCTAAGAGAAAAATATATCTGAATAATCTCACTTCAAAAAATACTCTAACTTGTACTAATTAAGTGTATGCTTGATACCCTGCCCCTTCCCTTCTGCTCTGTTTTATTAGCATGGTCTTAAATAACATGGGAAAAAAAAGTTAAGGAAAAAAAAAGTTGAAAAATGTTAAAGTTTTCTTCCTGTTGTGAATCAAGATTTTGACTTCTAAACATCACTAGTAGGTACTCAAGTTGAACCTGTTCTGAAAGAACTTTAAATCTTCCATGGAAGTCTATTGGCCCAATATTAGCTGCATTTGTAGTTGATAATATGAAAAGTGCTGTAAGGTGGATAACTAGTATTGAATTGAATGAAAAGGAAACAATATTGGTGCTTCTTTCATCCTATGTTGCTTTAGGAGGAACGAGTGAAAGTGATGCTATATTTAGTCCAACAGTCAGAAAACACCTACGTAAAACAAGGCTTGAATTGCTCCACAAAGAATATGAGGTAAGGACAGGAGGAGTGTTGTGACTTCCCAGATGAACTGCAGCTGTTAAATTGCAGCATACAAATGGTCCTTTTGCTTTGAGTCCTGCTATTTTTAATTTTAGTAAAGATGTCTACTGTATCTACTGAAACTCAGTTGCATTAAAATGCCATCTTTTGACTAAGGTTACAAGAGAGCATTTGCTGGTGCTTGAAGTGGTCCCACTGAAGTCACAGTAATAGTCTTTCAAAACAATGGGTAGCCAAGTGCAGCCAATTCTTTAGTTTTGTGGGAGTTCCACCCCACATGGTATGGGAGCATTTTCTTTATGCATATTAGGTATAGGGAGCTTTTTGTTTTGTCTTCAATACAAACACATACATTTTCTGAAGTAATTCCCTGTTTCTCAGGGAGTCTAAATTCCTTCTTAAAGAATATTGCCCACTGTAACCTTCTGGCGTAGGTTAATTTTTAACATTATTGTTTCACTGTTTTTTGAAAGTGAGTAAATGCTTGAAAGTGGGGCTGAGTGCTCCAGTCTCCTGCTGGAAAAATACTCTCTTGGGAAGATGAAAAGCTGTTAATAAGGAATGTGCTTGCTTTGTTTTCTCAGCTGTTGTTTCCTCAGTAGCAACAGTGTGAAGACATCACATATTTTTGAAGGAAACCTGTTGTGGGGGGGAGAATGAGGGAAAGGAAATGCACTCTGTATATCCTTAACACTGGGGAAGTAAGAGCTATCTTTTATGACAAACTTGCTTATAGCTCAGTTTCTATTATTGTCTCTGAGAGAAGTAGTCAAAAAGAGGAAAAAAAGTAGGAAAAAGAGGCTTCCTGCCTTTCTGTTGAATCAAGTCAAAATTCATAGAGCTAGTCATAGGATAACATAAATGTCTTTTAAAAAAACCTTTAATTTAAAACGGTTGTTCCCATGCTGGGTGCAGGGGTGGGCATGATTATTTCTGAAAATATGCCTTATATAAATGCTGTATATGGCCTCCCTAAGTAGTCTGACCATGAACAGCTCATATACTTGAATTGCTGAACAGCGTAGAAGACATTTACAGGATAAATTATTTCTTTTATCCCTTTAAAAACAGCCTCTGGAAGGTTTTTGCTTCCCTATGGCTTCAGACTGATACAGCTAAGAGCTTTGTTCTTTGCATTTTGAGTTTTTCCTAAGATGTTGCTGCTTTGGTGTAGCTGGAATGGCCTTTTCCAGGCAGTGTTCTGTCCATTTTGAATTTGAAGACTTTCAGCATTCTAACGTGTGACATTTCAGAATAATATGAGAGAATCACTCTTAAATAACAGCAGATGAGTCAGCAGAGGACAGCCTTAACACTCTTGATACAGGAAATCCTCCCACAGAGTGCCCTAATAACAGATTCATGTTGCTGAATGCGTAGAAGCTTTTGGTCTGCCCGACAGTTTGTTCAGGGTTCTTTATGTAGTCAAGGGATTCCCTGCACTAAAACCTTCAGTATGCTTGGGCATGCAGGTTGATTAAAATCCTGCCTAAAGCACAATACATAAGCATACTTAGATATATGTGTAAGTGAAAGCATGCATCTGGGCTTGCCAGAACCCATGTTTCTAAGTGCTGTGGGAGTTTGCTAGTATTATTTAATTAATCTCACAAATTATTTTAATTCCTCTGAATTTCTGGCACCTTTAGGATGAAGTAGAATCCCTGCAAAAAGAAGTAGAAGATCTGAAAGGTAAAAACCTCAGTTTACAGATACAGCTGAAATCTCTTCTGGATCCTGCGGCATCAGCTTTGTCTTGCCAAAATGAGGAAACTAGCCAGTCAGCAAACGAAGCAAGCACCAGTGGCCCAGAAACCCCAGAGGAATGGAGCAAAAAGCTGAAAGCTGCCAATGATACGTGCGAAAAACTGATGGACAATGTGGAAAAGCTAAGGGAGGTAATAAATGTAACAAACACATTTCTTCAGCTATTTTGTAGCATAACTGTTTTGTATTAGTTAAATGGGAGTGGCAGCTGCCATGACCTTTGGGTACTTCTTAGATCTAGAAGAAAGAGGACTAAAATTGAATTCCAGTGACTGTTCGTGCATCACAGTATTTCCATATAGCCCTTGCAAGTGTCAGATGTTATTGCTTGTTCTAGTGAGTCCTGTATGTGACTCTTCTTCAACTCCTCTGTCACTCTATGACTGGGTAATTGGATTATAGTAGCACTTGTCGACAGTATTGATGACCAGATTTTTCAGGTTTGCAATAATCCATATAATATATCTATTTTGCAGCATTCAGTGGGCAAACACAGTACAGTTGGCTGAGGCAGATTTTGCACTATTGCCCTCCTTGCTAGCCGATATTTTTGGTGCAATTTGCTGAGACAGAGTAACTTGACCCTTTGACCGAAAATAGACAAACTTCAGCATTTTATGACCAGAAGAGCCTTTACTGGAAATCTGCGGCCTTTTTATACATCTTGGTGTAATATAAAAATAAATCTGATACTGCAGAAGCAAGGATGAAGGAGATAGGCATGTGAAAATACATCTAAACAAAAGTATTTTGCAAAATATACCTGCAGGCACAAGTAAGATCACCTTAAACATTGAAGAAGAATGAAATTTCAGATTAATTTGAAATCAGAGTGGAAAAAACGGGACTTGTATTTATTCAAAATGCTGCCTTTATTTCTTCTGTAACAATCCTGGGTTACTTCTTGCAAAAGTGTGATGTGTTAAGGACTTCTTTTTTTTTTCACTTTTTAAGCATTAATAGTGTTCACACTTTTTTTGTGCTATAAACTTGGAGGCACGTATTGTACTGGTCTCCTATTTTGTTAATGGAGTGCTTCTAGGACCCCAGGAGCTTCAGATTCACTTGTAGATGGCAAAAGAGGTTTTGCAGCAAGAAGTTCTTGTCTGCCTTTTATTTGTTGGGTTTTTTTCATGAAATTAAACTGTACTGGCTCTTTTTTTTTTTTTTTTTTTTTTTTTTTTTG
>VXAC01004017.1:911228-930875 GCA_013399225.1 Rhipidura dahli
TTTTTGTGATGACTAAATTTTCTAACTTTTTCCCTAGGTAAGTGAAGAAGGGATTTGCTTGGGTATTTTTTCAGTATAACTTTAGGCTTAACAAGACAAGAGGTTTAAGTGTAAGGAATCTCTGAATTTGGTGAAGAGTTACAAAAAAATAGAGGCTTGGATAGGTTTTAGGGAAGAAGTCTTAAACTGTTGTCATAGAATCATTTAGGTTAAAGGATTTAGGAAAACCTAAATCATTTAGGTTGGGCTTTAAGGTCATTGAGTCCGGCACTTTTTTCCCATCTGTTCCCTGTTCGACAGCTGCTCAGTTCCTACGTACCTAAAGTCAGTTGACTGTTTTAGATCTTGTCTCACTTGTAAGCCCATCCCCATTCTGAACAGCAAGACCTCTTTCCCATGCACACACTATCTGGAACCAGAAACCTTCTTATCCCTGAAGGTACCTGACCCAGAAGTTTCAACCAGACATCACTTCCCAGTGAGACAAAGTCCCTCAGCAAATCTGGTTGCCACCACTTTCTTTTTCAAAACTAGACTGAATAGTAAATAACAACCACCTTTATTGCTTAATGTTCTAGACCAGACAAATATAGGAATGCCCAAAGTAGGCATTCATACTTTGAGTGGAGTCATAAAAAGTATGGGAGTGGTGAAACAAACTCCAAAGGAGAAAGCCTAGACTAAGTACACTCATTAAAAATGCAGTTACATTAACTCATTAATGTAGACATTGTGCTGCAACTGGGGATCTCTTGCAGATTACTGACTTGGAGGGTGGAGCACTCTGTGGAAGAAGGATACCAGAGGGGTTCGGTCCTTGCCATGTGCTACATGGATGCTCTGCCTACCACAGCTACACAAGTAAAGAAATCTTTTACTTGATTATGTAGCTGGGGGAGCTGTGTCTTTGGAAAGAGAAAAAGGTCTTGGCCGTCCATCAACCACTGTTTGATGATGCTTTGAAACTGAGCTTTCCTGAATTCTCATTCATGCTTTCAGGATAGTTTTTTGTGCTTTTATTTTTAAAATACTAAGTAGTTGACACTCAGCCCTGGGCTTACCCTTCAGTTCTTTGCCACAAGTCTCTAGTTATTCTTTTTGTCCTTAGGAATATTGTGATGGTGGGGGTGTTTGTTTATTTTTTTCTGTTCCATTTCCCCTCCTCCTCATCTGGCAAGGTTGCTAGGGATATTTGTATGAGCATTTAAAGTTCTCTTCCTCTCTTCTTAAACTGTTTGGTGATTCTGAAAAAGTACATTCCACTCCTGAGCCCGGTTGCATAGCTCTTTCTTCAGATCTAGCTCTAGATCATACTTTTATTATGCAGTGGAAGTGTTGTCTAATTGAGGCTATGAATTATGAGTCCTGGACTGGTGGTTCTGTTTTTATCATAGGGAGGTTGAGCAGACTGTGAAGTGAAAAGAGTATATTCTGCTTGTTAGGATAGTGGCATTCATTGTTCTGAAACATAGTGTCCGGAAAACTTCTCTTTATATGAAGTGTCTTGTTAACAAGGGTGTCTGCTGAACTTAGAAGAAGGAATTGACCTCAATTCAACGAGTAGGAAGGCTTGTGAATCAGGAATCTTAATCACAGTGTCCTGGAAGAAAGTAAAGAAAGACTGCAAATAGCTTGTCATAATGGATTTACATCCACAGGATAACTATGCTTTAAAAACAAGCCAAAAACCCACAAAGTAATCTTGCTCTAATTTGGAATGGGGGAAGCTGTTCAACATTAGTTTTGCTGATACCTGCACATTGTAATGTTAATGTACTTAACGTATTTAGTCATGTAGAAAAAAAAAAACATGGAATTGCCATTAGTACATCTCCTTAATGACTTTCTGTGCTAACTAACATAGCTGTATTTATTTCCCTGGATAGGACACTTGCAATGTATTTTGGGAATATAAATAAAAAATGTCTGTTCGCTATTCAGTTTTGCAAACCATTTCCCATGGTGATTTTTAAGTGGTGTCCCTGTCTGAAGGCTGTTTCCTGCCTGCACATTTCTAGTTCTGTCTCTTTAAAAAGGAGAAACAGCTTGTCCTATAAATATTAGAAGTCATTTCTGTTTCACTGTATACTTATTTTTTTCCTTTTCTTTTCCTTAGGCAAATAAGAAACTGAGCGTGGAAAACAATAGCCTTTTAAGAGAGAATTTGCGACTAAAAGCTGAAGTTGATAGTAGATCACCCCAAAAGTATGTGAATATTTTAAAAGCTACTATATTTTATTTATAGACTGTTTAACTGTTGTAGGACTGTTTAACCTAAAACTGTGGTGGTGTGCATGGTGTTGTGTATGAGTCTCCAGGTAGACTTTGGAATTTTTATCCTCATGGACTCAGGTGAAAAATGAAACAGGGAATAGCAGCAAGTGGGTGAGAAATGCAACTTAGAGAATCGCAGCAAGTCCACAGTGAAGGACTGTGACTTGACTACAAGTGCTATTCCTTGTGTTACGTGGTGCTTTTGAAGTACTGGATTCATTAGTTGAATTCTACAGTTGTTATTGGGAAATTTCTAAATCTGGTGTATGGTCAAAGTAGAAGGTCTCTTACCAAGTGCTGATGTTGCTGGTGTTTGCATTTATTTTGTTCTTTCTTTTGCTGCCTTCAAGGTTTATTTTGTGGGCTTGGGCTCCTGTTCAAGGAAAGTTCCTGATAGCTTTGTGTCTGGGCAACATTGGTAGAATTGAGCTTGTGCAGTATGAGAACATCATTCCCAGAACTGACATCTGTGTTTAATACTCTGTCTTGAACAGTTAAAACACCAATGACAATACCCTCAAAAAGCAGAAACTTTGCCATACTCATTAGAGTTGTGTTCTAAGGTACCTCATCTTGGGAGTAGTTTTTGAAGCAATATACTGATATTTTTTAAATTATTTTCCTTTCTTTCATTGGTTTTCTACCTTTATTCTCTCTATTGTTTAGATATTAAAAAGCTAATAACAATATTGGCCAAAGGTTTATACAGAGCTTTTGAGGAAGGGTGTTGGGAGGTACCTGTGTAATGTGAGAAGAAAGCTCTCTGGATTTTGTTCTAGTTCTGGCAACACACCTGCTGGAGGATAAAATTCATACTTACAGAAGAGCGTACTTGCCAGACTGCTTGTCACTAGAGACAGCAGGAAAGAAGAGGCATGATCCCTGTGCTGTGGATGCATGAAAGCACGTTCTGCTCTGAAGTCCCCTAATAAGATAGAGCCTGGTTTCAGATCTTGGCAATGGCTTTATGGCTTGGATTATGTTTTCCTGTAAGACTCAAGAGTGAGTTGTCAAGGATGGCAAACTTAAAAAGTAAATAGATATAACTAAGTAAATCCTAGAAAATAAGAGCTAGAAGAGACCAGATAAACTAAATTGATTTTTACTTTTCTGATATTGGGTGAACTCCACAATAGAGACAATTTCCCTTTCTTCTAGCTTGTTCATGCTTTACCATGGTCAGAAAAAATTACCTATCAGAGGTACAGGGGTGTGAAGAACTAGCCTTTGTTGAAAGCCAGTTACTTGCCCATCTTTTGACGGAGTTGCCTAAAACAATAGCCTGTCACTTTCTTCTTTAGAAGCCCAGATATAGCTGAATGTTACTACAAATTGGACAGTGTTAGGGTCTGTGTTGCAATCCAGATGCCCTCTAAATTGGCCTGTCTGTATCTCTGCAATTATTTATTTGTTCCTGAACAAATATCACATCCTGCCTGCCTGTTGGGAATTATCTTTGGCCCGTACTAACTTCAGAGCTGTGCATGGGATTTAGGACATGAACTGAAGCAGGCTTAAACTGTGCTAGGAACAGTTCAAACACTTCAGGAGTTTGTATGTCTGTGCCCTGATTCTGCTGTATTGAATTTTTCCTTTTCTTTGAGCCCAGTGGTGTGCTACAAGAATTTAGATACATGCAAGGGAAAACTTGTCCTGGAAGAAACCCTTCAGCACATTAAATTTAGCAATTTTGATTCATCCAGCCTATACCCATTCATTCCTTGTCACATCTTAAATACTGAATTTGTCCAGGTCTTCTAGATTCTCTCTCTTCTTGAGAGAAAAAGTAAACTTGTATTTATTTCAGTTTTGTCTGCACTTAAGAATCTCCAGTGTCGATGATTTTCTGAAGTCATAATGCTTAGAACTGGTACTAGACTACAAGTGAAGTCTTGGTAGCACTAACTAGAGCAGAAAAACTGTCTTCTGTCTTCTATAACATCTTAATACCTTTTTTTGTTTTTTCCTTTTACCTGACACTTCTAGTACAAATGGCCAGTTCTGCCAAATTGCTGTTTAGAATGTTACCTTCCAACCTCATTTTGCATTTGGGGTTTTAATGTCCCCTGTCAAAGTGTGAGAATTAATCATTTATTGGCTTTCTTCAGGCTGATGTTTTGGTGCATATAAAACTTCATTCTTTCAAATTCCAGGTGCATCATTCAGATGGTGAGAAGTCACTCCAGTGTTAATGTTGTTAGCAGAATTTTTAAATTAACTTTCATCCTTGTGGTCACTAATGTGGTCAATATCCAGATCAGACCTAACATCAAGACATTTTTTAAATGTTGTTTCAACTCTGATGGCAAACTTTGACAACATTTAAAGGGTCTTTCAGCTAGGCTTCACACTATGAACAGGGCTTGCAATAAATGGGTTTTTTAACTTGTTTATGAAATCAGAATTGAAAGCATAAGTATCAGAGCCCAACAATGTCACTAGAACTAAAAGTTTCTGTGCAAGTACATGGATTCAACAGTATAGTTGTTCCAGTGTGCTTTATTCAAAAGGTAATTTTTGGAAAAGTTTTTGAATGAGTGCAGTTTAAAATAGCTACTGAATTGGATCTTTGTAATTTAGTGTCACCATCATTGGTTCATTTTTCGTATATTCCTTAGCTTCAGATTTCCACGTATGAATTCATGCTTAAACAACTAGCTAAAGTAAGTAAATTAAACTGGTATCAAAGTATTTTGTAAAGGTTTTGTCAGTATTCAGTCCCTGTAGCGCATTTTGTGCACGATGACATTGGAGCTAAATAGCACAACATAAATTGTTTTAGTGGACTTACCTTTACAGAAGAGGGAACACTAATGGCAGGTGAATGATCCCTTTGTAACACAAAGTCTACCTCCTACATCACAGGGAAGAGTATAATTAGCCTTCTTCAGTGGTCAATAAAAAACTTTCCTTTTATCATAGACTTGAATTGTTTTTTCTTTGTTCTTATCCATTAAAACCTGAATGTCATGTATGCCAATAAAATCAATATTTCAGCCATGTCAGGAATTTTTATACATTTTTTAAACTGATGATGCTGATTTATTGATTGACTTTTTATTTTTTTCCTTGAAACATTTTTGAGACTAGACTTTCACCAGAATACCATACCATCATATAGTTGGGACACTGGTCTGAAAGACAAATTAGAGTAAGTTTCTTGCTCTGATTCGTACCAAAGACCTGCATTAGTCTTCCATTTCTCAGGCAAATCAGACTGATTTGTGGTTGTTGTGTGTTCTTTCTTTACCTTTTCTCCTGATGAATTTTCAGCGACTTCCGTGTTCCCGATACAGAACAAAAAAACTTCTAAAACTTAAGTTTTGTAGGATAATAAAGCCCTATTACTTCCAGCTCTACTTGAAATAGAAAACTGTTAGGTCTGTTGGCAGGGCACAGTGGATCTAAAAGCGTTTTTGGCAAAGGGATGTTTGCTTTTTACCTGAAGGAAAATAACTAGCAAGTCCATCTACTCCAGGGTATAGTGTATTTTATGAATGGTTAGATTCAGATTGGCTTGAACCAGACTTCTAGTCTTCCTAGGAGTCTTTTCCCTAAATATTTAATTCCTTCTGCCAGTTAAAATCCCAGTCTGATGCTATCTGTAACATGCATAAAATCGTTGCATTATCTCTTTTCTCTGGTTGTGTGAGTTGTTTTATTGTTGCAATTTAGGGGGGGAGGAGCAGTTCTTCTTCAGGTTTAGTGTTTATCTTGTCTGTATTTGTGACTTCAGGTACACTGAAATCTAAAGATGTTGACTTTCTAGATCATTCTTTACAATGTTCAGTTTTTAACTAACTCAAATATTCTGCACATACCAGGCTATTAATTTCAGTTTGCATTTCACTGGGCCTACAAATAGATTTCTAAAAACTTATGTCCAGGGTACAGAGGGTAAAAATATTACTGTCTTCCCTGATAGAAAACTGGGCTATGGTCTCAGCTCTCTGCAAGTTTGCTGGTCCAGAGGAGTGACCATTTCTGAAGACTGTCTGCAGTGTGGCCTTAGAAGTAAAGTAGGGGAGCAGTTATGGAATAATGTAAAGGAGGGTGACATCAACAATGTTAATTCTTGCTCACTGTAGGTGAGAGATGACTGCAGCTTTCTGATTTGTGTCAAGTTAGAATCATGCTGGGACAAAAAAAAAGGACTCTGACTAAGGAAAGGTCCTGAAATACGATCTTCCAATGTTCATGGACACCCAATGTCACCTCAGACACTGTAACATATCCACTGTGCATTCCTGGGGCTGGTAGCTGTGATACAGGGTCTGTAGATTCATCCTTCCAGAGTAATATCTGGGGGCCAACAGTCTTGTAAAAGACTTTAAGTGATGAAAAACACACCTGTTAGGTGTGTTGAAGGATCCAAATCCCACTTGAAATGTATTCTTGTTCACTTTATGAGGGACAATTTGTTTTTCTGGGCTTGCAGTTTTCTGTACAAAGGATGTACTTGAAACAAATGCAGTGAGATCCAAAGTTATTGTTTTCAGGTATATGACTAAAGAACAAGACTCTAACACTCAAAAGTCTTTGTCCATGTGTGAGGAAATTACTTTCCTTTTGGTATATGTATGCTTTTTAGTGCATGTACACTGAATATGTTAACTTCTACTGAAGAATTTATCACCTTGTTACCAAGCGTGACAACATTCAAATGCTGCAGGAAATATAATTTATCTAGATTGTCAGGTGAAACTTAAATTTATTTTCATGTAACTATATTGCATTCTACTATTCCTATCATAAAACCATAATTTTTTGGCTATAGCACAGCTCACTGTACATCTGAAGGGAAAAAAAGAAGAACTCTCTTACGAGTGGTTTGGTTTGGGGAAATGGGGAGGGTTCTGGTTTCTTTAACCAAAATAGGAATGTTTTTAAGCTCTTCTGACTTGGTAGGTCAGGCACTAAAGCACTGATATCTGGAGTAATTGGCTGTCATAAAATCTATGTCCTTGAAAATTTGGAAAATAAATCTGTGCCAGTCTTAAAACAGGAACAGAAAGCAACTACTATTATAATGCCTAACTGCAGAAGTAACTTTATAGGCAGCTTGTCATATGTTACATTTCTGAAAACCAAAATTCCCAACCACATCCCTCTGCAACAATTAACATATTAGTGATGCTGTTTGCCTTTGAACATCATACTGTATTTTTTTAACCTGAGGACACTTGTCATAAAAGTTACACTTGAGAATACAGTGCTTCTTCCTCATAAACAAATCTCAGGCTGTCACTAATGCTATTTGCATTAAATAAACATATTACACCATTCTTCCATTAAAAAGGAATTACCAGGTATGCATATAAATGTAAACATGTTTTAATTTTTATGTCAGCGTGTCTGTTACAGCAGACTCTAGAAAATCTTGCTTATTTTACAGAAGCATTTTTTGCTTTCTCTCACTTGGCTATTCAGCTAAATTGTATTTTTGCATCTTCTATCTTTTATTAAGGAGTGTAGGATTTGCTCCTGTAAGACTGTGTGAATGTCTGTTTGAGAAAGGCAAAATAAATACTTCTGGATCACTTTAAGAAGTGGAAGAGGTCTTGCTTGGGCCCTGCTGTGCTACAGTGACTCCTTCTGTATCTTAAACCAAAATCTCTGTTCTTTTAACTGAAGGAGGAAATAAGCCAAAATGTGTTGTATATAAGGATGCTTATTTCATGTAATCCCCTTCCCCCGAAAATATAATGGAAACATTCTTGAGCTGAGATTCTGCTCCTACCTGGTTTCACAGGGGAGAGAGAAAGTCTTCTGTGCCTTTTCTCCTGTTTCCCTCTTGTGTGCAGCTAGAAATGGGCCAACTGCTATAAGCAATTTGGAAAATTTGTTTTCCAGAGAGTAAGCAAATTAAAAATGGTCTGTCTTCTTTTTTTATGAAGGTTAAGATAATTGTAAGAGTACTGTGGAGGTGAGGCGGTCCTTGCCCCAACTGAGTTGCAGTTCAGCTAGCTTCTTTGAAGGGAAAAAAGAAATCTTACTAAATATAAAACTTCTACTTTGCCATTTCTTGTCTACAAGGAAGTGAGTGACATACACCAAAACTGTGTGAAGCTTAGGCTGATCTGATTTAAAAAGTGGTCTGCTAGCTGTGACAGAAGTGACTTAGACTGTTGTGTGAATCTTATCCATCACTAAGCCATCTACACCAAAGTCTTCAGAGTTCCTTAAATACACAGAAGCATTTGAACAGTGAAATGTATCAATAGGTCTGGTCACTCCTGCCTGATTTCTTTCGGGCTTATAATAGCCCTTACTGCTTTCTCCAGCTGTCCAGTTAATTGTAGTGCAGTTGTCAGCATACAGCAGCTTCCTACTGCTTTGGGCTCATGACTTGAATCATGGCTTGACTGTTTGCTGGAAATGCGTGCATGGATCCATGGCTATTTTGCCAGCATAGTTGCAGGCCACAGATACACCACCTTCAGATTTCACTGGTCCAAGGGTTGCAGTTGGAGCATTTTGTGAAGAGGTGAGGTGATAGAATGGCAAAAATGGAATGTGAATTTTTGTGACTCTGAAGGAGGGACAGGCAGACAGACAAAGGAAAAAGGTAGAAATTTCAGGCAGTGTTTGTGCTGAAAGAGTAAATATAAACCTGTGCAGTAACACGGAGATGTAAAATGGAAAATGGAAGTTCAGTGTAAGCCCGCAGACAGAATTGTCCTTTCTTTGTGATATAAAACCTTAATTGTCAGAGTTGTAGGGTGGCTGCAGGTCCTTCCCTCCTTTCTAGTAATATCAGAACTTTGATTGTTTTTTCTTTCTGTAAATTGAAAGCCTTGGATGGAGCAAGGAATTCCCTGGTGTTCACCTGTCAGTGACAGGATAGAATTAGTCAGGGCATATAGCTGAAACCTTCACCTGCCCTCTGGGGAAGGTCAGTCTTGAAAGCTGGTGGAGGATGAGGGGTAGGCAAGTCCGTATCTTGGCAGTTGAAAATGTGCAGTTGAAAAAGCTGGAAACCCCACTGGCACACAACTTTCACAAATCAACTTTCACAAGCAGTAGGTTTTTGTATTGGAGTCAAGATACAAATCAGATTGTTCTGGTTGTAAAGCTCAGAAAAACAAGTAACTCTTAAGTAAGTGGATATACCATCCACAGGATGGGTGAGGAAAAGCTGTGTATCTAAGGGGAACATAATTGAAATTGTCTATATAAGTATTTAAACCACCTCTAAGGACTAATGCGATTTCGACATTTCGTATCAGCATTTTGTTTTTGACAAGGTGACATTGTGAAAGAAATGTATTGTAAAACACTGCTGTACTGTAGGAAAATGATTGAATGTAAATATTTCAAGATGTGGACCACTGTTCAAATGTTATCATAAATCTTTGCCATTGTTTTAGGGGATACTTCTTCATGCATATTTGAGTTGAATTGATAGAACCAGCCCCTGGAAGGGTAATCTGCTTGTTATTGCCTTGCTACAACTAATACTTTCATTTTTTCTTTTCATGTATCACCTCCACCTGTATGTTATTTGTGATAATTTCAATATTTTTTTCATAACTGGCAGAGAAAAGTTCTGACTTTTGTTTTCAAATTACAGAGTGTTTAATAGCTTTGTTCTGTCTTGAAATGAGCTTGCAAACCATCTCAAGAATGTATTTTTTCAGCTTAATATTTTCTTTCTTTTTTAATTATTGCAGGTTTGGTAGGTTTACAGTAGCTGCACTTCATTCCAAAGTGGAACAAAGTGAACGTGAAATGAACCGTCTGAAAAAGGCACTGGAAAGAAGTGATAAATACATAGAAGAAATAGAGTGTCAGCTTTCACAGCTGAAAAATGCAGGCAAAGGAAGCCAGACAGTGAGTGCTGTTAGTGAGAGACTGCTTTCCACAGATGCTGAAGGAGGTGAGAGCAGTGAAGATACAACTTGTTTGAAAACCCAAGCTGAGGAGAAAAAGGCTTTGAGCACCAGTCAAAATCCCGACAGCCTTGAGCAGCTGACAAGTGGTGGAACTTGTTTAAGCTCTTGTAGTCAAGATGGCTTGAATAGCTCTAATACCCAGTGTGCCCCAAAGAAAGAACTATTTCCAGGATGTCACAGGGTTCTCCTGGATGAAAATAGTACAAATATGGATACCTGCTTAGAAGACCAGTGGAATAAAATTGAGGAATGTACCCCATACAAAGATGAAGAACTTTATGATCTTCTACCACCATGCACTCCTTTTCTGTCTCTCAGTCGCCTTCAATTGAACACTCCTGATGGAAAAGAAAATGCAAGAAAACCATCAACATTCCTGAGAAAACTGAAATTTGAAGAGTTTCATGACACTTCAGATGATTGCAGCAAAGAATCTTCTGGTCACAGCTCAAGCAGCTGTAATAGCAGAAAGAAGCTAAACTGTTTTACTCCGGGGAAATCAGGAGTTTGGGGCACCTGCCCAACAAATTTTGCTGAGAATTTAGATTTTGATGGATCAGAGCAAAATTCAGTTGCTGTTCAGTCAGATGAGACAACAGTGAAGTCCAGTGATAAAACAAGTTCTTGCTTACCTAAGAGGTTACATACCCTCTGCTCTTCCGAAATGAACCGCACAAGAACCTCCAGCGAGGCCTCTATGGATGCTGCCTACCTTGATAAAATTTCTGAATTGGACTCAATGATGTCCGAGTCAGACAACAGCAAGAGTCCGTGCTATAATTTCAAGTCCTCTGATCTTGACAGTTCTTCAAAGTCAACAGAGTGCGCTAAGCTTCTGAATGGAACTGAGAAGAGTCTGGAAGAGATGCATGAGGAGCAGAGTATGAAGTGTTCAGAGACAAGCGATCTGGCAGCTGACAGAACTGGCTGGAAACCTGCTATGTTTTCCAACCTCTCCCCATCTGACCTAGATATGAATGACCACTTTCCACTGTTTACAGGCCAAAATGTGGTGGCTAATGATGCCAAACCTCCAAGCTCTTTATTTCAAAGGGACTTTTCCCCGGATGTACTGTTCAGTAACTCACAAAGGTTGTTCGAGGAACAGAAGTTTGGTTCGTGTTTTTTAAAGATGTCATCTGATCTTCAAAGTCAGATTAATCCTCCTTGGGTGTCTTCCTTTACAGCTGAAAGGAAAAATAAAAATGTCAGTCAGTCAACCAAGAGGAAAATTCAAAACAGCCTTTCCAGTGCTAGTCCATCAAAAACCACCAAAAACTGATTCTGCTTGGAAATCAAACGTGACTCAAAGTTGTAAACCTGCAAATGTTTAATATTTACAGGTGAACTTAATTTTTAATGACTTCCATGCAATCCGATCCTGTTGTTTTTGACAATGTGAAAACTGAACATTCCCCTGCCCATTGCAAATTCTTTCCCAAGGAAGAACCATTCCAGATTCTTTACTTTGACTGGGCATTTTATTTACCTGGGGGCTTGGGAGTTTTTGGTGCTCTGTAAGTTTTCAGATTACATGCTCTTCCAATTGTGAGCACAGCTAATGGCTCCTTGACAGTTCTAAGTGGTCTTGTCAAATGTCATTTATGTAAGAAATAGTTCTAAAGGTTACGTTTCCCACTCCTAAAGATTTCATTTTGTGTATGTAAGGCAGCTACTGGCCATATATCCTATGGAATCATGAAATTGCTATAAAACATTGTCAGTTTTGCCATAAAACTTGCCTCCCAGAGGAAATGTTCCTGCTTGGACTGTTTCATAGCACTCTACTGTACTGAAACTCTTGTTTTAAGTGGGTGTAAGGTAGCAGCCTCTTTCTTTCAGGGTCACAGCACTTGAGTTAGAAAACATCACTTCTTTAACACTGCAATTATGTCTTGTCTTTTTTTGAAGTTAAACACAATTTTTAATTTAGTTCTCAAAAAGCATTGTTATTCTAAATGTGTTTAGTATGCCTGTATAGACCATAAAAATGGGTTTGTATGCTAATTATTTGTTTACTTAATGTGCACTGAACATCTTACATTAATACTGTACCATTTTACATTAATACTGCATGCTTTTCTATGTGAATTGAATAAAACATGTTATAAGAACTGTAATCCTTGATGTTGCCTCAAATATTGAATTAGAAAAAAAAAAAGGGGGGGGAAACTTTTTTTTTCGTAATTTGGAAAATAAGTAGCTGAGTTTTGTAAAACATAAATGTGAGCTTATTCACAAAAAAAATCTCCCTTCCTCCTCCTTGTTAGACATGCTACCGTTCCAGTGTCAGCATC
This sequence comes from Rhipidura dahli, assembly GCA_013399225.1. Classification (NCBI taxonomy): domain Eukaryota; kingdom Metazoa; phylum Chordata; class Aves; order Passeriformes; family Rhipiduridae; genus Rhipidura; species Rhipidura dahli. The sequence continues at coordinate 923,695 of VXAC01004017.1, forward strand.
GATACAGTTGATGGAAATGGCTTTCGGCCTCTCTGGAGGTGACTCTTCCATAAAGTATTGCATAGGTCAACATAATGTGATGGCCTGCTACAGGCAGGAGACCTAATTAAGCAGCAGAGCAAAATTGGTTTCTTTGCATTATTGTGTTTTAAGTTTTTTTAAGGCCATATTTAATTACAAGATGCAGGGTTTTTTTTCGTTCTGTATAGGCCTCTGATGGCATTTCTTAGAAACAGATGTCCTCATTTCATCAATACCTATGATATGAAAAATCCATACACTGCCTTTTGTCCCTTTGGAAAGAGTGATAGCCACTTGGAAAGTTTCAGTAGACTGGCTCATCTTGTAGAGTTAAGTTCTGTAAGCTGTTTGAACAAGAACTACACTTCACGTTGTAATGTGAGCATACATTTGTGCAATTGATGTGCACAAATATATGCTCCCTTTTCCCTTTTTCAGCTTTACCAAAACGTCATCATTCAAGCCATACATGCAAGGACTCTTTTGTGGTGACAGGCAGGATGGCATTGTGCTTGCATATGCTGCTTTCAGTATACCACCTGAGTTTTAATCTTCACAGAAAAATCTAGTTTTTTGATTTAAATATATTTTCAGAAATTAGAGAGCTCTCAAAACCATCTGGAAATGATTTGTTACTTGATTTTCTAGTTTTACTGAGAGTAAAAAAATGCTGCCATGCTACAGTTCTTTGGCAGAAGAGACAAACACTTTATTTAAACATCCTTGGTTTGCAGAGCAATCACAAACACAAGTAAGTACGTGCTGTGTGTTGTGGGTTTGTTGTGTTTTGGCATGGGGGGAGTGAATTTATGGGCCTCATTCTGTACTCTGATTTTTCATGTTTCACTTCCAGTTACAGAAGCACGAATACAACTGATGTCATGCCTGAAATCAAACTAGAATAAAGGAAAACAGTGGAGATTTTTTGTGTTACTTGTCCTTTGAGCAGGAGCATCACATACAGGCTTGCTTTTCAGTACGGATGTTTTGACCACACGTCTTGCAAGTTGATAGAAGAGCCAAGCCGAAGGTTAAAAAGGTTGCATTCCTCTTGGTAGCGTGATCAATGCAATGTCAACTGAAAAATTTCAACTATATATGGAGGACCCAGGGTTTCTTCACGTATAAATTTCTCAGCCATTCATGGGGTTTCAGTTCTCCTGGATGCATTCTTTTAATACTGTGCTTGCCTAATTTCTTTCTGCACTTGATAAAATGGCCTAAACTAGAGCTCATTGCTGTTAATTTTTGATGGTAGTTACCTAGTTATGTAGTAATGTAGAACTGGAATACACAAGATCTAAAACTTTACTATTAGAATTTTTATTAAGACAATAGACATTTCAACATGATGTACAGATGAGATCTATGATGTCTAATGATATTTAATAGCTCATAAAAATTTTACTTCAGCTAAGACCTACTGCACTAAATACAAGGCAATTTGCAGATTTTAACATGAGGATGCTCTCCAGGGCTATAAATAGCTCAGGAAAGTGAGTTTGCTACCAACCTAAGTTTGTTGTTAGTGAAATCTTTTGGGTTATTTTTAAGAGTAGGGATGCCAAAGTCAGGTTTTTACTTAGTTATTTACCTACATGGAGTCTGGCAAGTGACCTGCTTATCCATCATTCCCTAAAGGCCTTGTGAGAGTCCATTTCTGCTTGGTATTGCTTCCTTGGGTGAGGGGCTGCCAGAACAGCTCTGCCTGCCAGCAGCTGATACTGACTTGGGCTGTGTTTGGTTTTAAATGTGCTCTGTTGTCCCTTCTGGAAGTACCTTTAAAAAGGTAAAGGGCAAAAGGAGGCAATGTATATCTTGTACAAGCAGTACAAGGTGTGCTAACATGGTCTCACATCCTCCAACCTTCCTCATTTCACAGCTGTTTCCTTCACCCAATAATGCCCTTTCAAGGCAGTTTAAACTGACTGAGTCTGGCCAAGCCATGTCTCTGACTCGCAGCAACTGTAGGCTTGAAATACAGTCCTTACACACCTCTTTTGTGCTGTGGTTATGGTTAAAGTTTTGCACACCATGGACACTCCTTCCTTGCTACGTTTTGGTATAAGACTATCCCCAGGTAAATGGACTAAGGCTTATATGCTTCTTCCTTCCTAGGTTTGGATCGGGGAAAAGCGGCTCTGAGGTAACTCAATACAGGAGTTTGTGATTATTCCAAGAATTACCCCTCTATCTACTAATCCAGGTCCAGCCGTCCCTGTGCCTTGATCCCTTGCAGCAGTCCTCTACTGCTGTGATGAGCCACCTGCTTGTCAGGCCTGACCTAAATGGGTGGTCTGCGTTTGTGGCCTAGCCTTGAGTTGGTGCCTCAGTGTCCCTCAGTTCTGACTGGAAAAGCCATCTTCATTAGCAGATGAGTGGAGGGAAAAGCACAGCTGGCAGAAGGGAAAGCTTGTGTGTGCTTTGACAGCCGTGAATGTAGTGAGAGAGAGCAGGGGATAATGAAACTGGGCTGTAAAACAAATGAAGTTGAGTATTCCTGGCTTTTTCAGCTTTTCTCAGTGGAAATCATTATCTCCTCCCTAAAGTTCTTACAGGCTGTGTGGATGCTGTCTGCTGGTTTTCAGAGAAGCTAAGTAGACAAGTAGCCAAGCTGCTCCTACCAAATGCTCGTCGGGCCATCGGGTGCCCGTTCCAAGCCGGCAGAAAGTGCTGGGGGAACCCAGGGTCCGGATGAGTAGAGTCCCTGTCCCTTTCCCGAGTCACTCTCCCCTTAGCAGCATGCCTGAGAAAGCAGTGGGGACCAACTGCAGGGCTGGGTGGCTCCGCGCCCACACTCATCGTACAGAAAACGGTGTCGGGGATGTTTTTTATCCTGGCCGATTTAGAGCTGTCCCCAGATTTTGGGGAGAGAAGTGTTGGCGCTGGCTGCCAGCCAGGATAGCGGCACAGAGCCCGTATGCCCTGCCCAGAGGTTGTCCTGGGGATGTGCCTGCCCCAATCCTTCCCGCCCGGGGCTCGACCTCCACCTGCTCGGAAGAGAGGCCGGGGGAGGCCGACGTGGGCCGCGGGCTCGCTCCTCCCCCGGTGCTGTCCTCCCCGGGCTCCCCCGCCCCATACAAACCCTCATTGCGGTTTTTTCCCCACCTTCATTGTTAACAAAACCCGGTGATTAAGACTCGAAACTAACAAAGAGTTTTTCTTCCACCTTAACCTTGCACACAATCCTTTAACAAATTAATTAATCCTAATGAATTAACACTTCATTTATTTAAACGCGCTACAGTTCATGAATTAAATTTTCATGCAGTGATTAAAGGCTGTTAAAATATGCATGATTTCGTTAAAATTTTATAATAAATCAGGGCAATGTGTTACATGACAAGGCAACTACTTCCCAGCCCCTCGGAAGGTGCTTTGATTCGCCCGGGGGGGGCGGTGGGAGCCGAGCGCTCCTCTCCCTGTTTGGGCAGCCGAGCGGACCCCGGAGCTCGGTGGGATGCGGCTGGCGAGCGATCCCTGCCCCCTCGGAGCCCTCCTCGTGCCTCCCTCGGGGGGAGGAAGGCTGCGTTTTCCGGCTACCCCATCGAAACGTGGCGTCCTTGCAGCGCGAGCCATCGTGGACGCGGGTGAAAGGCAGCAGCCGGTTTGCCCACGGAGCGGGGGTGGAAGGGAGCAGGCTCTGAGAGGTGTTTTTCTGGAGGGGCTCCTCGGTGTGCTTTTTAATTACTCCGCATCACTTGAAAGAAAGAGCGAGAAACTTTACTACCAACAGGACCTGTAGTTTTTTCCATCGGACCTCTATTGCCTAGTTGCTCCGGTCTCCTTTCTTTCCCGAAAGGGGACGTTGTGAACTACCTTGGGACTTAAATCACCATCAAGCGTTTCAATTTTTAATATGACAACATTCTACACTTTGGCTGCAAAAGCAATTATTGCGGCTTGTACATCAGTAATTAGCAGGTCTTTGCTGATGTAAGGAAAGTCCTCATTAGGACAAGGAAATACTTTTTGTGCATTCACCCAAAGGGCTGGTTGTGTTTTGTTGTGGGTTTTGTTTTCTTCTGAAGGTTAATTTTGATCATCTAAAGGGAGAATAGCTTTTACTTTAAATGGGATATTGACTTTCTGTGAACTTCACCAAATAAATACTGTAGGTTTTGTCTCAGTGCTCCCAGTGACACTCAGGGTAGGACAAATACCGCGACTACAAAATGTAAGGCTAACATTTGCTGAAATGAAAATATCCAGAAGGTTTTGAGTGAGCAGTGAGATCCACATTAGCTATTTTTTTTTAAAGTCGGGATATATAGCAAACTATGATAAGACGTTAATGGTTAATATTATAAGCTTTAGTATATTCATCTTTGGGGAATCCTAAAAAGAGAAATCAAATACAATGGGTTACAGTAATTAATTTATAAATCGTTTCACTGTGGGAATAAGGGGTTACTTTATTGCTTTCTCGAGATAGGCAGTTCAGTCAATTAAGGAATTCTGCATTTCCTTCTTGCATTTGAAGCCGGAGAAAACTACGGGAGACAAGTAAATGTGTGTGTGTGTGTATATATATATACACACACACACACACACATATATATATATATATATATATATGGGTACCTCCCTGGCTTTATTGAGCATCTCGGGCCTTGAACGTAGGGCTACAGCATGGTCGTGTCGCCTATGAACTCGCTCCTCGAAGCCTGCGAGTTTATTGCCATCAGTATTCAAGAGGTTGGACGCACCCACGAGGAACAGAAATAACAGCGAGCATTAAGATAAAATCTATTACCAGGCCCGCGCGATTCTGCGTCTGGCTGAAGCCGTCTGCCCCGGGAGCTGGCAGTGTGTGGCGGGAAGAGGGGGGCCACCGGGGGCTGGTGACAAGGGGTGCTGGCTCCCGGCGGGCCCGGGGAACCCACTCGAGCAGCAGCCCCTGCACTCGGTGTGGCGAAGGGAAGCAGCAGGGCAGCGGCGGCGCCGGGACCGGCTGCAGCACCGCAGGAGCGGGAGTTGCGGTGAGGCTGTAATTGTTAGCGTTGCTTTAAAAGTTTAGCTTAAAGTTACCGCTTTAGCTCTTTAAAAAAAAGAAAAAAAAAAAAAAAAAAAAGTATTCCTAAGGACTGCGAAGAAAAGTTTTTCCTCCTGGATTTGGTAAGTGACAGACCAAACCCTGCTCCAAAAAAAAATCTTCTGGTCCTTCTCCTCCCTTCTCCTGAAAGACCAGACAGAGGGAAGACTTGGCTGCAACTCCCTACGGAGACTTCTACCTCCGGGGAAGCAGCGGGAAGCGGGCGAGGGCCGGCAGCAGCCGCCCCAGGAACCGGCAGCAGCCCGCCTCCTCCCCGGAGTCCGGAGGCTTCGCTGCCCCGCGCACCGTCACCCCCGTCCCTCGGGCAGCCGCAATCGGGCAGTTTCAGTGATGGAGGGAAGAGCCGCTGACAGGGGGTGTGTCTCCAGCCGGGCGGGACTGCTTCGCCCCCGAGGAGAATCCAGCATGTCGCAAGCTGCAGAGACGGCGTGCCCACCCCCCATCCCAGCGTTCAGAAGACACCTTGGAGATGGGACGCTTAGAACTTCTAAAGGTCCTTATCTTCTCAGCCGCCCGCTGGCGCCGGGGGCGGAGGTGGGAGAAGGGCTGAATTCTTTGCCTTTCTGGCCTCAAAAAATAAGCCCGTGAACAGAAGGGGTCGTTTTAAAAGTGCCAATGGGGGTTGATGTTCCTCCAGCCAAGGAGAAGCTCTCGCCCAGCAGCACCTGCCATAGCCGTATGTTCCCATTCCTCTGGTGGCTGCCTGCCCTGGCTGTCTGCACTTTCTGCCTGCCCCCGCTGCCCCGACCCAGCCCCCGCCAGCCCAGAAGTTAGAGACCCGGACGCGCAGGCAAAGCGAGTGCCCGGCGGTATGTGGGCAGGAAGGCCGGTCACCGCTTAGCCTAGAAACCCTCCTCTCGGCCGCCTTTGCCACCGCTCGCACGATTTTCCCTTTTCTCAGCGTTTTCCTTAGGGAAACCTGATGAACTTGGCCTGACGGCATCCTGGAGAGTGGGGTTCGCGTAGAGGCACACGGATAAGCACCCATGCATCCCAAGAGGAACAGCATCCCATGCCTTCCTCCACGGGACGAGGATGTGGTCCCGGTTATCCGCCTCCCTGCTTCGCCGGGCTCAGCCCAGCAGCCCCGCGGCTGTGGGCTGGATGTAGCCATGGTCGGGAAAGGCAGCCTGCCCGGCTAAGGCCTTGCTCCAGGAGCTGGGCGCTTTTCAGCAACTTTGGCGAAAAATGGTGATCTCTCCCACTTCCTTACTCCTTCCCATCCCTTCCCCAGGAGGGTTTTCCTTTACAATGCATGCTAGCTGAGAAGCAGCTAGAATAATTCATGGCTTTTAAAAAAAATTCAATAAATACACAAAAAGTATGATTTGTGGATTCTGATACAATCATTTCGATAAATAAGGACAGCCCAAGCCCAAGTTTCAAGTTCACCCCCTTCAGAGATGAAGTTGCATTCTGTCACCCCAGGGAACACGGTAATGGATGGAGACCTGGCTCCCTCTCGCACAAGTAATTGGCAGACGTTCCCTCCTTCCTCCTGGACTAGCTGGGGAGCTAGGGAAAGGCTTATGAAGACAAATGTGGACTTCACTTGGGGTTGTGGTGGTGCTGTATGTGCGCGTGTGTGTTTTCCTGCGTGACCTTTCAGCTGTGTTTATGCGCATAAATAAGAGGCGTTCAGGAGAAACAGAACAATTCCGATACACTCCTTGGCTATTACATCCCTGAGCCAAACACCCTGCTGCCTCTCCCCGCTGCCTGCTTGCCTGCAGCCCTGCTGAAACAAACAAGGCAGCATCTGGTCGGTCACCGAGGGACAGCTTCAGCGTGCCCCAAGGGACAGGATTCACCTTGGGCCGTTCGCTATGGATTCGTACTAATCTCAGAGGCGCAGTAGCAGATTCACTCGTTCCATAGTTTTGCCTCCGACTTCATAAGCAACTAGCTACCAGAAANAAAAAAAAAAAAAAAAAAAAAAAAAATTGAATCTATTCTAAAACAGGACAGAAATCCCGAATCACTCATAATATCCACAGTGTCACTCCTTAACTGTTTGACTCACAGGCAAGAGTATTCTAAGGATAAACCACAGAAAATAGAGTGAAAGAAGAGTAAGAAACAGAAAAGGAAGGAAGGAAGGAAG
>VXAC01004026.1:0-28634 GCA_013399225.1 Rhipidura dahli
TTTTTTTTTTTAAACAAAGATTTACATCCTATCCTTGGGTAAATTACTTATATATTAATCAAATTAATTACTGAGTGGATAAGCAAGATACCGGACAAGACAGAATGAATTGTCAGCCAGCCAATATGGTCTATGCTCTTTTAAACAAATGCATTAGTGCTGGTTCTAACAGGTCTGTAAGACACAAACACATTAGAAGACTTATAAAAATACTTCTCCCAGAACACTGAATGCATGAATATTTTGAGATTTGGCTATTTAGATTAAATCTAATTGAGATTCTCAACTGCTGAATATGACATTTCTGCCAGTTTTGATTTTTGTTTTGATATAACAGTTCTTACACCCAGACAGGTACTTAATTTGATATCTAAGTTCTGTGTATACATACCAGGATGTATGCAGTTTTGTGTAAACAGCTGGATTAATCCGAGAAATAATGCTCATATAAATAAAAAAAAGTAAATCATTTGTGTAGAATTGAGATCACCCAGTCAGCAAACATTGAAAGTTTTTGAAATCTCCAGAAATGATAACATTTACCTGGGTGCACAGATACGTGGCTAATTTGTTGAAATTTATCTCCCTACAAGCTGAACAGGCATATAAAAAATGAAGTATTAATACATACTTTCACTGAGTAACAGGGAAAAGAAAAGTAAGCTGGGTGAAGTCTGTTGTCACTCAGCTTTACAAACGGTTTAAATTTAACGAACTTCTGTATTTTCTAAGTACAGGTAAATATGACTTATGTGTGCCTTCATGTATTTCAGTATCACTGGCTCTATGTTCAGTATTCAAAATCCTACCCATGGAGAAGCTTAGATCATATTCTATTAACAGTCCCATACTTTAAGTTATGTGCTGTGTCTCTGATATTCTGCAAAACATAAAACTATCCCAGATGTGTGCTAAGAACTAGTTCCAAAATAAAAGAAAACTTTTTAATTAAGGAAACATTGACTTTTATGGTTGCAAATCAGAAGAGCATTTTACTAAATGCTTAGCCTGTAGATTATGCTTCTTTAATTCACAAATTGACTGCACCAGGTCACCTTTAAGTAATGGAAATCTCTGTTTAAACGTTTTTTTGGCAATGGGCACAAAGCATTAGATCTCTTTTCCAAGACTTACCAGCTGGGTTTTGTCATTAACATTTATTAACAATCTAAGATACGGCTTTCAGCGTCTAATCCTCACTACACAAATGTTTTGTATAGTTCTCTAGAGAGCTTTGGTGTGACAAATTACTGGCACAGATTACAGCCCTGTGGCTATTCACCAGAGGCAATGCAAAATTAGCATGGTACTAATCCAATTCAAACAAAAAACTGGTCAAACTATGCACAATTGCACAAATCATCTGAACTAAAGCAAACCTAGAATTCCTGAAGCTACACTTTCCAAATTTATATTTAAAACACAGCAAATGGTTTTTGATCAGATTTACTTAAACTTTTATTTGGCTCTCTAAAGTCACTTAAAACTTTTATCAATAGACTAAGTATAGATGAAGCACAGGAGTATACAACCCACAAGAAACTACTTTGAAAGAGTTTGCTCTGCTGTAGAAGTTTTAGGTAGCATAATTCACTGTACTTGCCAACTTATTTCATGGTTCAGACTTTCAGCAAGAGGTTCAGTTGAAACCATCTGCATGTATTAATAAATCCAGATCATCAGGTCTACGGTGATGAAATTTGTAATAAGAACCAGATAGAGATATACATTAGTGTTAGCATGGCAAGTGACAATCTTTGCTTTAATTCTACAGGAATTTTAAAACATGGCAAGAAAATATTGGCAGGATATTTCATGATTGCTGAAGAAATGTTAATCAGAGAGATAAGATTTATATTCTTCCTCCTATCACCTTCTCAAGCATAGATGTTTCAAAAAATCTCAAAAATTTCAAAAAGTCTCAAAAATAAATTGGAGACTGACTCCTTTTATCACATGGCAAAAAAGGTACAATTTGAAGATTGCAAATGAAGGTTAGTTTTTACTTACAAATAATGATTATGGACCCTCTTCAAGCAGAAATACAGATTTAAAAAAGCATTATAAATTAGAAGAGCATGGACTTAACTTCTTACTCTCCAAAACCTGAATATTCTATCAGTAGAAATGAAGGTACTATAATCTATAAGAAAACCCAACATTGTTCCACAAGCTGGAAGTACGGGTAATAAAAACCTTCTACTAAACTTGAATCTGAAACTTGTGCTCATGCCAAGGTTTGTTCATGAATCGGTTTGGATAAATGATTTACTTTTTTGTTTGCCAGGGCCGATGGAAATGCTAGCCATTCTTAGACACAGTGTTTAAGTAATGTTTACTGGAATTCATGAAACACAGATGATGGATGACAAAATACAACACATAATATGGATTCAGCAAGGATGAAGCTCCTACTACTGCAAGTTTAAACACAATAATTTCAAGTCAAAAGTATATGACTGTATCTATATAGATGCCCACAGACACAAAAGAGCTCTATTAAAACTGAGCAGTAAAATAGCATGTCACATTAGTATGAGGTTCAAATTTCCAAAAACAGAGCAAAGTTTCACTTGCAGTGTAACTTTTCTTTATCTTACAGCATTCATCAAAACTTAACCCTTATTTCTAAAAGTGACTACTTGTTTCTCACCTTTACCCTTCATTCATTATACAATTAAAATACAGAAAAGTTATTAGGACTATAACTGACCAAGACGGTTTGGATAGTGGCAAAATATTTTCCTGGAAGTTCTGATTCAGCGTTATTTCGATTTAAATTAAACCTTTCATTTTTCAAGTCACATCTGCTTTTAACTATTTCAGCCTTCTTTGCAGGGCTCAGCCTTGGCCTTTTCTGAGTTCAAAGTAGCGTACAAGGCAGTTTTGCTGTTCTTATTTTTGTTAAAAGCATAGCTCAGAACTTCACTTTGCAAAAATAAGTACCATGAAAACAGTAGTTAACAGTAAACGTAGCAGCTTCCAATGTGATATTAACTTGGTTGTCTCATTTGACCAAAGAAAACCTGCATACCTGTTTTAACCTTGCAAGTTCTTTCAAAGCCCTTGTCCATTGCTGTTTGTAGTGGAGCTTTGACTTGGTAGCTGACTCTAACTTTCTTTCAAGTTCAACCTAAGAGCAATTAAAATCATATCAGCTGAAGCAATAACAGCAGTAACAATCACTGAAAGATGTATATATACAAAGGGTCTGGTTTAAGAAAAGTGTTTATGTAGCGTAATATACAACATCATCTAAAGCTGTTATACAATATAACATAAATATTATGTCACAAGAACATTTTCTTGTTTAAAATATAACCTTATTTTTATTGGATGGCCGTCTATACAAAAAGAAAATGATTAGTTTTTAGCACTAAATCTGCTGATGTAACCCTTAAATTTAAGATTCTCAAATTAGCCATCCCCTCATCCCTTCTTTATTCAAAGTAATGTTATAAACACTAATTTAACAAAAATGCTGATGGATAAATCTCTCCTAAAAAGGTACACAGATTTTTTAGCTTGCTTATGGAAGTTATGTCCTACATTCTTTTCTCTGAAATACTCATCTGCTCAAACCATTCTTTAAAATCTATGTATCTAATGTGGACCTTTGATCTTACTAACTAAATAAATCTTTCAAAGATTTTACTGCTAAAAAAATTCATTTTATTATCTGTGCAGAAAGAATTTTTTATTAAAAGAAATGACAATATTTATGAAGCACACAAAACACAACAAAAAATTAAGTATTTTTAATTAGCATCTCCGAGGAAGTGATTTTTTTTAATCTGACAAAAATTATTTTTGTTAAATTTGTGAAGCTCTTAAAGCACTGTTTTGTTTAATTCATCAAACAAAACCAGGAAATCTAAAAATATTTAATATGCAAGAACTTAAAAAGTCCATAGAGACAAAAATATTTTGCATCAATTGCTTGCATTATTAGAAGTTACTGAAGCATACAGTAACATACAAACTGGCCATGTAACTGAGCATATTTCGTGCCAAGAAGAATGGCCTAATTTTTTTCAGCTTATTTCGCCAACAGTTTTGCTCAAACCTGACAATAATTCTGAGCATTAAATGCCCATATCTGTGGTTTTAATTAAACAAAGTATTCGCAACTGAGGAAATGTATGGATTTTAAGAAAATCAACTTATGACAGTGATTCCATTCTATTGATAAGTAACAATCTCTATGCAGAAATCCTTAGTTACAAAAATGCACACAATGGAATACCAGTTTAAATTAAATCCTCAAGAAAATCATCATCTTTCTTAGTTTTCTAAACAGAATGTTCTGAGACCCCATCATAAATCATGATTCAAATATATAGGCTAAGGTTTTTCCTGTTTTAGCCTCCAACATTACTGCTTCTTCTACAGATAAGGCTAGTGTTGACCTTATTTGTGTCTGAATATTTAAACTACAAAGAAAGAATTGGAAAAAAATAAACCAAATTGAACAAATTAACTACTTCATCGCACAGTAATTATTCTACATCCCCTTTATCAGCATATGGACAATTGTGACAGTGTTTAAATACTAGAAAAATCCAATATACCTTTTCTAAAGTGAGAAGATTTATTTCTGATTGTAGCTGGATTTCTGGTTTGCTACTTTGCTGTTCTTTGTACTGCTGGAACTCCTTCTCCAACATCTTATGCTTATTTTCTGCTTCATAAAGCTGTATTAAAGAAACCAAGATGAAAGTTAGCAGAAAACCCCAATCATGGACAAATAATTAGATTAAAGAACTTAAGTTACTTCTTAGTCCCTGGAACAAACATCATACTGTCAGTTATCAGATATAAAACAGACACAGAATGTTACACATTCATAATTAATGATTTCTTGATGATGGCACACAACAGTGTTTTAATAGGAAGAGCTTTAAAGAGGATCTTTGCTCAGTACTGGAAAGAAAAAAAACAAGTCTATCCTTATATACATAAGATCAAGATTTATGCACATTTTTGTTCACATTTCTAAAACAACTTGCAGAAGAAATACAGAAAGCATAACTACTAAGATTTACACATCTTTTAAAGAAAGCCAATGTTATCTACTATATGAAGTTTTATTACTTACTCAGTTTCACAGCATAACTTTTTTAGGAATGTCTGCAAAAGGAAACAACTAATACTTCGTACAGCCAAATGATTTAGAAGAAAGGCTGAAGCAGAAAGGCTTCAGTGACTAATGACTTAATGCTGTGTACCTCTGCCCTCACAATGTACTTGCACAGTTTCAAAAAGATTTTTATGAAGAGAGTGCTTTGCTTTTTACAGACAATGGTTAATTTGGAAAATGATGTCAATACACAGTAACTTGCTATAGAGAAAGTAAGGAAGTCAAATGCTTAACAGCATTTTTTATAATATATTAAAAATACTAAGAACTATATGTAAGGTTTTCATTCTTATGCTAAATATTATTCAACTATAAATACTTTAATACACCTGATGAAACTCATGTATTCCTTAAGAGAATATGATCCCACATGATCTTATATTTATGTTCAACTAGATAATGCAAGTATTTCCATTAATTGTATCCAACAGTTTAGAACACTGGGTGAAAACGCTTTAGAGAACTCATTTCTGTTTCAGAGCCAACAACTTGTACTAGTACATCCAATATTTTAATTATTTGGATCTTCTAATTGGGTCACCTTTATTTTTCTCCCAAAATTCTGCTTTTTGCATTTAAAATTGTTACAGAATGGATGTAAGAAAGCAAAGATGTTTCCCACGGAGTCATACAAAAACATAGCTCACTGCTGCTGTTTTTCACACAGAACTACAAATGGACGACTTGAACAAAAGATACTGCTGTTTAACACCTTTCCATTTTCACCTTTTTTAAAGCAGACATACAGACATGATAACAAAGACAATAACTAATTTCTTTTGCTGTTATAAATACCAGCTCTCCCTAGAACTTATACAGCAATGTTTAATTTCTTGCATGATTCTGGAAACACTTTCAAAAATGGAATTTCTCATGAGATCTTAGAGCTATGGACTATGAGGAAACTATAAAAATCCCACAAATAAAGCACAACTTCCTTATCCAGAAAGTAAGAGTGATGGTCTTCAAGGTGGATACTTCAAGGATCTTCTCTTGTACATAGTGGGGCTTACCTCCAAACAAGTTGAATTGTAGAGTTCTCTAAATGCGTAAGAGTTCTCTAATGTCTAAATGCGTAAATTGTATATTAACAAATCCCTTTAAATGACATGGAATAAGATCACTTATTCCAGAATATCCTGTGTTAAAAATCCAAAAACAACACCACAAAAAATGCCACACAAACAAAAAACTCCACACCCAAAAAGGTCTTTAAAAAAGAGTCCCATCTGGTAAACCCAGAAACTTTCTGCTTGTGCATATTACAAAGAACAGGGTCCTACAGTGAAACTCCAAAGTAAGCAAACAAAACCCCACCCCCAACAAAGCAAAAGAAAAAAGCCTGTCTTATGCAGACTGTGTGGCAGCAACCACCACATATTGAAGCATAACAGGAACAGCACAGAGGAAGACAGCCAGGATTCTCTGGAAAGAATGGCTTTCATACAAAACAAGACAAAACAGTGGGGCTTGTGTTTGGAAGAGACACAGTATGACAGCCACCTATGAAAGCAGGAGCACTGCGTTGCACAGGCATGAAAGGATTCTTCATAATTATTAAGTGATGTGCTTAAAATGAACAAATACAAGTTTTCAAGTACATAAGACATAATTAAATTTTAGAACTCACTGCCATAGGATGTTGCAATACTAAATACTTTTTAAAAGGAATCATATGAGATCATGAAGAAAACTTTCATTGACTGCTAGTAAATATGAAACTGACTCTGGCAAAACGTACATATAACCCTTGATGGTATTGCTGGATATACCAAAACTGCATTTTTTCGTAGTCCCATTTCTTATTTTCTTATCCTCTAAATCCAGCCATTGCTGCAACATAATGCCGAACTAAATGACCACTGGTCTGATTAACTGTATGTCTGTTCTGAATAGCAAAACCAAAATGATTGTGATGTTTTATTTAGAAAAGGTCTGTTGAAGCTAAAAATGGTCAGTAGGAGCTGAAAGAATGAATATGAATATGAAGAATACTAGCTGGTGGCATCTGGCCACTTGAGCGTGAAGAACTACTGGCTGTCTCATCTGGACGGGTAGCTGACTACAACACAAAATGCAAAAGTTATCCACTTATCACTTTGAAGAGGATTGCATTCTGCAGTTTGAAACTGCTCATCTCAACTCAGTAACTGTTCAAGTAGAATAGTCAAGATGAGTATATTTGAGGTTAGCAGCATTTTGTATAAGCTACGTTTTTAAAGTTTACTGTACTGTGGTTAACATATGCTAACAAGAAAAGAAGTACATTAATGATCAGTGTTTAATACAGAACTAAAAAACCACAAAAATCTAGCACAGCTCTTCCTGAGTACAAAAACATGGCTTTGGCTGACACAGTTCCTCAAACAGTGAAAGCTAATATGGGATTATTACTATCACATATCAGGCATGAAAAACACCAAAGCAAGTGATTAATCTACATAAACTAAGTACTTTTCAGAACACTTAGGCCTTAGTAAGATTTAATCTACTTAGTAACAAATTAAGTGTCTAATGCTGTAGCAGCTAAGAAAAAAAAAGTACTAACTTTTTCAGTTTACTTTAAGAGTCAGGAAAAATACCTAGACTAGCCTTGTTGTCAGTGACAAAGTTAGCTTACAGGACAACAGAATGCAGTCTAAATTTTATAAGTACTACCCTTTAGTAAGAATAGAAGACTGAAACAACAAGAGAGTTTCCCCCTCTGCCACAATAAGGATAGTAGAAATATTCTTTTGCAACAGAAGAATAAAACTATCTGCATAGTCAAGCTACATAGATGTCTACTGCTAGCAATTTTTTAAGTTACTGAAATGTATGCTGCTGTTCAAGTTCCTCATATAATGTATGCTTTTAATTGAAACTTGATTTTCAGTGTTGAAAAAATAATTACAAGTGCTGCATTGCACACTGGCCCTACAACTGAGCAAGACTGACATGGATGGATCTCAGCACAGGGTTCACCAAACAATTTAAATAAAATGTTTATTACAAATTTACCAGAACGCACTTGCTGCCAAAGGGCTGCTTAACTTAGTATACTTAGAAAAACACTCACTTGTATTAGAAAACCTAAGTGTACTTACCTGCTGATGTAAGCGAACCTTGTCTTCTTCCAGCTGTTTGATTTTTGACCTTTCTAGCTCAAGCTGGTGTGCACATTCCTCCCTGGCTCGACGCACAGAATCCTGAAGCACCTGCAGATTTCGTTCATGCTCTGCTTGCAACTCTTTCTTTACTCTTTGAAGCTTAAAAAGAGAGACATATTTATATTAATCTATAGGAGTGAGGTCTTTACTTTAAGTCTCTTACAACTGCTACTGCTATTCATGATAGAAAAGCTATTAATTTTAGAAATTAAACAATAAAATTCCTGTTGTCCATATGTTGACTACATATGTTCTTACTGAATTTCAGTTTAAATAACAATCTGCCAATTACTATATTTGGGCTACAAATATACCCTTGGCTTGACTATTGTAAAAACAGAGCTCTCTGGAGCTCTTCTGTGCATTCTATATGCTTCTACAGGATTGCTCAAGGCAAGTTGCACATCTACCTTCCTAACACAAAGTGAAAAGCTAAATACACCAATTCACTGCAGAAACTGTAAAAGTCACAGCTACAGACAAACGTCTTTAGGTCAGGAAGACCGTGCTTGTTCATACTAAGCATAATGAAGTAATTTCTCACCAAGCTAAACAGAAGAACAATCTTTGACATGTTTGAACTTTCTAGAAAGATGCTACTGTCCTAGATAACTGCTAGCTGCATAGAAACTTCTCCAGTGGCCCATTTTTTAAACTGTGTAATTGCTAACTAAACACTATATCATTGTGACCAGATGTTTTTGGAAAACACTAACTTTTATCATCTCTAACTCTCAGGTCAGAATCTCACTAAATTTTGAGAAAGTTTTTAGAGAAACATACACGAGATTCAAAATAACTACTACTCAGGCTGAAATGCACTTGGTCAAACCTGAGCACCAGATTTTTTTTTCAGATGCTAAAGTCAAAGCATTAATTACAGCACAAACTGCATCTTGAGGTACAGATAGCCTGGGTACTGAACAGGACACAGACTCAGCCAGCAAGTCCCTGTATTGGGAGTTCTCAATTTTGTTACAAGCACAGCAGGGATTAGTATGATAGAAAAACTAATCTGAGTTACAAGAAGGAAAGAGAAAGTTTGTTGGACTCCTAAAACACCACAGTATTCCACCTATATGATTCTGAGTATGTTCTGAATTACAAGAATAGGCAGTTTACTGTCTCTTTTCCTATGACTAGCATCATATATATGATACATATATCAGTATAAATGTAGCTATTCAATATCTTATACACAGCACACAATTGTCACTAAGTGAGAACCCAAACCTCATGGAAGTAGCTAATGCAATGGCATTGTTTAATATGACCAATTTTTACCTCCGATTCAGCACTAAAAAGCTGTCGCTCACGCTTATCCAAATCTCTCAGGGTTTTCTGAAGTTGTTCTTCCAAAACATTATATTCTGCTACCTAAACAAAGGAGAAAAAAAGAAGTATAACATACTGATATTTTTTATTTAGAAACTTCCATATAAAACAAAACTCCAGCTCTTAATTAAGAACTTGCAACAGAGAATCCTTCTAACTCAGTAAAGACTAACAGGTTGCTATGCATAGCCAGGTCGTTAAGGGCTTTTCGACCAGGCTTCCAAAATGCAATTTCAGTTAAAAAGCTCCCATATACAGCAAGCAAACCTAAGGAAATTTCTAACAAATATTCTATAATTAAAGGCTACTTTTCTTTCTTTTTTTGCACTGTTGTAGACTAGATGCAAGCATATCAGTAGGTACAAAGGCTAACCATGGACACTTTGTTACATGTTACCAAATACCTTGTAAATTTATAACAATTTAGAGTAAGACTTTCTCCAAGTATAAGGAGGAATTTCCTTACCTTTTTCTTCACTAATGCCTCTCTCTCTCTATCTCTTTTCTTCCATTCCTCTGCAAGTGCTTGCATATGGACCATTTCCTTCTTTTTAAGCTTTCAGAGGGAAAAAACAAACAAACAAATCCCCCAAACCAGAAAACCAGATCAAAATTATTGGAAGTGCACCAGTAGCTTACTAGCAGATCTAAGTCTTGAAGCAAAAGTTG
The DNA here is from genome assembly GCA_013399225.1 of Rhipidura dahli. Lineage (NCBI taxonomy): Eukaryota > Metazoa > Chordata > Aves > Passeriformes > Rhipiduridae > Rhipidura > Rhipidura dahli. The sequence goes on from VXAC01004026.1 coordinate 10,294, forward strand.
TGTATGCTGACTTGTATAACTCAAGATATGATACTGATAATGAAAGATTTCTTATACTTAAGTATAAAATGCAAAGTAAGCACATTTGAGAAAAACATCCAAATACATAGGTACTACATTTTCACCATCTTTTAAAAAGAATCACGTGACTAAAACCACCTAGAATAACTTCAAGAGGAGAGAGCAATGGTTTTTGAGATAGGAATACAGAATTTTTTTGAGAAAGGAATACAGAATTAATATTTAACATCAGTAGTTTGTACAAAGAGCAATCAGAAATCATGAAAATGGTATTCTGCAGCTCAAACCTAGCACCTTCTTCACGCACTTCATCCTCCTCAAGAGCACAGAATTGGTGGGTGGAGTAGTTTACATCTGATGTTTTAATATTCTGTATGAGTAAAATTTAGCTCTTACTTGAAAGAGTGGCAAAATAAAATACAATTCATGTTATTCTCTGTACCAATTTTGTTAAATCTTCTCTGATCATGCGATCACGTAATTTAGGTAATAAAAAGAAAGAGTAAAAACCTGATTTTCAAAAATGTCCTCTTGCATTTCCTTCCACATTTCTAACTCCAGTGCTGCTTTGTATTCCAGAGTTTCTCGAGGTTCTGGATGGTCTTCTGGGGCACAGCGAGGCTGAGTGGGAGGGACATGCCGTTGTTTACCAGCACCTACATCCTGATATAATGAGAGTGGATTTTTCATTGGAACCTCAACTTTTCAAAGACATGTTCAATGGAAAAAGAAAAGACTTATATAAAATTTACTTGAGAAGAATCTGACACCATAACTTCTTGCACTTTCACAAGCCCGTAGTCTTCCAAGGTGATGGCATACGAAAGCTCTGCTATTCTGCTGCCTGACCTATAAACAGCATTAGAATGTTATTTTAATGAAGACTGTCTAAAGATACAGAAAGAGAATAGTAAGACAACAAACAAATCAGCAAAGCTTAAGTCTTAGAAATTCTGTGCAAGCTCAGACTCTCTAAACAATTGCCTATGTGAGATACCAAACATGTTCTCTAGTGTATATTTTTAAGTTAGGGGCTAGTTTGTGAACCCACAGTAAGCTTTCTGACTTAAACAGATAACTTGTCTTTGGGAACCTATTTAATTAACAGATTACTATAATCAACACATACCCGCAACAAGGGAATAACCCAAAATTCTACCTACCGTCTTTTATCTGAACGATGCAACTGTTCATACAGGCACTGCTGCCGACTTTATCTTAACATACTTGTTACATTTCTTTAGTTTTGCTCTTTTAGACTTTAACAGTAACCCTCTAGTTATCCACAATATAAGTAATTTAGCTTATCATTTGTAGTAAACCATCCTTGGATTACTAAAAACCACATTTCTGGAAGTATCAGCACAGGCAATGACTTTAAATCCACTTTGAGGTTAAAATACCTACCTGCCCTTGTACAGTGAAACAGTGCCTTATGAGATAACAGATATTTTATTAAATTAATTTGAAAGTAGTTGTGGTTTCTGCTTAAGAAGAACAGTTTGTCTCCAACTGTCTCATCTCTAATCATAGCCAAAATACGGCAAACAAAGATAGTCTTTTGCACAGAAAGATATTAAGAGAAGGAACACACAGAAGTCATGTAACTGGAAATTATTAAAAGTCTCACATGAAGGTACACTGCAGTGTAAACCTTGGTCAAAGCAAAACCTCTCATTTCAGAGATAACCACTCAGTAAGGTAAAGGCAATTACACAATCACTTCATACCCGGAAGCTGCAGAACAAATCAAGCAACAAAATGCTGCAAGAATTAACCTTAGCTGTAGTTTTCACAGAAATTCACTTTCACCAGATACAAATAGTCAACACTAAAATGCTTTTTACAAAGGTGCAGTCTTCTACAGTTATTTGCAAGGGGAAAAAACCCAATAAATGCTTGTACTTCACTTAGGTTAAAATAAATTGCTGCAATAAATTCTTATAACTTTCCATCAGCCACTGACTAAAAAAGAAAACAAAATTCATATTAATAGACCTCAGAAATCTGAGTAATTAAGTCTGTTTATCCCACCAGTGTAAAAAGAAGGTTACACCAAGAAGAGCAAGGATAAACAGGGGTGAGCAAAACAGACCCAATTACATTTTGAGAATGCCATCTAGTGGTTATGCTTTGTGCAAAACCAGGTTTCATTTAACCAACAGTAAAAGTATGAACCTTAATGTATAGTGAGACCTTAAATCAGCCTTAATGTATAGTGAGACCTTAAAGAATCAGCCCGTGCTGGCTTTCACACAGAAGTTTAAACAAAGACAGAGGTCAATTTTCTATTAGGATTGGGGAAAGGGGATACCAGTCATTAACATGAAATTTCCTGTGAATTAAATATAACACGCTTTTTTTATCTGTTGCATTAAGGTTTAAAACTGACCTCAGTATTAATAGCAATTATGTTTATTTCTAAGGGCATAACCAAATTCCATCATCACACAGAAAAGATGAGGGTCTAGACACTGATTGTGAACACTAATCATCTTCAACAAGGACATGGGACAGAAGTAACTACAAATTAAAAAAAAATATAAAAAATCCCATCACTGTCCTATGTAAATCAACACTTGCCTTCAGAGAGAAGATTAGCTAATAGTGCTCCTTCTGATGTAAACAAGCTGAAACTCCTGCTACTATCCTGAAACAGGAGATGTCTCAATTTTTGGGATATATCTGTCCTCCAAACTTTTCACTGAAGTCAGTTGCATCTAAAACCATACTATGGACAAACAATGTAAACTGTTTTCTGGAATATTAGCACATTCTGTAAATAAGTAACTTACTCAAGGAAGTGCCTCAGTAACATTTTTTTCAATTACTTATCTCTTAATCTGTCTGTGACGTTTAATATACCCAGGATAATGCTTACATAAAGGCTTATTATAATGACTGTGGTAGTAGTGAGGACATTACATAATATGAATTGTGGCAATTTAGCTTTTCATCTCTTGGATGCCTATTCCCTCCTCTCCATACTGCAGTACTCTGCAGCCTGTTTTCCCATTCAAAAGGCTAAGCAGGAAGAGCTTGCCGTTTTTCAGAGAAATACTAAACAAACAACTCTACAAAACTTGCTACTGAGTTAAGTATTTTTTAAATAGTTTTACCCTTGCGGTGCTGTGACACTGACTGTTTCATTACAAGTCTGACGCCAGCATTGTTCACCATTCCCACCCAAGAAGCGGGTTTTTTCTGAAGTCAAAACATTTGAAAGCTGAAGCCTCGCCACCCCTAGAAGTAAGTCCTTGGCTGTTTTATCCTTGTGCCACAATTCAACCAGCAGAGGCAATCTGAAACAAAGAAGTAATCTTAGTGTCAGACATCAAAATGAAAGAAGAAGCATTCTTATTCAGAAAAATCTCATGCTATAAAAGAAACTTTCCAAATCAGTGATGGTTAATTTTAGCCATTGTCACTTAAAATACATCTCCCTCCATTCCTGCTTTCAAAATACCACTATTTTGATGGTTCCTTTTTTACATCTTAAATCATTTATTGAAAGCTGGTGGAACTATTGGGAGGTCTTTTTCACAGGCCTCAACACTGTGAGCTGCTTTCCAGGTAGCTGCTGTATTTTCAAAGGTATCACATAGTCTTTGCATATTAAAAAGAAAAAAATTACATATTTAAAATAGTACTTTGTCAAAAACTATGCTATTAAGCTTTACCTTTAAAATTTACAGCCACTGCACTTGTTTCTGTAAGCAATATTACCTAAACATGCAAGAGATAAAATCAAGAACTGTAGAATTCCTGACTTAAAATGTAATTAATAAAGAAACTGGAAGTATAGGCTATTAAGCATTTATTGGCATTAGCACCACACATTATTTACTAAAGTCTAGAACTGATAATCTTAATGTGACTGCCTTCACAACAAAATCTAGAAAAGTATAATTTAGACAAAAAATTGCAAATTACTACCTGAAGAAAGTATCTTGAAGCTGATGAGGCATAGTTGCAAAGTCAAATGCACAATATGACTTTGGAAGAAAGACTTCCATATTCTTTCTGACTTCTACAGGTGGACTTGTCATAATAGGTGCTGCACTGCCAAAAAAAGGATACGAGTACCTAACAAAAACAATAACAAAAATAATTATTCTACAAATAGATAACTTTTCTTATACCTTCTGCAACAGGAAAACCAGTTTAGACATCATGTACTAAAGAATGACTTGTACCAAAGTGTGCAAAATTTATACTAGCACATACAACAGTAGAATTTAGTTCTCAAGTATTCATGTTTCCATTTACTTCAGGACTGGTCCAGCTTCTTTATATTGGCTGTTGTTTTGACAAAAAGAGCTTTAATAACCTGTATGTTCACAAACAGATGAATTCATATTTTATTAAAACTCTGCAATTATTATATGAAATGATCAGAGAAACAGAAGAAAAATTTATATTCACATGTAGGTTACTTGAAAAAATCTGTAGCTATACTTACAGTTAAGACTAGACAACCATGCAATAACTGATAACTAAGTAATCATATACACAGTGTCAGAACCATTTGAAAATTTCATTAGCTTTTAATTTCCACAGTTGAACTGACTAAAAGGAAATCACTTTACCAATATGACTTAAAATGCGGCCTGAAACTACTCTACTGGCACATTTCAGTGTATGATAAACTGTAAAAAATGGGGAGGCCACAAACCTCTTAAACTACATTTTGTTCAAGGTGATGATGTCAGCTGTCAGCTAAGTTCCTAATAAAATAAAAGCTGCATCAAATGATGCCACTATATATAAAAATTGGATACTTCACCTTTTGTGGAGAGCTGTTGAAAGAACTTGTTTAGACTGGAATAAAATAATGCTTCCCATCTACAGTGAATATGCAAAGTTTTACCCTGCAACTTTTCTTAACGTATATGTATCTGGATGTTTCTCCTCTTCACTTTCCTGCCGTGTTCATCACTGACTATAACAATTCAAGTGCATGAAACAACAAGACTTACATGCTGTTACTGTTCTGAAACAAATTAATTATTGAAATGTTGCATGACAGATTTTATGTGATAAAATTCCATCTATTGTATGTTGCTCTCTACATACTATTTAGCCTATATGGAAAGACAATGATGCACTCTGTATTAGCTGTATTTTATATTCCACCCCTACATCCCATCCACACCTTTCCAACCTAGTTTAGACAAAATCTTAACCCCCAAGAATCACCACCACAACTCGACTTCCCAGTGACCAGTTAAATCTGTATGAATTGAACTCTGCCAGAAAAGAGGCAGAACAAATGCAGAGGCACCTCCCTAGCCAGAAATATTCAATGCTTTCAAACTGAACCACCATTTAAAGATATACTTCATCACAATCACCAAAAGCACCCTAATGGAAACAAGAAGACAAATTTTAAAAGCGGTTGTTAACCACTGAATTCAATAACTAATCAATTACCAACAATAACTAATATACCATAAGCACAATTTCTTTTTTAAACCATCAAAATCATCTCTGCATCTGCAAGTCTCTCCGAAGATAATGCATTTACTATGCTAATTCTCCATTAAAACTAGAATGTTTTGCTTTGGATTCATACACAAACCTATGATCTGTCTCTTACTAAAACACTAAAAAGAGTTCTTGGTGGAACATGGAAAACTAAAAAAAAAAAAAAAAACCCAAAAAAAAAACCAAAAACCCACAAAACACAGCCAAAACAACAAAAACTTGCACGAAAAAACAAACAAAAAATCATTTCATTGATCAGCCAGAAATGCAGCCAGAAAGTAACACGAAAAGTAATTCTCTTCTTCTTTAAAGACTGACCTTTCTTGTTGTCCAAGCTCAGACATTCATTGACTCAGTGACATTTAATACAAATTACAGTAAAAGGTAAAGTTTTACATATCATCTTTAATGCTCAGTTTAGCGATGAGGCAGATGAATATTCTAAAGTACTTTGCTACTGAAAATCAGCTACATAAAAGGCGTGAAGAAGCACAGAACATACTGCCAGCAATAATTCAGATTATGAAGGCTTCGTATTTACCAAGAATAACATAATTAAATTGTACCTTAAAATGCAATTTATTGGAAAACCAACTTCCAGACCACGTATACTTCTTAAGTCTATTGAAAAGCAAAAATGGTGAGAGGCTGCTGGAATGACAATTTTCTGGGCTGACACAGGCTCAGAAGAACTGGACACACCCACAGGGTTGGGCTGAGATATCGCTACTGGACCACTATCAGCTGAAAACACAAAAGACAATTCATGTGCATTTTTTATAACTTGTTCTGACCAAAATAACAAAATACATCAAAGATTAGTGTCACACTTTAAATGTACATAGATAGGTTGCTTCCCTAAGAGATTTAAATTCCTTGTAAAATAAATGAATACTGTGAAAAAAACCCACTCCTTCTGTAAGTTACTGCTTCCAAAGAAAAAACACCAAAAATCCAATATACTTTAAATCTTCTTAAAGGATTGTACTATTTTTCCTTTCTTTACTATTCTTTGAAGCTATGTAGTTTTAACTCACTGAAAAAAGTTTACCCTAAGATCAAAGATACTGAATTCTTCAGAAAGATGTTCTAAGACTTCAGTTTATATTAATTGTTCATAGCCAACTTGAGGGCATGCATAAGAAAAAAATGCTGTTAGCAATCTAAGGGCTTTTTTAATTAACTAACTTCTATAGGGGAATTACAAACACAGGTTAACAGGTCAGTTACAGTGCTCATGTAAGGCAGCATCAGCAATTAGCCCCAAGCTGAGGTTTAGCTATGTAAGCAAACTAATATGTGCAAAGCACATCTGCTTCTGCCACACAACCCATCCACTGTAACATCCATTTTTATAACTTAGGGAGCAGAAGCATCACTGAGTGCTCATCCAATTGCATCCAGGCTTCTCAAATCCTTACAATGAGACCCAATACTGCCTTCAAAGACTACAGCATCAAACTACAAGTCCCACAGGCAGGTTTCCAAAAGGTGTTCTCTGAAGATGTGTTTAAGTCTTCAAGGGCTATTTGGGATACCAAGCCCCTACAAAAAGAGGGAGTGAAAGTGTCAGGTAAGAACTCAACCACCTTTTATAAATACTACTTGTTCTGACACTTTCTTCATAATTATTTAAAACATTTCCACTTTTGTCATTTTTAAAGAAATGCATCACTACTAGCATCGACTTTATTTTTTCCTCCTTTTTATAAGTGTTTTGTTTGCATTAATAGTAACATTACAAGAAAGAAAAACGCTGTAATACTTCAACACCAACTAGTTAACGCAATTTAGAAATGAAACAATTTTAAGTGATTCAGGTAAAATGTCAGTAGATTGCCTGGAGCAGAGAAACATCTGAGTGGAATTTTAAGGTCATCACAAAACAAAAAGTACATACAGCATACTGTTAAAATTCATTTGAATTGATACTTGACTATAGTCAGATTTCATTTAATGTACTAAATGTGATAAATTTTGCATTACTTGGATTTTGCAGATCTAACTGAGGTGACTTCGCTCTGCTCTGCGATTTCAAAGCTGGAAGCTCTTCAAGACACTGTTTGTTAACCTCTTGAGGGCAGCCAGCCACCAGCCCTGAAGGACAAATGTGACATGGCATGTTTTACATCTTAGCAAACCAGAATGATAAAATTACTATTACTATTAATAAAAAAAAAGCACAATACTGGATTTCCTAACATTCCATATAAAGGACTTAATCCTTGCTTAGATAAGATCAGTTAGGATTAAAAGAAAATTTGGATGAATTAGCAGACAAATCCTGAGAACCCATTCTAGGACACAGAATTTCCTCTACAGAACTGGGTGTCTTTGGAAGAAATCTCAAAAGACCAGCAGTACAAATATCATTAGAAAAATAATAATTCTGCTTTATTCATAAACCATCTCTTAAGAAGATTCATGTTCAGTAATGTTCAGAAAAATAACTTTTTTTGAGATTTATTCTATTATTATAGTATTTATCTCTGTTCCTCTTGTACTTTTCCATGACCCAGGTCTCAAGTTAGAAACAAGTCTTCCAAGGGCTCAGGCTACCAAGTCCAAACCAAATGATTACGTGAAAACAGACAAAACAATCCAGCTGATTGGTTTTGTCCAGGAATCTGTACAATATGAGCATATGTCTTCACAAATTATTATCCACATAGTAAATTCCTCAGAAAATTTAAAAATCCCACATTACCCTTGCTATTCTACTTAATAAACATTAATATTAGACCATTTCATCTCAACGAGCAAGTCAGTTTCTTTCTACTTCATGAATATACTACAAAGGAGTAGTCATGACCCAAGACCACAATTGGCAACTGGGCAAAACTTTATATACCACATACCCCTTTTCTGTGGTTTTGTGCCTTTTTCAAACTTAAGACTCTCCACTTCACTTTCCGTTGCTACATCTTCTTTCGAAGAACACTGGTCAGCTTGAGATGGGACAGTTTGGGATCTCTGCTGCAGGCTCTCTGTTTTTCCACTAACAGGCGAAAGAACTTTCTCCTGTGGTTGTTTGGGTTCAGTTGCAGCATTTAGGGAAATCATAGGCTGAATGAAATGACATAGTTTTCTTATTGATTGTAGCTTGCACTGAAAAATGCTGCCTTAGACATTTTCTTAATATGAGATTATTTTTCAGATATAGAAAAATGCCAATGAAAGGATTATTCATATAAAGCAATTAATTCTCTCAGGGTTTTTTAACATAAACACCAGTCAAATATGATTTAAAAGCACCAATGATTTTTTAACATGAAATTGTGCAACAGTGTCTAAACCAACAATGAATGGGTAAGACTTACGTGGGTAGTCAAGCTTTCCCTTTGAAGAGTTACAGATACCCCAACGGTAGGAGCCAGATCCAAAGGCAGTTGTGGCAGTTTCTGTTTAGCTCTATTTGGTGGAACAAGGACAAATGGCCCTTCTATTGCCACAGGGTGTTGATCAATCTCCACGTTTCCTTTCTTCAGGAGCCCGGACAGGGGTACTTCAGTGCTTCCAAGAGAATGGTCCCCACAGCAAAGATGGATCTGTACACACAGGAAGGTGCTAGAAAGTGACTGGTATGTGTGATACCATCTGTACATCCTCCACTAAAGGCAGCATAAGTACAACAAGTTCTCATGCCTAACCTAGCCCCTGCTTGCTGGAAATAAGAACAGATATGAAATGTCTGTTTTGAGCAGGTGGGATTTGCTGACTGACAGGGCAGCAGCAAATCACTGACTGCCTTTCTGGGAACCTGTCTTACCATTCCTTCCGTAGGATAAATTCAGTACTGTGTGGCTTCTAAACACAGTACAGATTCTTGTCCTTAATGTATAGGCATATAAAATGCATGACTGCAAAGTAAGGTAAAAGGTACTTGAAGGCTTTGTGCATATATTTAGACACCACTTAAGTAGCAAGGATTTTTGGATTTAAGTAACTGTGGTTTTAATTCCTGGTAAACACCATTATTTGAAAACCTGACTCAACTGTTTACTCCTTACACAGTTTAATATTTATAAATACAAGTGAAAGTTGGATCTTAAAAAAAACAACACACACTAAGGTAATCTATCTTCCTCAAAGTCACTCTTTGAAACTTACATAATTTGGTTTTAGCCAAGAGTCACTTCAGTTTTGATTTAGCAGATCAGAGCACTGTATTCCCATCCATTTAATATTTATTACACTTAAGGAAAACTGTCACCCTAAAAGGCTTCAGCTGCTAGTACATACCTGGGTGTGCGTATATTCATACATACACACAAATAAAGTCATACAATACATATATACACACACCTGATTCTGGCAACCAGCACCTTTTACAATCAAAGTCTTCATTTTTGGAAAAATATAGAAAAATTAAGAATCAGAACACAGGACTCTGATCCTAAATCCTAAATTTTAAGAAGCTGAGTGAGAAGTCAGAGAAAGAAAACTGTAAATCAAACTGTGGATCTGACTGCCCAAGAACTCGTGTACAAAAAGCTCTTCTTTACACATGATGCAAACATGCATAATTCCCCATATAGGTACATATGTCTCATACATGCTATATTAAATACTTTAAGACTGTAGAGTAAGATTAAATTCCAAACACCACAGCATATGTTTCTCCAAAAATATTTAAAGTTGAGGCAAAAAACCCCAAAAGTCTGAAACAATACAAGATTTAACCAACAACATTCTTAAACCACCCTCGATAAAAATCCTAGAAAAGTCTGTATAAACTTAAACAAAAATAACTTTAAAAGGGTCCAGACCCACAACTTCGTAAAACTAACACTGGCTTATTTACCAGCTAAATTATCAGAAACCCTAAACCGCCCTTATCTAACAAAATAGCCTCTTGTTTTGTAATTCATTTGAGCCATGCACAGATTGCCATTAACACTCCAAGTACTACCTGATATTTAGAATCATAGATTCATTTGGGTTGGAAAAGATCCTTAAGATTGCTGAGTCCAATTACCAACCTAACAATGCCAACCCACCACTAAACCATGTCCCCCACTTAAAGGCAAGCTGAAGATAAGCAGTATCTCATAACAGCCCAAATATGTCTGTAGTGTATTTAGAAACAGAATTTGACTACAGAGCAGGGAAAAAAGACACACCTCCCTTAATACTCACAAAGAGTGCTGAGGACAGTGATTTTAGAATTTAGGCAAGAGTGACCTGAGCAGCTGGCATGGGATTACCATAAGTAGCACAAGGCAGGACTCTGGGTTGCAGATGGTCTGATTGCAGTGCAGACCCCAAAGCTCAGAGATCTTGAGAGTACCACATAAGCTCTTTGGGAAGATCATATTTCAGCAACACCTTTTATCATGACATATAAACCAGCTTGTTGTAATAGCAACTAATTAAAAAGACAGCACTCCACCTGAGCTGGGAAACTTGCTGCTAGGGTTTCCCTCATATCAGCAAGAGAATCAACTTCTATTTGAGCCAAAATACTATAATACAATCTTAGTTTTGGAAACAGAAATGCATCCCAGATACAGCCTATGATGCATTATATTTTTTTAATTTTCACTGTTTATTTTATTTTCATTCACATTTGAAATGAAACAGCTTACCTGTAATTTTGACTGTGCACAAAGATAAACATGAAGAACTTGTACTGTGCTACGTATTCGAACTGAAGCTCTTTCTGGCTCAAAGTTTGGATTAATTAAATCAGTGAAAGGTTCATTTGTGACATCATTTCCCAGTAATGAATAGTAGAAAAAAAACTCAGGTTGTCGATCAGGGAGCTTCATAGTACTAGGAACTAACTGTAAGAGATGCAGAAGAGAATAATGTATTGCCTTCCTTTCTGTAGAGTTAATAGCAATTCTGAAGCATTAGCTTGGAAGTTAGAGCTTAAAATGACCAGCTGACCTAAATCCTAGCTTGCACTCCACAAACAACCTTCACATTAGTACTCAAATTAAAAATGTTTTACTTTTTCTAAGTAAAAAAACCGCAAGCTTTAATTTACAAGCATAACAACCTGCAAAATATTCTGAATTACCTACACGATTCATCAACACCAGGGGCTGTAACTGACATATATTTAATAAAATCAAGCACTGCACAAATACTCAGAAATAAGCAGTGCCTTCATAAACTACTTCCAATAGAAATAATACAGATTAGATATCGTTATATAATTTATGTGATTGAATAAAGATTGAAACAGACAAACAGCTACTCCCATCCCGTAGTAAACTGCAGCTGTGGGTTCAATGCCTAGAGAGGCACAAGCCACCCCAGAATGATCACAACAAATTTACTTCTGAAGGTTCTATAATTCTGACATGGAAAATAATTTTGAAATTTTAAAAATTATTTGAATAATTTGAAAAAAAAGGAAGACTGAGGAGAGTTTGTCATATACCATGAGTTCTAGACCAATTAAAACCATACTTGTCAGTACAACACAAGCACAGCAGATGAGGTCTAAAGCTAGAACAATCATTAGCATGGCAGTTCATCCCAACTAGTAAGTCCTTTCCTCAGGCAATAAATGAATTCTATCTTATATACTTGAAAAGTATTTCACCTTGTTTGAACTTCAGCACATGGGCACCACACTGAAGACTGGTATTATCCATACACACACATTTTACACTATATTGCAGTAGAGAAGTATGCATTCCATAAGAATGCATAATTTAAAGTAAATACAGCTTTAGCACTTCAAAAGAATTATATTTCATCTGTAGTCTGATATATTAAGGACTTCAAAAATTTTTAAAATGAATATAAATTCACTACGGGACAGGGTTATTTCTTGAAATAAACTTAGAAAACAATAAAATCCTAATTAGAAATGAAGAATGGGAGGGTGAAAATACTAATGTAGGATAACAGTTCTTAAAAACTACACATAGCAGGGAAACAGACCTGTTCCAACTGCGTGGCAAATGCAATGGTTACAGACAAGACAAAGTGATCTCTGCAATACTCTGGTGGTCCAATTTGATGATAGCCCTCTTCTTCATTCAAGACTGGCACAATACTTTTAGGGTCTAGTCCAGGAAAAATGGTGAGTACTAAGAGAGAAGAAAAAAACGTAAGTAATTATAATAAGTTTAATCTAATAAACGTAAGTCTTTATAAATGCGGCAGCAACATGATATATAACAGCAATTTTATTTTTAATCATTACACATGAAAATAACATGTGGAAAGAAAAATTACAAATAAAGATCTTGATGGCTGATACCAAAGTATTGCAAAACACAAAACAGCCCCTAGGTATACTTCATTACAGCTACAAAAAAAATTCTGAAATGAACTTCTACTCACAGATGTTACGTTGAACAGCATGCTATACAGAATTCTAGGTCCCCTTTTTATTTATTGTTACTGTGAGTAACTGGAAGTTTATTTCATTACGCTAGAGTCTACCATGCCGTTTCTTTACTTTGTTCATTAAAGGAAATGCAAGGCAGTAACTGCACACTGCAACCTTTTTGAACAAGCATGATGTGCCATTCCACAGACCTTTAGAATGTTTCATTCAAAGCTTTTTCATCTGAAGTCTCCAATGTATAAAACACTGTATTCTGGTTTGCTAGTTTCTGTTCTATAGTGCCAGTAATTCAACACATTTCAAAGCCCCTCAGGTTACACCAAATAAAAGTAATGACACAGCATTCTGTGAACAAAAAAGCTCCATTTCAAATACTGGAAGCTTTCCATGACTTAAGTCAGTAAAGAAAAAAAAAAAGTATATGAACTAAATAGAAAATTATATGACTAGACTAGAATTGGGTAATTCAGCTTTCTCATACCCAGTGCCTGGAACATTAACTTTACAACTGTGAAAACGCACAAGTTTGTTTGTTTTTCCCCTTTACATAAATATGACATTGACTAATTTTGACACGACAAAAGAAAGCAAAAATCAGGCAAACTTGTTTGTAGCAATTATTCCACAGAAAACATCAAGTGGAAAACAGTGCTGAGTGAAGGTAGAGGGTCTGCTTTTATTTTTTGCCAGTGTCATGAGAGATAGAACTCACAGGCATAATGATCACATGGGAAGTGCAGACTAAGGAATCACTTATAGTTCCTTATAGTTCCTTGCCTCCTCTACAAATTTTACAATATGGAAAGTTCCCTGTGGTTTTTTGTACACCTGAAAGAATGGAGTAAGCTCTGCACTTACACGGAAACTTAAATAATGTCTTAACCAGTCTTGAAATGCAGCCAAGTCAGTGAATTCTGGGCCAGAAGCTGGTAAAACACTTACTGACACTGACCATTCTGTTTTTCACAAAATCACAGCCACAGATTACAAGCAGATAGATGATGGATTTAGAATTAGGGAAAAATTACCTCCAGGGCAAGAACATAAAGTATTGTGAAGTATGCAGGAGAAAATTCACTAGTTACACCAAAAGGCTCATTTTTCAAAAGTTAAGTAGATAGGCATTTGGGTGAGGGATCAGGGCAAGATGGAATTATGTTTTTGCTTAAGGGCTCTTAAATTCCAGCTTCTACGACCTCATTTTTGTTTTTTTAAAAACTACTAACTTGCAACTAACAAAAAAAAAAAAAAAAAAAAAAAAAAATCAAAAAAATGCAGATGAAAGAGTGACTTAAAGGCACAGCATACAAAAACAACTACTAATGTTACCATTTGAGCTCCAATAGATTTTTGACACATTTCACTAATTTCTTCTGAGAGAAATGAACAAGAGAATCCAGAATTGGAATGAGTCCCAACAGTAACCAGATGCCACCACAAAAAACCCAAAACCTTAACAATAGGACATGATTTAAGTTCTGAAAGATTAGAAAAAGAATGCACCAGAAAAGAAGCAAGCCTACCCAATAAATGAGACACTTTACTACTTTACAGTTCTAAGCTCAAACTAGTTTTTACACTCTGTAAAGAAGCTCCATTCCTATTTCTTTCATAACTTTCTAAAGCCCATAAATACGAGTAAAATGCCCAAGATAGTTAACTACAGGACCCTGATTCTCACTTTAATTATCAGTTGGTTTGTAACTTGTCCTCCTAGAAGTCACACAATTACCACAATAAAAAATCCTTGAAAAATGTACTGCCAAAAGATACATTAATCAGCTGTAAAGGATTTGTATTGGAACTGATATGAAATTAAAATTCTCTTGACACTTAAAACAACACATTTGAAACAAGTTATATGTCACCTGGCACAGGAGGATTTTTTGTTCAAAGTGAGTGGTATTATGTCACTTACCCTTCCCTTCTCTAGGGGGTGCCTCCTTTGCTTTAAAATCATCAGCCAGTGCTTTTGAATCCGTCTCCAATGCAACACCAACTTGTATTTCAGGCTTAAACTTAGGGTACTTGTTACTAAGCAAAGGATACCATTTGGGTGTCTACATAGCAAAATACAAAAATAAGACACAAGAGTGTTTAAAAACCATAGAAAAAAGCTAGAATTACTGAAAATTCAGTCTTAATCTAGCACTTCTTCATCATCTAGAGAAATACACTTTGGTTTTTATTTCTAAAAATTTGGTCCATGTAGTACACTATTGTATTAAAAAACTCTATAGAATAATTACTGGACAACTAGTTGAACATTCCATTTTTTTTTCACTGACTTGTACAGTGAAAAAGTCAGAAAGAGAAATATATCATTAATCTTAGAAAACCTTCAAGTCCTCAACTGTGCTTAGTAAATCATACGCACTCAAAATTCTCAAGAAGAGTGATATCAAAATAAGACACCACACTCCTTGGATGACCCATATCAAAGTTCTTCTTTGATCAAGCTTGATATAAGAGTATTGGCTAATTAAATTTATATAAAAAATGGTAGTGTGCTTACTCTATGCTATATTAAAAAACAAGACTTGATTTGATGATGGAGATTCAATTCAGTTGCTCCATATCTATTGCTTAGATAATTTTTTCCAGCTGATTAAATAACAAAATTGTGTAGATTAATTGGTTGCTAGTACTCCAATTATCCAATTCAGAAGTACGCAAGACTAGTACAACAGTATTTTTGCATTTGCACATGTTCTCAGAGTCAAAGTGTCTCTCCTCCAAAGAAAAGAAAAAAACAGTAAAACCTCCCATACATGATCAATCAGTCGTATTCCAAAACAAAACTCAAAAGTTTAGTCTGTGCTTTAATTCAAATTTTATTACCTGTAATAGCATTGTTGCCAAAGCATAAATTTTAAACCTTTATGCCCCATAACGTACCTGTTTCTTTTCCTGTGCAGCCCTTAAATCCAGTACAATATAGCCTATATTCTCTTTAGCTGAAGATACAGGATTCAGTGCAAAACACTGGAGTTTGATAGGTGTACGCTGCAGCCTGGAAAAGCAACTTAATTGAAATACTAAATATAAAATGTATCTCTGCAATTAGTTCTCAAAGAAATTTCATAACTTTCCAACAAGCCAAAGATACAAAACTTGTTATATAACTAGCTTCATTGCATCAGAAATTGAATTTATATTGAACATATAAAAATTCATCAGTAAGCGAGGGAATGAACAAGTGGTTTAATTTTTTAAGAAGAGTGCACTAGAGCCTCAGAGTCTCAAGTGCTATTAAAAAGACATTAGTGACAAATAAATACCTCATGCACATAAAAGAAATAAGCACAGCGCCTCACAAGAAATTTGAATTACACTTGTAAGGGCACCTTCGAAACAGGACTTGTGGAGAAGATTTTTGGGTAAAGCACCTAACTACTTCAAGGCACACATAAGATGTGTAGCGCATGGCACAGGCAGGCATCTTTCTCAGTCAAACAAAGATGATACAGCCTTTTTAACTTCTTTGAAAACATGGTCATAATATTACAACGTAA
The DNA here is from genome assembly GCA_013399225.1 of Rhipidura dahli. Lineage (NCBI taxonomy): Eukaryota > Metazoa > Chordata > Aves > Passeriformes > Rhipiduridae > Rhipidura > Rhipidura dahli. The sequence goes on from VXAC01004026.1 coordinate 26,629, forward strand.
TACATAATACGTTGTAAAACTTGTAAAACAAAATAACAGTTATGAAAGGGATCAATACGTTGTAAAACTTGTAAAACAAAATAACAGTTATGAAAGGGATCAATTTCTCACCTTATCTCTTTGACATTTTCAAGAACTATTTACATAGGCTTTTCAGGTTTGAAATTAAGTTAATTTTGTGCCACAGTATACATAAGGAAGCTTGACTCCCATGTCTGAATTATACCACTATTAATTTGCTCCAAGTGCCTGTGGGGTGTTTTCTCAGTAGTGTAAAAACATACCTTTTAGAATTTTTAAACATCACTTGTCTTGCCACACACTACCTTTTTTTTGTACATTACATCAGTACATTTTTTAACAACATTGTGGTAGATAAAAGCAAAAGAAAGTTCAAAAAACCAATTCAAATGAGAGTAACACAAAACCTGTATTTCACTAACTGTAAAGACAAGAAAGTTAAAGTTTATCTGCAAATGAAACTTTACTTTTTAACATTACCTGTGCTGATGAAGTGCTTTCCTATCAAGTTCCCAAGCCAATTCTGTAGCAAATTCTGGCTCATCAGTATGCTCTACAGGATCAGTAGCCAGCTGTTCACCATCTAACTTGGCTTCAACTATAAGCATATGCTTGGGTCGTTTTGGAAAACAGCGCCCTGTAAAAGAGTGGCATTGCATGGCTATCACTAAACAAGAAGCAGGTGCTCAGATTTATGCCATAAACCAATTAAGTGAAATTAATCTCCCATATCATCTTCTCTGCTCTGTTCTTTAAAGCAAAAGTGTTTGCACTACGCAGAAATATGACAGAATGTAACACGAAATAGACTATTTGTGAAGAAACAAGAAACCAAGTAGAAAAGAAAAAAGTAGCAAGCAATTAGAATGTTTGGAGAATATTCAACATGTGTTGACTCGCAATAGGTAAGGGAGCAGGTGAGAGAAAGAAACTGAATGTTTTACTTCAAGTGAAGATGTTATGACTGTCCAACATCAAAATAGAAAAACACGGTCTTATAAAAGTAGTAGAAGGTGTTTTTTTCCTGTCACTTGATGAAAAGAAAAATTATTACCAGATTAGGAGAGTGCCTAAAACTGTATGTGATTCGTCCTGGGTTCAGGATCATCCAATATTCTGCTTTGAAATGACAAGTGAAAATTTACTTTTATCATAGTGTGGGGAGAGGATACTACAGGCATGTCTGAAGACAGGATCTTGTAAGCTCTTCTGGCAAACCACATAAATGGACAGAGAGATAATAGGATTTACTTGACAAAGAACAATCATTGACCCAAAACAACCCAAAACCCCACTAATCGCCAAAAAAGAAAAAGACACCCCAATAAACAACTCACACATACTCACGCAGCTAAAATCTGTAGAAATACAAGATGAAGAACAACTAGCTATACATTAGAGACAACACTACCAAAAAAAGCTTACAGCAGATTCCTAAGAAGGGATAGAAATACCAGAACACAACTTAAAAAGATCCCCAAAACCCTCAGGAAAAGACGGCTACTTTTCTCATTAATTTAAAAATAAAACATTGTGTACATACCTCCAAGACTTAACTGGGGGTAGCCAACCCTAGCCTTAAGATAGGCACGTCCGAAGTTTTATTAATAAAATTGGTTTACTCAACGCTGCTCGGCTCAGCTCGCTCACGCCACCAGAGAGAACACCTCAGAGGTAGCGACCACCCCTCATCTTCCTCTGGGGATAGAGGGGACGCGCTGCAGCCGGGAGGCCGCGACCCTCCCGCCCCTCCCGGTTACCTTCCAGCACAGAGACGACGATCAGCAGCCGATCGGCAGCTCTGGACACCATCTCCCCGCTCCGCCCGGGCGCTGCCGGGGCCGGGAAGCGCGGCCGCTCCCGAGGCGGAGCGGAGGGAACCAGGAGCCCTCGGGCCGCTCCACCCGCGCTGCCGCCACTCGCCGCCCTTTTGCCGCCGCGGAGCCTTTAAACGCCAACCGCCGCCGCTTCCGCCCGGCAACGCC
>VXAC01004029.1:0-25856 GCA_013399225.1 Rhipidura dahli
ATTAGGTTTCTTTCTGCCCAACTTTCCAGCCTATCAAGTTCCCACTTGAATGACATCACAGCCTCCAGGTGGATCAGCCAGACCCCCAGCTTCAAGACTGAGGCAAAGAAGGCATTCAATAATTCTGCCTTCTCTGTGTCTTTCATTGCTAGGACACCCATGTGATTCAGCAGCATCCCCATGTTTTCCCATATCTTATATTTGATGCTGATGTACTTGTAGAATGCCTCCTTGTTTTCATTGATATCCCTTGCCAGACTCAATCGCAAGTAGGCCTTAACCTTCCTACTCGCATTTCTGCATATTCTGTCAATGTTCATAGTCTTCCCACATGGCCTGTCCCTTTTTTCATATCTTACATATGTCTTTCTTCCATTTGAGGTTTGCTAGAAGCTCCCTGCTCATTCATGCAAATCTCCTGCCCCTTTTGCCTAATTTCTTTATCACAGGGATATGCTGGATTTGAGCTTGGAGGAAGTGATGCTTGCTCTCTTGGACTCCCTTCTCTTCTAGAGCCCCATCCCATGGGATTCCTCTAAGTAGATCTTTGAAGAAGTTGAAGTTAACTCTCTATAAGTTTAGGGTTCTAGTCCTTTTACCACTCTGCTTCCTGCACACAGATCCCATGTTCCATTATCTCATGGTCACTAAGCCTTCACATCCTCACTCAGTCCCTCCTGGTTTGTCAGTACAAGGTTCAGCAACACACCTTTCCTTGTTGGTTCTTCCACCAGTTGTGTCAAAAAGTTATCTTCAGTAATCTGCAGGAACTTCCTGGATTGTATGTCCTATCGTGTTGTCCCTCCAACAAATATCAGGGTGGTTGAAGTCCCCCAGGAGAACTGGGGCCTGTGATCATGAGGCTACTTCCATCTGTCCACAGAAAGGCTCATCAGCTTCCTCCTCCTGATAAGGTTGACTACAGTAAACACCCATAACAGTGTCACCTAAAACTTTCCCCTAAATTCTCACCTATAAACTCTCAACTCATTCACCTGACGCTGGGTAGAGCTCAATACATTACAGGTGGTCTCTCACATAATGAGCAACTCCACCTCATCATACTGACTTGGCGATCCATGACAACACTTCAGTCACATGATCTACCCCCCCATGTTCTGTCATTACAACGAAATCATGGCTCTGTGATTATACATAGAGTTCTAGTTCTTGTTTATTGCCCATGCTGTACATGTGTGTGTCCAGGCATTTCATAGAGGTAATCAAGTAATTGAGTTGCATAGAAGGGGTGTAAGAGCAATCACCACAGCCATACATACCCTCAGTGTGGTCTACCCTTTGATCCTCATCTAGGGAGGTAGCCAAGGACCATCTGCACTGGTTGGTGTCACTTAATCACCAGGAGGAAGCAATGGCACAAGCATTGCCATTTTGAATCCCACTCCCGAGTCCTTCAGTTTAAAGTCTGTCTCTCCAGATTAGCCAAGGGACTGCCAGAGACTCTCCTGCCTGCTTTAGACAGGTGGATCCATCACACCTCTGTTTAACAGGCTACAATCATTGAAGTACAACCCCTTGTTAGAAAAGGCAAAGCCTTCTCAATGGCACCAGGCATGAAGACAGATGTTGATCTGCACTATGCATCTGCTTCTGGCTGTCCCTTTTTCTCTAACTATGCGAAGATGAGTTGGGCACCAGTGTTTTTCACCTGCCTCACCAGGTGTTAATAGTCTTCCTTGATCCTGTCTGTTGTGTGGCTTGCAGCATCATTTGTTAACCCACATGATAAGGTGGTAGCAGGTAGTAGTCTGTGCTCTTGAGAAGTTGGGGTACCCTCTCGGCAACATCATGGATCCTAGCACCTGGTAGGCAGCAAAGTTCTTGTAACTCCTTATCAGGCCAGCAGATGGGTGTCTCAGTGCCCTTTAACAGAGAGTCACCCACTGCAAGTACTCGATGTTTCTTTTTTTGGTATCCTTGCCTGTAGACATCTAAAGCATCATATCTGGTTTTGGTCTGAATGTTGGGAGTGTGGAAGTTGAATAGAAGCACTGGCTTTCTGGGTCACAAGGGCTCAAGGTGTCTCCTGCTCAGTGGTATCCATTGTAGGTGGGTAGTCCTATTCAGCCATCTGTCACAACAGGCCATCAACCTGTGCACACTTTGTGCGGATAGTAGACTTTTCTCCAGTAGAAAGAAGCCAGGTTTTTAGTGGGGGATCTCTATAGAAATAGCATAATTTAAAACTGTCATATAGGGTTCCTTTAAAACCATGCTGCATCCTTCACATTTGGTTTAGATGGGCTATAAGCAGCAATGGCCAAATTCCTCCTTGGATCTCTTGCCTCAACCCAGACTAACAGATAACTGAATGTGATAACTGGGGCATTGTCTTGCTATCAGCAATGCTGTAGGAGCACTTTACTGTAGAATTCAGGCAAGACAGGTCACAGAAGCTTTCACAAAACCATTTCTGAAGCTACCAGATGTTTTAAATCATAATTATTGTAGCATAATAATCAATATATAATAAATATAATTAATTAATATTATAATAATACTTGTTCTTACGTAAAACCATTGCAGCAACCATACCTTAAGTTTCCTTGGACAGTGTCTAGTGCATCGTTTCTTCTTGCTTGGTGTAAGCATTGTGATCACTTTATCTAGCCCTCTTTCAAGACTTCCAAATATTTTGGCTTTTCTCTTCTTTTGGCTGCTATCCACAAGTGCAAGGTTGAAATCTAATTCCACTGACTGACACCTGTTACATGAACAAATTAATCCATTACTTTTCCCTCAGTATTAAAAAACTAATTATTTCAGAGATGTCACTAAAAAATTACCAGACATGGCAGAACAAAGAAAATGAAATCAAGTACAATGTATTATAGAAGTTTCTGCTCCAAAGTGTGTTGAAGTTTAAACCCAGAGATGTATCGAGAAATTGAGGTCTGGAATAAGAAGGCAGCTACATTATGAAAAAAAGGTGATACTGAGTTTTAAAACTTTTCTCTACCTTCGTTTTTTTCTAATGACTATTAAAAGAGGTTTTAGAAAGGTTTTCACCAAGAGAATAGGAGCAGCAGCTTGCTGTAACAAGGCCTCTACGGCAGCACGTGGATTAAGGTAGTCCTGCTCTAAATCAGGAAAGTATACAAGTAACTGGACACTTACCTTTTTTCAGGAAGATTCTCAGCTGCTGCCAATTCATCTGCATTTGTTGGGTTTATGGGTTTCTTAACTGGGGTGACTGCAGTGAATGGACTCTCTGAAAGGAAACATCCAAGCCAAACCAGGTATGTTTTTGCATAAAAGGATTTTCTTCAGTGACGATGTCTCATTATTAATAATTTATTTCTAACACCAGACCCCCTTTTCTATCTCAGGTCTATATTTCGGGAATTATATGTTTTTAATACTACCTCTGCTCTACAAATTAAAACTGTGACTGATTTCCCCAGGGCTCCTAGAGTAACCAATGAATTTCACTATTAGAAATGTGAGGATTAGAATTGCTTTCTTGCTCTGCCACTGGTCCATGAATAAATACTGAGCAACCCACTGCATCAAGTAGTTGTATTCTTCACTGATCCATTTCCCTTATGTGAAGCATGTAAGTTTATATAGTGACGTTTAATACACAATGTACATGCTACACAACAGCCTAAAAAGTCAGTGTCTGCGGACAATGGTTTTAAAGGTGCAGGAGAAAGCACCAAGTGAAACAGTCAGCAAATAAATTGTCACAATTAAACTCAACTTCAATGCTCAAAGTTTCAGCTCTGTACAGAATTGCACCTGACTCCAGACAAACATCCTCAAAATTTCCCATGGATATTCCCACTTTACTATTTCCTGAATCAAAGATATTTCAAGGCATCAAAGAATTAGCTTTCTTTGTTCAATCCTCAGAAATGTCACTAAAGAAATGAGCTAAAAGTGTTTCCATTTCCCATTTCAAGAAGTATCTCTTCTGTTTTTAAACATACACAGACATCAGATGTTACAAGTTGTCACTTAAAATCTTAAGGCAAACTCATAAACTAGTCTTTGTATTGCTATTCTTTATGAAAGCCCTTGGCTTTTGAAGGAAAGAGTTAGAATTTATAGTATCAACACCAAAACTTTTTGTGGTAATCATTGAAGCAATTGGTAATGTACCTATGGGATATGTACATGACTAGACAGGCTGAGTACAGAAATTTCTGATAACTCAGAAAAGCTGACATAATTTAGACAGATTTCTGTAGTCTATTGAATAGCTGGAAGACCTACACGTTGTTAACAAAAGCATTTTCACTGCTGCACTGGACTGTTCCTGTGAAAATACTGATATGCAACCGTACGAAATGCAAAAGTTAGATTTCTCTTAGAAGCAGCAGTTAAAGCAGATTTAACTGAAAGTACACTTTTCTTTTCATTCAAGGTAATCAAAGGAAATTCAGTGTTGAGGAAACTGTGATCTCAACCTTCATGGAAAAGTGGAACCAGATGCAAGCTTTAGCAACATAGTGCTTGGCTCCGTGTTAGGGTGTACCAAAAGGGGCTCACACATAATTGAGAGCAGCAATGACTCTTAAGTAACACACAAGTAACCATGATGGATGGTTAAAACTCTTGCAGCATCCCACCAGATGTACTAGAAGAACCAGAGTGGTGCATAGGGCAAAAAAAGTTGAGTGTTCCAGAAACAGATGTATTGGATGAACAGGTATTGTGCTCATACTTGAGTTTCAGTGATTCCAAAGCAACATATTTGTTCTTAGCTTTCATTAGTTACATTCTACATACCTTTGAAAGCAGGTGCCCTAAGGGGAATAGCTTGTACCTGTGTCTCAATCTGACTCTTTGCAAAAGTAGTCTTTGGAGCAGGAAGTGCAAAGGGCATTTCATTTCTGAAAGCTGACACTGTCTCAACATTCTCTTTGTTTTTACGCTTCTTTGATGGCACTTTTCTTGTCACTGGAGTTGACACTGTGAATTCTGTATCCTCCAGTTGGGCATCAGGCCTCGAATGCTACAAGAGATGTAAAGAAAATAAAAAAGTTATCCCTTGCTGTATTCTGATCACATTCAGGAACATTACAGACAAGGAAATTCTGAAGCAGGTTAAAAATACCATACAATGCTTGACTATAGAGCAATAGTTAAAAACTCTTCAATATTTCTGATTCCCGCTATAATTTGCTCACAAGGTTTGCAAGTAATTTGCCACTTCTTATGCTCTTCTAAATTCTTTAGCTTGCACATTTAAGACTATTAATCACCAACTCACCTAAGCACAGCTAGGAATTTTCATTTGGCTTAATTGTAAAATTTTAATTACTTCATTTGATTTTTCTTGTCCAACACAGACAGGTTGCACTTCTTCAGAGATTTTCCAGCTCTAGCCTAAGTCTGAGGCCTTGCTTGTTGCACCTTAATTTTTCCTGTTGATTTTAAAATCCTTATTTACTAATTTTTCAGATGCTCAAAACTCAAGTTTTAGTCAAATTACCTACAGCTAGAGGAAGGCACAATCTATGTTCAGCTATATAGTTAAAACACTCCTTTACTCAGTTTGTAACTCCACTAGGCTAGGGTCTACCAAACATTTGCATATACAATAAATTTCTATGTACAATGAGAATAAAAGATCTTTTTGATTAAGACCACTATATCAAACACCTGCTTCATTCCATGAGTATTTATAGTAAATTCTTCTAACAGAGATTCTTCAAACAGTGAAGCTCTATCTGTAAATTCCATTAATACAAATGCACATGGTACTTTGCTGCAGTCTAGCATATCTTCACACACCGGTTTTTTCAGACTGAAAAGAAATACTCAGTTGAGATTCCACTGCACACATAAAAGTAAGATTTTGTCAGAAAAGACTGCCATTAAAGTCTAAATCTAATTTCTTTCTAAGTTGCTAATAATGGAAGTTCCCATGACGGTGACCTAATTTTTATCATACAGCTTCAATATTGTTGATGATTTGTCATTTGTATCAAAAGCAGAAGTGTAACTATTCTCAAAGCACCATTGCCAAATCATCTTTCTTGACCTGTGCCAAGAAGAGAAGCAACTCACAGAAATATCCAACTTTGAATTCAGGGCTTGGACCACAACCTCTTTTTACCAAAAGCCCTAATAGTCTGGAAAGAATCCAAGAGAAGAATGGAGTAATGTTTGAAAGAGGACTGGATAAAGGTAAAGACATGTATCCAAAACATATGACTACTGAATCCACAACACTAATTGGAAATTCCATTTGGAACCCTTCATCTGGCTAGCTCTGCCCCCCAGAAGTTGTCATTTATTAAATCAATGGATTTGTAACTTCAGCCAAGGTTGCTAACCTTCACGGTTCAGACCACATACAAGCAGATAGATATCAAATCATCCTTAGTTTCTTCCACCTTTTGTTGCTTGCAGGAAACTCTTCCCAAGGACTTATTTCATACCATTTCAGTGAAACTGCACACAGTCATTTTAAATTGTCAGTCTTTGGCTGGAATGGATACCGTTTTAGGAAGCTGGAACGACATTTTAGTAACCTGTGTTCTATGGGCAGGTAAGTTTCTGCTGCCCCATGTCAAGGATATCACAATGAACAGATCTCTCATTACTACTGGAACAGAGAGCTCTCTGATAAGCTACCAGAGGCTTCTATGATGCCTTGCTCAAAAGCCCTTACCAGAGGGTTGCTAACTACAAGAAGCTAGGAGCCTGATACCGTAGTTGAAATCACATTCCATTAAATATGAATGCATGATCAGGATACTTTGGCTACTGTGTTCTAGATGTAATTCATGGCATCATAATTTTGCAATATGCTTCTACATCAAACTGCTTGAAATCAAGCAGTATTGTGTAGAAGCTTGTGCCAAATTCAGAAATGGATAAGTTAAAGGCTGTGTTTGCTTGGTTGTCTTCACCTTGGACCAGGTCCAATTAGAGAGCTTTGCTAGCTGGGTGTTCCAGCAAATTCAGTTGATATCCACCCAGTAGCTACACTCAGGCAAGTTAAATGTGTCCTGAGCACTGCAGGAGGATTAATGGATTGCCATATTGCATAGACATGAATTTCACCATCACCTGGGAAGGCATAACACATGCGTTAATTAGTACCATTTGCCAGTTTACCTTGGACATCACTAGAGATGAAGTAGCTTCACAGTATCAGCACAACTTAACCTAGTGAACCTCCACCTTAATCACCAGCATGTAGAAGGCTAAATCACCATGATCACAGAAATCACATTATTCATATTCAGGGAGCACTTACAATTCATGATCTATTATGCAGCTCTAGTAATCTTAGAATTCTCATCTCAAATAAGCTGTATGGGTGAACTGAAATTATTTACACGCAACTGAATCAAATACATAAAGTATTTATTTTGAGTGGTTGCCTCTACACAGAAAGCAGCACACTCAGACCATTTCAGAGATGGTTTTTCTCAAGGGGAAACAGCTAACACAAGTCTGCAATTCCACTGAATGCTTTGGATTTGTTGAATAGACTAGTATCACTGATGTCATATATAGCTGCATATTATATACAACATTGCAAGGAGTTTAGCAATTTTAGCAATGTTCTGAAGGGCCCTATCGCTATCAAACGTCAGGAGTAGAAACTCCCCCAAGATATACAAAACTGCTTCAGAATCCTATGTTCTCAAGTGGAATAGATGAGAAAGGGATGACTCCCTCTGCTTTGACCACCAGCTCACGTTCTGCCCATGTCATCTCAGAGCATACTGCCCAGGTGATATACCATGATGTATCAGAAGATTTTCCTTACTAAATGCAACCCACAAGGTACAAAAATACATGAAGACACATACAGAGTGCAGTTAGTCATCACAGAACAAAGTCTGGAATGATCACCCAGGCCAGAGAAGGGGATTTGAGCCCATTAACAAGGAGGGATTCTTTGCAGTACCTGATGCATCATACCCTCCCAGATGGCTGTTCCAGTAAAGCCAACCCATAGAAGCAACCCAGCTTGCAAAATCACGTTAATGAGAAGATTGAACTGTTTAATGACCAAGACTTCGGCTGACTGTGTACATCACAGAATATTCTGAGTTGGAGGGGACCCTCAAAGATCACCAAGTCCAGCTCTTACGTGAATGGGCCATACAAGGATCAGGACCACCTTGGTGTTATTAGCACCATACTCCAACCAGCTGAGCTAAACTCAGGGTCATTTTCTCTTCTGATAGAGCACCAGAATGTTTCTCCAGGCTGAGCTTTATCAATGCAGAGCATAATTTTAAGCAAGATGCTGTCCTGCTGAACTCAAGCTTACCTCAAAGCCTGTCAACATCACGGTACTGGCATGCCCTGTTAGACATGGAAAACTTAAACGAACACGCTTGCCACGAGCCTTCTTGGATAGAAGCAAGAGGTATGTTGCTGACATGTGGTCATATTTCCACTGTGGGGTCAGGAAGAAAGAAAGAGTATTTTGTATTTTAATCTCCTCTTTGGAAACATTGCAAGTACAAGTCAAGCTTAACCTTCAGAAAAATTCTATTATGTCTTTATAAGTTTTTCTACGTGATATGCAACCCTCATTACCCATAAGTGTAATTTCATACTTCAAGTGATTTGCATTATGTGTCAGTTATGTGCATTATTTCTGAGATCAAGAAAAAGGCATTATGTTGATTTTTCTTTCAAATCAACAAAACTAGTTTGTAGTTCATGCAGTGGCATGGAAATGCTTAAGCAAGGATCTATCTCCTAAAGTGAATGTAAACCTAGTAATTCAGTTCACCCAATACTTCAGCCACAGTATATATTTGTTGGAAGTAAATCCTGCTCATTCTTCCCCAAGTGCCAATTTTTTGCATGATTTTCAGCAACTCTGTGTGTATGAGGAACACAGATATCACTTCTGACAGGTGTGCAGCATAGCACAGTTAGTTTGAATAACTTATGAGCGATTAGAAGTATTCCAGTGAAGGACTTTACAAATTATCACAAACCTATTTGGAAGGACATTTCCCTCTGTAGACAGATTATTCTGATTATTTGCTATAACTGAAGACCAAGGAGAATTAACTCCACAAATCTATCATCAAGTATCACACTCACTTTAAAGGTCTGTTTCTGCTACAGTTATGTGGAAACCCAAGTGTTTAAAAACACCCAAAATTATTGTCACTGAGAACAAGTAAAAAGAAGTGGAAAATTCAATTTTATGGAAGAATTTTTAGATTCAGGTAAAAGCTGGAGTTCACATCATGCTTTAAGTCTTTTCTGCAGCCTGCTACATTATTGCTAACATTTGCACAATTCTTCTAGAAGTATTTAGTTCAACTAGTCATTTGTAGTCAAAAAGTACTAAACATACTCACTATTTTTAAAAATAGGTAAATAGTAACTCAAAAAAAAATGGTATTTCATAGACTGCCTGGGTTCTCTAATATTTTTATCTTTTTTTCTTTTTCTACTCTTTGTTGAACCATTTCAAAGCAGAGTTTACCCAGCAAATGGTATCTGTTGTTCAACTATAATTTTCTTCAAGTCTGTTCTGACTTTCAGAGATTCAGAAGGATTTTACCATAGTGGGAAATAATAACAGTAAGATTTAGGAAACATGAAGAGTGCAATTAAAGGAGAAAAAGAATTAAACAAATTTGAACTTCTGAACCAGTAGCCTGTAGTTACAAGCTACAGCCAGATTCTATAGTTCTGCAGGGGCTCCTTAAATCTGAAATATACGTAAAATATCATACTTAAAATATGTAAGTATTGGTCTGATAACACAGTAAACTTATTTACTCCATTACTATATTTAATTGCTGTAAATTATTGACATATACTTCTTACCTCTGTTATTAGTTGCAATATAGTCTCCCTGCTCTGCTCATGAAACACAGAAAGCTCTGTTACACAGTCCTCATCAAGATGTTCCAGCTGCAAGAATACAATGGATATTGTAGTGTGAGGTTTTCAAGTTGCCCCATAATCCATACCTGACAGTGACACTCTTGTGAAACCCAGTGGGCTGAGTCAATGGTCAACAATGAATGTAGACCTTGTATTTCAAATGTTTAGCATTACAGCTAAACATTGTAGGAAGCAGACTGAAAAAGTCATACTTCAACAATTTCACAGCCTGGCTCCTCACAGGTGAGGAGCTTATGAATTCAAATAAGCCATTCAAAAGCAGCTAAGATTTTACTAGAACAGAAGCTATGCTTTCATCTGTCTATAAATATCCAAAGCCATGAGCCATGCCCATCTCTATGATAGCCAGCTGGCGCTGATGGTGTGTGCAGAGTCAAACTATTCTTTACCTAGGGTAACAGTGGCATCTGGTGGCAATGGGAAGCATTAATTGTCAACATGAAGGAACTTCTCAGCACTTTCTGCTGACAGCCAGATTATTTTGGATTTTTTCCTCTCCATACTGCCTTTGTCTCTCACACAAGTAACACAAATGGTAGAGAGACAGGATGAATATTCTTTCAATGAAATTTGAATTTTTATTCAAATTTTCATTGAGGACTACATACAAGATAAAACATAAACACATGCCCCTCAGAATGTATGTTTTTGCACATTACATGAAGTATTGCTGAAGCAGACTGGAGAGGCAGCTGGTCATTGATACGTGGAAGTACTTCATATTTTGATGAGAATTCTGTTATTCTGCAGATTCAGCTAAAGAATATGATGAAAACACATCTGAAATTTCTCCTCAAGAGAAATCAAGAGCAAGTAATAATATTTTGACAGCTAAAAGAATCAGAAAAGAAGCACAGCCATCTCGAAGTTCACCTTGGAACAAATAATTTCATACCATGCACTATGAGGATGGTAGTGAGCCAGCAAATACTACATGAAATGCTTTAATATTCGTCTGACCAGAGTACTTACTGAGTATTTACTTTGCCACTGAACAGCATCAGAAAAACCTTGCATGAGCCAAGGGTGACTTAGCAGGTGTTGGATTGTAATGCGCTTCTTTGGGTCAACCTGGTGGGCAATAAAAATCAAAGTGATACTTAAATTGCGGAGAAAAAGTGAAGAAACAATTAATTTTCTACACAGAATGTTAGGATGATTAGGGACAAAACAAGAAACCAATTCTGTTTCAGAGCTTCACCAAAAGGAAGTTCACGCTCAAAGATCTTAGCTATGAAGAGCAGTTATAGAACCTACAGTTACAGATCTCCCAGGGATATGCAGCATTGGCTAGATGCCTTAGGTGCAGCCCAGATGTATATTTGCACTACAAAAAAAGCTCATTTTTATAGGACATCAAGAACAAACAAACACATGCTGTTTGAAGACTTTGTTAAATCATTTAAACTTTGCTTAATTATTTTTGTAATCAGACATTTTTCTCAAAGATTTTTCAGCTGAAGGCAACATTAATCTTTTCTTTAAAATTTTGTAAGATTTAAACCTCTTATTTAAATACTGAATGTTTTTTAAGTATTTCATTGATGTAATGTTTTGAACCAATGCAACAGTACTTTATACATCTGTTGAACAGAAACAATACCATTACCTGGAGCATTTGGTCAAGGAGCAGTGTACTACTAGGAGAGAGCCACTTTGGAATACTGTATTTTCCTCTCTGCAAAAAAGAAGAGGATTTAGAGCTAACACTGAACCTCAAAAGGAGCTACTAAATTACTTGGACAATAGTGACAGCTAAACTTTGTTAAAAAAAATAGAAAAAAACAGCAGGGACATGTGAACTTAGCTTTAAGAGTGACTTGCATAAATGTCATGGCAGTACTAAAGCCCAGCAGCATTAGTTAGGAAAACATCATGTTTGAATCACCAGTTGGAGTTTTCATCCACTCTGCTTGTGTGACACTTGCATCTCCACCCACTTTTGCAGCTAATCTGCTCCTTTCTCCATTGCCTTGGTTCATCATATCAACTCAGTGTTGAAGTTCTAGAAGTGCAAACATACTGGAGTATGAATGACTGACAGTAGCACTTTGAAACATGAAGATTCACTGCAATGACTATTTTTCAGACACCAGAAGTACACCACCCTCAGTATTAAGATATTCTTTTTTGAATACGTTACATCTAATGCTAAACTTTTGATCTCATACAGTAGACAGGAGAAAAGTTACAGATCTAGCAAGTGAGATTTTTTCAACGTAATTATTTACTGTTGGTTTTATTTAATTTTTGATTAGAAGAAAATTGAAAACAGCTCCCAGATGTGAGGTGTAACAGTAGCTAAAAACCAAACCAAATTCACCACCAAAAATCATTTATTTCTCAATGAAAATTGAGAAAAAATAAAAAGCAGTAAAAAGTCATTGTCAAATAACTATCATTTTGTAATGGCAGTTTTCTTTCTACACATAAATGCCTTAATAACAAAATAGTTGGTATTATATGCAGCTACATTCTAAGCACAGCATGTATTGCTGTGCATTGCATCTGTATTGCATCACAGATTAAACAATTTCAGTTACATCTTTACAGACATTTAGAGACACTACTCTAAGTGTAAGTTATTCGTGAGTAGTTCTGCAAGCTGTTTTACAGCACAACTTTACAATGAAACTAAGTAACACAGGTAAGCTACATTTTGTTTTTAGTATATTGCTACAGAACATGATGCAACAAAGAGTAATTCTCATCTATTGTATTGTAGGCAATACTGGATGGTACATAGGTTGTGATATCTACCAGGTGCATAAGGTCATACCAGAAGCACATTTTTTTTAACAGAAGTTACATCGCAGCTTTATTGTTCAGTCAAAAAGTCAAGACACTGATTTAAGTATTCGCAAGTGAAGAGACATGGAACATTCCAGGGAATTAACACTGCATGTAGGTCATATGATTTTAATTAGATTCAAGCAGCAGATTTGACTTGGAGCAATAGGTTCAAGATGAGACTACAATAAATTTCAGGGTTTAAAATGTGTGACATTAAATTCTGCAATAGTGGGTGTCCTCATTTCAAACAATTTTCAATTCACAACCACATAAAATTAAAACAAATTCAGAGTGGAAATAGCAAGCACACATCTTAACAGCTGCAACATGATTGGTTTTTGACTGCTCCCAGACTAAGGTTTAAAACCTGATTTGTTGTTTCAGCTCACTTCAACACATTCCACTGAAAAACATCACATCCCTCCAAACAATTCAATTCATAGTTCCTGTCCATGTTGGACAACTGTACACAGAATCATCTTTGATAATTCTTAATTAAGGTCTCCATTTTGCATCCAAGTTCTCTTCTCAATGAACACCTTAAGCAGTTAGATCATTTAGCAGGTTCTGCATCTTGGTGTAATGAGCACCAGAAAGGGTTTTGTCGTCCTATGACAGCATGCTTGTAAGTGGATATGTTCTCAATGTACACTTACATTCCGGGTACACAACACAGTTCACGCCACAAGCAGAGAAGGAAAGGCAGCTCAAGTCTATTGACAACCCAGCTGTTTCCACTTCATAGCAGTTTTATTGAGAAACTGTAAGTGCTTGCCAGCATTATTTGGACAACACTCCTAATCATATAGTTTTGTTTAGATAGTTGGACTTGATGATCCTTATTGCTCTCTTCCAGCTCAAGATATTCTATGACTATATGAGTAGGGAAGTCATGTAATTTTAATGGCATCTCATCTGAACATTAGCACCTTTACACCATCTCTTTGGATTAGATAGTCTTTGCTTTTTTGTTTTTTTCCCTTTTAAAAAAATTTTTCAGTTCTCTCCTACAACTCAAACTAAGCTTCCTAAAGATCTTCTGTCAAGGTACTCAAGTGTACTCCAATTCCAGATTAAAAATCCACAGTCTTCGATGAAAAGACCAGATGCTTTATAGAGCTCAGATGTTATACACCCTGAAAATATTCCCTGTACAAACCAATGTCAGCTGCCTCCTGCCAAAGTAGTCTTTGTATACTCTCAAGGAGGGGTTTTTTCACATTCTTTTCAGACATATCAGACTCTTGGTGAGAGGAGAATGAGGTAGAGGAATCCAAAGCCCTTACACTGTTGTTCATCATCCCACTCACTTCACCAGAGCAAGTTTTACCAACACAGATTTTTATGGCAGCTCAGAAGTGGCTGGCAGATGTGCATGTGTGATGAGGAACATCACTGTTTAGCTAAATCGAGAGGAGTTTACAGGGAAAGAACCAGTAACTTAACTACACTATTTACTATTTATTCAACTCCTTTTGGAAGAGAAAAGAATATAGCAGATGCAGATTCCTGCTATTCCGAGACATGAGAATGGCTGACATTTAAGAAAGGTATTTTTAGTAAATCCATACAATAGAGGGACAAGACAGATAAACACTCCGATACAGAAGTCCAGCCCACTAGCAAGAAAATGCTTCTCCTGAAACTCAGTTTTCTACTGTACCATAGGACCAAGCTAGAGTACTGCACAGGCTGAGGGAAAATGGGAACAAATCCACAAAATACTGATTAAAAGAGTAGCAAAGCATAACAAAATTCAGCAAATAAGCCTCTTTCAGAATCAACAGATTCTGGTATCAGAAAGCAAAAATCTCCCAAAATGCTGAGTGATTCCTGTTCCTCATGTATTCTAGGACCATCAATACCTACCATGATCTTCCTGTAGACAGCCATGACATTATCATCATCGAAGGGGAGAAAGCCACACAGCAGAGCATACAGCAGTACTCCCATACTCCAAATATCCGCCTAAAAAATAAAAGTGAGAGTTCTCAAGCTTCATCTGTCTAAAAGGGCTTAGAGACAAATAACACTGTCTGCTTTGGCAAAGCCCACATGCAACTCGTGGAAAGTAGGCTCCTTAACTCTGGAAAGAACTCTTATAGTCCAAGTGAAAGCATACAATTATCAATTCACTCAAACTAGAGCACTAGTAAAACCCTTACTCTCTCCTTAGGTCACAAAATTGTTGCATTATGTTCAACCTACAAGGATTTTGCTGGAAAGAAGGAAATCAAACTCATCAGAAGGGATTTTGTACTCAAAAATATTAGTGATTATGACAGCTGTCAGTACAGTTACAATCAGCTTTAAAGCCCCACTTGTTCTTCTCTGTATAGACATGACAAGGTCTATGTGCCTCATACTGCAACTCCCATTTCAGTCGTAAGGATAAAGGAGGTTTGAGAAGAGCACTGACTTTGTGGAAAACAATAAGAAAGCAAGAGTTAGAGGCCAGGGACAATGGTGCAAAGGAGGTAAAGGAAAAAAGACTGACTCTATCCAACAGCACAGACAGGAAGTTTGAGGAGATTGCAATTGCAGCATTTTGAATGGATTGACAAGGGCACATAGAATGTTCTAGACATGGAATAAAAGCCGGATAAATGTCCCAGTTTTTCATCTCTCTAATTTTACCACACTGCACAGTACAAGGAGCAAGTTTTCATAAAAAATTTCAGAGGCAAACTACACAGGATACTGAGACTGCACAGAAATTTGCAGTAAGACTCGGAAAATTAACAGAACAAATTGCTGCTTGGAATAACATAGTATAAGGAAAGAATTTAAGTTTATCTTTTGCAGAGCAACATCTGGGGACAGTGAAGGATTAGTCAAGGATGAAGAAGACAGGTGCAGAATCTGTGGTCAAGAGCTATTCCAGGCTGTGACTGATCTCAGTCACACAGCTTCTGAGAGCCACTGAGGCAACATGACATTGAAGAAAGACACCAAGGGAGTGTATCTGAATCTCACCACCTTTAAATACATGGTGGGCAGGAAAAAAAACACCCTAACCCACAATTGTGACACCTACCTCTGAGCCAATGTATGCTTTGCCCTGAATCAGCTCTGGTGCTGCATAAGCTGGGCTTCCACAGCAGGTGTTCAGATGGTAATCAAGGCCACCCTAGAACAAGACAAAAAAATGATGACACAGCAGCATTGGCTCTAACACATATAGTGTCTTCTAGCAACAACATATTAAAGGTCTCAGAGGCTTCATTTTCCAGTGCCATGTATATGTAGTCACCTAATATTTTGCTTTGAAATATGAATATGCATGAATATATGGCTTCACTAGGCAAACACTGTCCAAGACCAGGAGAATCCTGTAAGTGTTCAGATCCCAAGCTGCTCCTTCACATGTTATCCCAGCAGCCTTTTCTGCAGCTCCTCCTTTGATAGGAACACTTCCCTTTGTGACCACAAAGCAAACAGATGGAACTCAGTCATCCAAGAGCTACTGGGCATGAGGCTGGTTGGATATTTTTACCAATATTTAATGCAATAACTTCATGAAGACCCACTAAAATGCTTCTTTATTAAAAATATGTTATTCCTTAGTCTGGGCTTTGTTCTAAGCAGATCAGAGTGAGATGACATTGTACCAGAAAACTGGTGGTCTAATACTCCTGATTTCCTGCAAGGTGCTTTAACTTGACTCAGCTAAAACAATCTGAGGACTTTGGATCAGTAAGACCTTCTTCCCATCCAATTCCTTCTTACCAGCACCCATCTCGTATGTGAAGACGACAAACAGAGGAGTAATCTAGAAACCAACATTTTACTTGGTAAACAACTCAGTACAACCACGTGAATCCAGAGACTTTGTAAAGGTAAGGGGAATCTATTTGATTTGATCCACAATCTCCACACATGGACAGATCTTATGAAAGTGACACATGCCATTGAAACTTTTTGGGGGAAAAATGGACACCAACACAATCTTTACAGTACAGGCCTTTGTGGGAGTAGGTACTCTATGCACAAGGCAATCTGAAAGATAAAGTGTAAGAGGAAAAAATATGATATTCTGCTCAGAAAATGCAAAACTGTCTCACACTCTTAAAGATCTACTGAGCAATTAGCAGTGGGACAATAACTACATACACAGCTCAAATTCAGGACAAGGCTTTGCACTGCACCCTGAAGTCACACCTGAAATTCTTGTGTACACTGTAGCTGACTTAGCTCTGCTCTACGAGAGCAACTGACACCCTTACCTTTGGCTTTGCGCAAAGTCCAAAGTCTATCAGCTTTAGATTATGTTCCTCGTCAATCAGCAAATTTTCCTGGTAAAAGAGAAAGTGGTAATGAATTAATGCCAAGTATCCAAGAAACCACTTTTTTTTCCGTATTATTTCTTCTTGCCATTACCAGCCAGAATTTACCTAAAGGTCTTCTCTGGAGATTTTGACCTGTTGCTAATGAATACATCCTATATTCCAGGCGGGGAATACAAGCTCCTACCTGCTCAGAAAGGCCTGGGGGGCTGCTAGACAGAAAGCAAAAACTGTGAGGCAGCAGCCTGCCCTGGTAGAAAAGGTAGCCAGTGATATCCCAGGTGGCGTGAAAAGAAGCAGGACTGGGCAAGGTGGGAGAAGCCAGTTGCCCTCTGTTCAGCACAGTGAGAGCAGCATTCTGCCCACCCTCTAGCACAGGCAAGACACCAAACTGAGGTAAGCTCCATGGATGGACATCAGCCTGTCTGGGGTGCTGGAGCACTTGTGCCATGAGGGGAGACTGAGGGAGAGATGGTTGTTCAGCCTGTAGGTGATAAAGCTTTAGTGAAGACCTCATGGCAGACTTTTAATTCTTAAAAAGGAGGCATAGAGACAGAGCCAGCCCCTCCACAGAAGCACATGGTGGGATGATGACCGTCAACAAGTAACAGGAGACATTCAGACTGATACTAAGAAAAAGCCTTTCTCATAAAAAATGAAGTGAAGAGCTTAACAGGTTTCCCAGCAACATTATGCTGCCTCATCCTAGGGAGAGGTCCAAGATGTGATTGGATGAAGAAGTTTGGTCTGACAGTGTTTTAAGCAGGAGATAAAAGCAGAAGCCACTAGAAGTCACTTCCCAACCAAGTTATCTCACAATCCTATGAGTCCATCGGGTCTCCAGCTACAATCCAAATCCTTTCAAGAGATACACAGAAAGCTTTGCTTGGGGAGAAGTTCTTTGGAGACAAGGATTTTATGAGGTGTCTAGTTAAAATGCCAATACCCTAAGAATTTGCTTTTCTCAGTTATGAGTATCTCTGAACCTGCAAGCTTCTAACCCCTTCTAGGAGAAATGGTCTCAATGCTTCCATTCCCTAAGCCCACGCTTAATTCCTGAGGTGACAGTAAAGATAAGTCCAGTAGTACATCCATCCCCCTGCCCAGTTCTCACTTGTTTATGTTGTGGGAGTCACATTTTCCTTTGACTGTCAGAACAGAACAGCTTGCACAACAGAGAGAAACCATAACAACTCTCCTTGGGTATAAGCTGGAATAAAGGGGATAGTAAAAATGCCTAAGCAACAGCCAAAGGCAAATCTGTGTCTGCTCCACTCTCAGCTAGAGTGCACCATTCTACTCTTCCAGAGGAAGCTCCTTCCTCAGATACAGCTACATCCAGCTCAGTTGAGGAATAAAGCAATAAGTACAAATAACACTTCCAGCAAATGTTAGCTAAAGACCTCTAAGCACAGGAGAACAAAGAAGACTCAACTGACACCAGCTCCATTCAGACATAAAACAGTGGGTCTTCATCAGTATTTGTGCAATCTGACTCCTGTTCAGACTTACTGGTTTGAGATCCCTGTGGGCATATCCCTGACTGTGCACATAAGCAATTGCTGAAACAATCTGCCGAAAAAATACGCGAGCTTCTTCTTCGGAAAGGTGGTCCTTAGAAATGATGTAATCAAACAGCTCTCCTCCAGGACAGTACTGCATGAAAGCAGGAAAAAAGGAATAGTTTTGGGATACAGTCATGATATCTAAACATGAACAAAGGCACTGGACAGCAACAAGGCACTCTTCTCCTTCCCTCTGCTTTATCTCAGCAGCAACCAGGCATGCCCCAGGCCAGCGTGCAACAGATCCAACAAGCCCAAGAGCTCAACTCTTGCCCGATGCTTGCCACAGCCATATCACACTACCATCACAGGCAACAGAAACTGCCCGAAGGTGACAACTCGGTGGCACTTCTCAGGTTCCACATATCCTGCTGGTGCTGTTTTTTGGAGTGTTGAGGTGGAAACTAAAGTCAGTGTGCTTATTACAATCAGTAAAAAATTACTTTTAGAATGAGACAGAACACGTTGTCAGCTTCATTTTTAAACTATGGCATCTTGGACACATTTACCACTGAGATCATTTTCTAAGAATTGTTTCACTTGGACTCTGCTACCATCTACTGCTATAGCTAAACCCAGAGATCTTCACCACAGCAAAAATACACCATTCCTTACCTCTAAAACCATGAATATTTTCTTGGATGTCTCAATCACATGATACAACCGGCAAATATGCTGGTGACTCAAGTCCTTCATAGCATCAATTTCTAATTTAACACGAGGCAAGTCATCCTAAAAGATCACAACAGCAAGGTATGGAATTTACAATTAGTTTTGACAGCCTGTATATCACAGTAAACCTGCACATCAGAACTGATCAAACTCAAACCAGCGCCAGCTCTGCTGCTGCTCACCTGCCCTCCTCACACACTGGTCAGTAAAACCCAAAGGGGCAGATGGACAACAGCTACTATTCTCATCAGCACTCCCTTTGACTTACAGCAGTTTATTTAGTTATTTAATATTTAAAGCTGTAACTGCCTCAGTTTTACAGCCAGAGAACACTGCCGTCTCCACATGAGGGCACAGGATTTGTGGTGCTATTAAAATTTTTTCAAATCTACAGCATTTACCACTGGCCCAGAGCAACAGGTCACACCCATATTCCTGAGAATGCCATAGGAACAGCATGTTACCAACTCGGAAGTATCTTTTCGATTACCTGTAAAGCAAGCTTGTCCATGATTTTTATTGCAACTTTTTCACCAGTAAGACGATGTCGCGCAAGTTTTACCTTTGCAAACCCACCTAGAATTTGAAAGAGAGATGTGTAACGCTCTGCATTCTCATCTGTGATCTTAGTCGCTCTGAAGCAAATACCATATGCATTGCATGTATCATCTTTGCTAGAGGAAGCAGCAATTGCTGCCACCACATCCCAGTTACATTTCCACGGTTCTGCCCCGCAAAACACACCGACAAAACACGACCCACAGATTCTGAACTAATAGTTAATCTCTCAGATAAACACCGAGGTGACACATCACACACAATTGTTTGCATTCACAGACTAAGCCTACCTGTACCGACTGTTCCCTGTAATTCATAGTACTTGAGAATTTCCTCATAGTCACCTCCTGCCATTCTGCGACCCGCAGGACGCGGGCAGCTCTTCTCAGCACCTGCAAGGCAAGACCGAAGATCGCTCTCATGCTTTCGGGCACAGGAAAGGACTTAGCTGCAGCCCCCGGGGAGGGCGGAGCGGCTGCTGTTCTCACGGGCCAGGCACAACTGCCCGATAGGCGCGGGAGAGCCGCGGTCCCGAATCGCAGCGGCCAGAAGACCCCCGAGTCCCATCCCGGTCCTCGGCCCGCTGCCGCCAGGAGCCCCCCCGAGTGTTACCCCGTCCCGAAGCAGCGACCCCCCAGCACAGCAGCCTAGAGAGACCGTTACCGTTCAAATGCCCCGCTTCCGGCCGCCGGGATCAAAGAGCCAATCCCCGCGCACCGCCAAACCGGAACAGGCGTGAAGGGGCTAATGCATGCCGGGAGGGAGGGAGCCAGGGCGGCGGCGCTGCCACAGTGGTAGGGTCTGCCTTGCTGGCTGGTTGCTAACGGGGGTGGCCTCAGCCAACATCAGAGCCTACAGAGACAGAAAAGAGCGTGTGCCTCTCCCAGAGAGCGCGTGACCAGGTGCAGCCATCGGGACCGGAGCGGGGTCCGCGCCGCAGATCCTGGCGCCACGCACAAGATGGCGGCTGAGGCCGTTGCTCCCAGGAGGTGGGGCCTTCCAGCGCTCCCCCTCAGGCTTTCTAGCCAAAGCCCCAACTGGCCGTGGCTGCCATTTCCGGTACCGTCCCCGGGCCGCCTGGGGCCGTCCTACCCGAGGCACGGCGTGTTTTTGGCGGGTGGCAGACGAGAGTGTCCATTGTGAGGTATATGTTTAGATGACCGCTAATAGACAATAGGTTTATTACTGCATGTATTGCAGCTTTGCTCTGTACACGCGAAGAAACACAAGTCAGTTTGTACCGCCATCTGCCAGTTACTTAAAGAGGCAGGAAATGTGAAGGGGACAGGGCAGGACACATCAGTGAAAAAGGGGAGGAAAACATGAGGGGGAAAGTGTGAGAAACTTCAGAGGAAAACAGGGAAACATGAGTGAAATAAAGGCAGGAAACGTGAGGGGGAAAGTGTGAGAAACTTCAGAGGAAAACAGGGAAACACGGCGGTAGGAAACATCAGAAACAAGGGTAAAAGGACAGGACATCTGAGGAGAAAAAAGGGCAAGGAAAGACTGTGGGGAAAGTGCAAGAAATGTGAGGGGAGAAGGGCAGGCAACATGGGGGGAAAATTGGTTACAAAATCATCAGCTTTTATCAAAATGTCCACAGCAAAACCATCCTGTGTTGCTCCCTTAGGACTGCACAGGCTCAGGGCCAGCTCCAAGGACCAGCCTAGACAACAGGGTACTAATCCTCTGTCTATACCTGTGCCACCGTGCAGAACCATGGAACAGCCTGTGCAGAGCCTGGAATACTCTCCTGAAGCACGATGGTCATTGCTGGCAAAGAGCCCACTGCTTGCTGAGGGCATAGGACTTCCTTTTGACAAGGCAAGGTGTGGACTGGCTGTGCAGGCCAAATGCCTGGGCCTCTCAAGGGGCAGGATCAGAGAGCCTCTTTTCTGTAGAAGTACCTGATCTTTGTTCTCTTGGGACAGCTATTTGTCACTTTCATCTTCCCATTGGTACAAGCCCTGGATACTGTAGACTTTCTCTAGGGACAGGTCTTGGTTGGTGTAGTCTTTCCACTCTTCCTCCTCCTTGGCAAGGGCTTCATCCTTGGTCTTTGGCACTTACAGGTCTGATACCTCCATTGTCCCTGCCCACTGCCTGCTGTAGGCATGGGCTTCCAACAGGCAAGGTGAAGGACTGGGTGAGTAGCAGGGGCTGTGCAGGGTAGCTGCCTGACTCTCTGCCCCTACAGCTCTCACCTGCACACTGAAGGCCAGAGAAGGTATTGTTATTGCTGCCTCTCGTGCCTCAGCAGCAAGAGATGCATGGTGCTCCCCTTCCTCAGGAGCTCTGGCCAGAACTGGCTCAGAGGCTGTGGCACCCACTGGGGCAAGAGATGCTCAGGTCACCAGCTGCCTCTCCTGTTGCCTCTGTGCCCATGCTGCTGAGACAGCTGGGCTTCCTCTGGGAAGCAGTGTGAGGGTCCTCATTGTTCACTGGGCCCAAGGAGTTGTCCTAGGTGTTGTAGCTGACATCATCTTCCTATGGGGACAACTCTTGGTCTTTCTTGTCTTGTCCATGAGACAATTTTTTTTCACTGTCATCTTCCCCTTGGGAGAGCACTTTGTCATTGTTGTCTTCCCTTCACAACAACTATTTGTCATTGCTGTCTTCCCTTTGGGACAAATCTTGGTCTACATGGTCTTTGCCTTGGGACAGCTCTTGGTCTCTCTCCCGTTCCTGTTGGGATATTGTCTTTCCTGTAGGAGACCTCTTTGTCATTGTCATTTCCCCTACTGGGACATGTCTTTGTTGTCTTCTGGTGGGTAATTTTTTTTTTTTGTCATTGTCCTCTTCCCTTTTGGAGAGGTCTTTGTCTCTCCTGTATTCCCGTTGGAACATCTCTCTGTCATTCCCATCTTCCCCTTGGGACATGTCTTTGTCATTGTTGTCTTCCCATTATGACAACTCTTTATCACTGTAATTTTTCTACTGGGACAGCTGTTCATCTCTCCTGTATTCATCTTGAGACAGCTCTTTCTCATTGTTGCCTTCCCTTTCAGCCAGTTCTTGCTCTCTCTTGTCTTTATTTTGTCCTTGATGTCTTCCCTTGGCACAGCTCTTGGTATCCATCATCTTTCCACTCTTTCTTCTCCTCAGATAAAGTGGCACAATTGTTGGGAAAATTTGCTCCCAGAAACTCCAGCATTCTCTTGTCGGAAATGAGGCAACTCTTGGATTAAATTAAACTAAATATAATTTATTAACAAAAAATTAACTTAGTGTTTAATAAAATTCAAATTCTCAATTAAGATCCACTTAACCAAGAATGCAGCGATCAAAGACTCCTGGAGCCAATAAGGCTATGAGCCCAGGACAAAGATCCGCAGCGACAGGTTCTGCTTAGGCTAGTCCCAAGCAAAGTTCCTTAAAAAGCAGGCCTAATGACCACAGCGCTGGGCTTTACCAAGGCTAATCCAAGGCAAAAGGAGCCCCTTCTGACTGGTGACAGGAGGTTTTATACCCCTCTGACCCCTCCCATCACTGCCCATTGTCCAGCCTCCAAGGTAGGAGGTGATTAATTAAGTCTTCTCAAAGTCCAGACCATTGGCTCTTGGTTAGAGCATGATGTAAGTTTCTTTGACCAATGGCTCATTTGCTGCTAGGGGTACAGTTTCAGGATGATGGCATCTGTAGTTGTGGCAGGAGAATTTCTCATTACAATTCATTGTTGCCATGAAGTTCAGTGACAGGTCTCCAGCTGACTGCTAAATATAGTCTCTGGGCACTTGTGGGGGTTTTCCCTCTCTGAAACACAGCTTACTTAAATGTTAATTTGCAGTGCTTTAGAATGAACTTGAACTGCTAAACATTTACTATAAAGTATGGGGAACAACTGTGAAAGATGGATGAACTTCTTACTCTGTTAGGTACTTAACAAATATATTAACAACTTTAACTTAACTAACAATTTGATGATGACGTGAAAGCCAACTTCCCAGTTTATGCATAATACTCTGATGACTCATGATTTTCTCAAAATCCTGGAAAATTTTTCTGGCTTTCCTGAGTGGGGACAGTCCATGCTCTGCACTGGTGGGGCTTCTCATATTCAGTTCCTTCAAAGGCTCTGTCTTGGACACAACACTCAGATCCTTTGCAATCTTACAGTGCACCAGCAGAGACCTGCTAGTGAGGTTGCACTTAACAATGCTACTCTGTGCAGCGCCGTGTCCCTGCATCTCTGCCCAGGCAAGCTGATGTAGCCGTGCTGTGTGCCCAGTCCCACTATTCTGCTGGCTGCCAGCTGTGTCTCTGGCTCCCCATGTAGTTATTGTGGGGGATGTCATGCATAGGGATCTGGCTCTCATCCTATGGACCTTCAACATAGGCTTCAGGGTGGTGTGGTGCAGCCCTCAAGCTCCAAACACCTGTGGCTGTGCCCTGCTCACTGTGGGTACCCTGAGCAATGGGGACAAGCAGCAGGTGGCTGTTGCTGGCCGTGGTGATGGCCATTCTCCTGTCCCTGGCAGAAGCAATCAGGTGCCAGCTGCTGCTCGAGAGGAGACAGCTGTTGTGTGCTGGAGTGCTGCTGCCTGTACTGCTGGCGGATGGGCTGTCTCCTCCTGTGTCACCCTGTTATGGATGGGGCAGTGACAGACTGCACCAGGCTGTTCATCTGAGAAACATTAAGGGAGAAGTGTTGGAAACATGACCAAAAAAAGGGCAGACAATGTGAAGTGATGCCCTCCTTCAGTTGCCATCAGCTTGATCTGGAGCTGATCAACTCTTACCACCTAGCCCCAGACACCCCTGCATCCATCACTCAACGACAGATGATGCCAGTACCCAGAACTAGACCTGGACCTAATCAGTTCCTGTCACCCAGCCCTGGATTCCCCCACCTCCTGTCAACCCTGAATCATCCAGGGTGCTCCCAGGGGCCTGTGAGCCCAAATACTTGCCTGCCTATATGCCCTCCTGCGCCCCCACCCCACAACCCATGTGGCCTTTCTCCAAGGAACCCCCTATGGGGATTCAGAGTTTGACTATAGAAAATGGCTTTGGTTGGTGTGGGGCCTTGGGAGAGATGGGCGGGATTCCTCTGGCAGGGGGAGACTAAAAGGGAGAGGCAAAACAAAGAGTAGGAGACAACCCTAGAAGCTGAAGTTTATAGCTGCTGAACAGTTGGTTTGTAACAGTATATAAAGATGCGCCTTGTACAATAAAATTTGGCTTTGCATGCACCTAGCGAAGTCGGTGTTCAATCATCAACAAATGGTGCCCCGTGTGAGGAGCTTATTATACGCCTAACTGCGTCTTTTGGCGAGCCCCATGGAACTTGAAGTGCTGCTGAGAGAAGCAGGAAAGCTGGCCAGTGATCAATCCCTGCAGTTGTAGGTGAGCCATGGGGGCTGGACAGCCCTCATTGGACAGCCATTTTTTTTGAATTTACATTTTGTTTACTTGAAAAACATGTAAAGTCCATGCCTCCCCCATCCCTTAAAATTGTGCTGCACTGGGCAGCTTCCAAAGTGCCCACACTAAACCTGAGCACCGCCTCTTCGTCGGAGGTATGGGACAAGGTGGTAAAAATATAGTGGGATCACGCTACAAGAGGAGATGAGGCAGCCGCTCAAATCCTGCCTGCCTGGAGGGCGATAATGGAAGCTATTAAAGAGCAGGAAAAGACTAACAAAGAGAAAGCTGCTTCTGAAAGCAGTTCCCCTTCCATGGAGGGGGTGGTGGCTGATGCTGTGCTTTCTCTAACTGCCCCTGTACCCTCCAATCCCGTGTGTCCTGATCCCTCTAACCTGCCTGCTACGAAGGTCACTCTTAAACCCCCTCATGTGTTGCTGGTCTTATTTACCCTACTCAGGAGCCCAATTTGTTTCCTCCAAATCCCCATGATCATTTGGCTAACCTTAGACAGGAGGTGCTGAAGGAAGGACTTTTTGACATAGCTGAGAAAATACTTGTGCCTGTCATATATTATCAAGGGCAGGGTCCAACCTGGGAATTGATTTTTTGGTCTGCTGTTAAAGAACTGTGCTGTACCATTACAGAACATGGCATTCATTCACTGTTTTTTGCAAGCATGGTCACTTCTGGTTTTTCCTCCAATGTGCTTATTCCCTATGACCAGAAATCTTTGTCACAA
>VXAC01004032.1:0-51476 GCA_013399225.1 Rhipidura dahli
TGTACATATATATTTATATATATTTCTATTTATTTTTTTCACAGAGAAAGGGCATTTCTTTGAAACTGGGAGTTGGCATATGTACCTTATGTTCGTACACTCTTACAGAGCTGCAGGATAGAAGAGTTACAAAACACCTATTTGGAGTCATTCTTTGGTTCAATTTTTACTTCTGTTTTTGAAAAGCGCTTTTCAAAACCTTTGAAAAAATTCAGGTGAGGGAGATGGACATGAAACATCTGAGATGCTTCAGGTTTTAATGAGAGCTTGGTTTTTTGCTTTCTTTTAAATAAAAAATTGCCAAATTGGGATTCTAAATTAAGCTGGTGCTTTTAAAATTGTTTGCTAATTACAAAACTCCCTGAAAAGTGAATTCTGCAGGCAACACTGATGTGGGTGACCCTCATTAAAAACCTAGTGACATATCATCACTGACAGAGAGCTATGCTCTGTCACACCTTGTTGACAGCAGGCAATAATTCTCTCTCTAAACAGTCCAATTGAAATAAATGAGACTGCTTGAAAAACAGCAGACACTGCTGGATTGTGCCCTTCTAAATCAATGAAATCACTTGTAGCATAGGAGTAGCCCAGCAAAACCAAGGATGATGGGATCTGAATGTCTGCATTGCTTACGTGTAGCAGTTGCAAAACCAGATTTAAATTTTCATATGAGTTAAAAATCAAGTTCTGTGGGTGATGGGGGTTTTTTTTGTAAGTTTTTTTTTTTCTTCCTTCCCTCTCAAAGTTCTTGTACAGTGGCAAGACATTAGGCATGATCCAAACCTCAGAGTTTTGTGAGAGTCCTTCCCACTCTGTATAAGATCAGGCCCCAGAGCTGCAGTGGTGCTGAGTTGTTCTGCACCTTGGCCCATTCAGCCTCTTCAACTCAACCACTCAGGACAGCGTGGGAGAGGAAACACATTCTCCTTCTCTGCAGGGTTCAGAGGCCTTTTATTTCTTATTTCTGCCTCTGTACAAGTAGAAGAGATGGGTCAGGAAACGAAGTTCAGCTGTCCAGAAGAGTGGCAAAAGATGTCCAGAAAAGAGTGAGGCAGGAAGCAAAGTGGAGTGGGTAGTGATTTCCTGGGAGAAATACAGAATTAGTCCTGTTTACAGCAGAAGAAAATCCTGTGAGAAAAAATGGGTGTTCTTCTCCCTGTCAGATGAAGTGTTTGTCATGTTGGTGGAGCATCCAAGAGAGTGTAGACATTTCTATGTTTTGATCCTTTGTTGTGCATTTAGTTTCTTGTGTTCTTGTTCAAAGAGCAAGAAGTGTGCCAGGGCTGCAATGAGGCAATAACAACCTTTGCTGCATCCAAGTGATAGGCAAAGCTCTGAATTTGTGCTACTAAGCCAGATTTGATTGATGTTTATCATCTTTACTGTTGTTTTGTTATTGCAGACCCTGCAGGTGCAGGACAAACACACACAGAGCTTCAGCCACAAAGGACCAATAATAACAATCATTACAGCTGTAAGGAACATTTTAAATCAAAGGATTTTGTCAGAAGCTCCTTGGTGGCATGTTTTCACTGACATTCTAGGAACACAGGAATTGGGAACATACAGCTCTGGGAACGTGTAGCTATTTAATAGTAGTAATTTACTGGGAACAGACAAACAAGAGAAGGGGCATTGAGCTGTAAGTGCTGATCAAATTACAGAAGAATAAATTCTGGAACTAAAACCAAACTCCTTTGTGTCTGTAGAAGGATTTGTGCTTGAGCTCATTTCCTTAATTTACTCTCTTTATTATTCTCACAGAACAGTAGTGATCTCTGCACTCAGAGCCTGTTGTCCTGGAAATAGCTGATTTCATTAATTCAGGCCTGAATTCTGGCCTCAGAGTAGCAGTCCTTTCTACCAGCTCTTTCCCCAGTGCTCCTGACTTGCAGCTCCTGGAGCAGTGTCTGGGCAGACAGAAGGAAATCTGTGCCTGAGGCAGAGTGTGCTGCTAGACACCAAGTGAGAGCAGTGTGCAGCACTGCAGAGATGTCTCCAGCATAACCCAAGGCATCTCCATGGACTGCTCTAATTTACAGTCTGTGACCACCTCTTCTGCTGTCACAGCCTGCTTGCTAGTGCTCATCAGTAAGCCCAAAATGGGGGTAAAGGCTCTGTAGTTGTTCTTTGTGGTTAAGGATAAAGGTCAGGTGTCATGACTTGCGTTGGAAACTGGACTCATACAAAGCCTCTGGGATTGGCACTGGGAACTGCAGATTTGGTACAGTTAGATCTGCATTTAGCTGTAGTAAGTAATTTACAGAATGTGCCATGATCTGTTTGCACTTGCTGTTTTGTATTCAGAGACCTAACAACCAGTGAAGTTTGTAAAAACTCCTCTGACTTTAGTGGGAGCTTATCAGGCTGTAAGTGCAGGCTTCATTGGGGAAAACACCTGAGGACTGTGGTACCTTCTAGCAAAGGAAATGAAATAACTTTCTTACAATATGTAATTATGTATATGTAAAAGGGTTGCTGCTAGTAAATTCTGCAGTCAGAAGTAGTGAGAAGGCTCTGATTTGATGATGGCACACAGCAAGCTCCATCTTTTGAGCAAGAGGTGAAGATTAAATACCGTACCAAACTGCCTGGTGCTTGTGTGAAGTCCTTTGTATGGCTCGTCCCAAGAGGCACTTATGTAACTACTCCTCAGGGCTAAGACATAATCTTTCAGGGCTGCTTGTCACAGATTTGTCCTCATGTCATACATTCATCCCTTTTTGCAGAGTGTGATTAAGGACGTGCAGAGCAAGTCCTTCTGCAGACAAATGGTGTGATCCTTGCTACATGAGGGGTGTCCCATTTTAATTGTCAGAACAGATGTGATTTTCATTTTCCTCCATTATTTGCCTGCACCCATAATCTGCTGCTCTTATATTCTGCAGCCCTGTCTCGTGTCTGAGGGTGCAGATGGGGACATCCATCCTGAAGAGTGATTGTTCAGCCACTGCCAGTGCTTCCCAGTCTGAATTGCTGTGCTCATACTGAGTAGAGGCCCTCCATCTATTACAAAGGTGGCACATGAATGTAGAATATGTGGCTAATTTAACAATGAGCCATCTTTGGACTTGGTGTCAAAGTGTTGCAGTGCTGTGAATTATCACTCAGCAAATTTCACAGCCTTAAACTGTTGCTTTTATTGCACGCTTTTCATAACCGTAGTGCCTAGAAGACCTTTAATATCACAGATACTTCAATCTTCAGATTAAAATCACTAGGGAGTGTCTTTATCTGGTCGGACTCAAAGCACATGAATAACTTCTGCCCAGAAGCTGTTTGTCCCAGAGCACTGTGCTGTACTCACTGCAGAGATGAATGTCTTGCCCTTAGTGAGAGGAGACAAGAAGCACTGTTGACAGCCTGGAGTAGCTTAATTTTTTTCCTCTCTTATATAACTTCTACTGAAGCCAGAGTTTGAACTGAAGGCCAATTGAGATGGTGTTTTTCTGGCAATAGAGTACTTTTTGAGAAAATACAGAGTCACAGGATGGTAGGGGTTGGAAGGGCCTCTGGAGATCATCTAATCCAAGCCCCCTGCTAATGCAGTTCTCCTGGAGCAGGTCTAAAGGCCAGGTAGCAAACGTGAGTCTGGTGCAGGGATTGGCAGCAGGCACAGGCCTTTGTTAGCCTGCCTTAACAACCCAGTTTCCCTCTAGGTATGAAGGCATCTAATGAAATAAACTGAAGAAGAATCCCGCAACACACATGGCACCAGTTGCTCTTTATTTAGCTCTGTTTGTCAGTTACACTTGGCAGCTTTTCCAGCGTAATGAGAAGCCCGATAACTTTGGCACTCTGGGGCATTTTCTTTCTTTTAGCATGGAAGGAATGGAGTTCAGGCGTTTTGTGGTAGGTGCACAGATGTTGTGCTGTCATTTAAAAGTAATACTTCACTCAAACTGTCTTGGTAAGAAACTGTGTCTGCTTTTGTTTGAGGTGAAGGAAGCTTCACAGGAGCCACAGATGGTGTTTACAGCTCGTCGTGCAGCCATCACTTTCCAGACAGATGGAGAAACGTGGAGAGAACAGAAAGAGAAAAAGGCAGCTCTGATGGTTGGCATCTTAATTGGAGTTTTTGTACTGTGCTGGATCCCTTTCTTCATCACAGCATTAATAAGTCCTCTCTGTTCCTGCAATATCCCACCCGTCTGGAAAAGCATCTTTCTCTGGCTTGGCTACTCAAATTCTTTCTTTAATCCTCTCATTTATACAGCATTTAACAAAAATTACAACAATGCCTTCAAGAACTTTTTTGTAAAGCAGAGATAAAAAGGGACACAGAAGAAAAAATGATTCCTCTGTTGCATAATAGAGAGATTTCTTGAAGGAAACATGCCTGTGATATGTACAGTTGTCATGCACAAGAGCTGCTGGAGGGGATTTAGGAGCCATGAAAAAGAAGATGGAAGACATCTGGATATAAACCTACTGAGAGTTTACAGTATCCCCTTAGAAATACATATGTGCTGCTCCAGGGTTTGGCAAAGAAGGTGGAAGCAGGGAATGCCTCCTATCTGCTCTTCAAACCAACTCACGCTGTGGTCTGCCAGCAAAGCCCAGTGTGTGCCCAGTGCTGTGGCTGCCACGCCCAACACGGCCGATCCCACCCAGCCAGCCTCGGGGCCCTGCTGGAGCTCTCCTCATTAGCAAAGGCACCGCTGGGAGCTGTTAATTGAGCAGTACTGACGTGTTTGTGATATGGGCAGGATGCTGGCTTCGGTTTGGAGATTTATTTGGAAGGGAATGAACATGCTGCAGTCAATCGGTTCTTGAGTTGACATGAAATTAAAGTGGGTGATTAAGCAGCTCAGAAACACGCCCTGCCAGAATTGAGGGGCTGTGTGCTCTGCAAGCAGCAGGGCTGGATGGGCAGGCTTGGTCAGAGGGTCAGTTGTGTCCCCTGGGGTGAAGTGAAACAAGAGGCAGGGATAAAATTATTCAGAGCTCCTGAGAATGTGTTCTCAGTGCTTGCACAGGAGGATCTAGTGAGGATTTTTCACCTGTGTTGTCCTCTGTCACTCTGCCAGGCTCAGGCTCTCCCTGTTTTATGAAACCCAGGTGAGCTCAAGATAGACACCAACACCTCCAAGTGAATAAGGACTTTGTGGTTATTTTGTGCTACCATAAAACTGAGCAGGCATCTGTGTTACAAACACTAAACTTGATGTTCAGTGACACCAGGTGTGCTGGCAGCAACATGTGGCTGCTTGGCAGTGGTAGGTGAGTGCCTGCACTGTGTCTGAGGACCCAAATAAATAAAATTGCTCATCACCCAACCTGAGTAAAGTCTACAAGTTGTCAGCTGGCATCAACTTCCTCATCCTGTAACAAAGGTGCTGATGCCATCGGGTCTGACTCCCAAAAACCCAAAGGGACTCAAACCCAAGCCTTAAATTGTTTTCCCAAGATCTGACAAACACCCCCAATCCAACAGTAGATACATAAATAATGTATTTCTTGCATACTGCCAAGTCCACCTTGCTCCATATTTGTTTCTCTGGTGGGCTTTACTTCCTCCCCTGCTCTGAGTGGGAGAGCTGACAGCATCTCTGAGTATTTCTAGCATGGCAGCTTTTTACTGACACAGAGTCCCAGGAAGTTTAGGGAAGCTTGGCTGCATCTCAGGAGCACAGTGTGTGGTGAGGTCAGGTAGTGCTGTACCTCACACCTGCAGTACTGTCACAGTCCAGTGTGACCTGCTATGCCTGCAGCCACAGGCATCTGTGTGTCTTGCATTCCTGCTGAGGATGCTTCTCTCAACTTCAGTGGGAATTCAGAAGTTTTAATAACCTAGAATTTCAAAGAGTTGTTAGATAGTGACTCAGACTTAAATGCCAATTTAAATAACTTTCCCTTGTGATTCTCAACTTGCCTGCATATGGAATAGCTACCATTCAAACCAGTGTTTGGAGGCTTAATTAAACCAGAAGGAAAGCACATATGTAAGACTGAATGCTACTAAAACCTCCAGCCTCATTCAGAACCAGTGACAATTTTTTCAAGTCAGTTGAATTTTTTCATATAAGAGTCACTGCTCTAAAACCTTTAAAATCCAAACAGATGACATGGAAGGAGGAAACAAAGAGGTCATCTTGAGTAGGTGTTGAAAAGCATATGAACCTTCTGCATGGGGCACTCCTGAAATTTCTAATAAAATGTTTTGACCAAATTTTAGTGCCTGTGCTCCCTCAGCCTGGTAAGCCAAGCCATTACTATCACACAAATCTAATGCCAACCCTTGGCCCATCCCAGTCTGGCTGCAGGAGCAGCACTGATACTCCAGCTGCACATTCCAGCTGACTGGAGCAGCACTTGGCTCCAGTTCTGGTGCAGGAGTCCTTCCCTGAAGCGACACAGGAGGCTGTGAAGGCCATGGCTTGGCCTCTGGAACTTGGGAAAACACCAGAGAGCTGTTCCTGCAGCTGGACACGTGCAGGGCATTGCTGCAGACACTGATGGGCAGCAGGGTGCCTTCAGCTCACAGGAGAGCTGCAGCAGGGCACTGACAGAGCTCTCCTCCTCCTCAAGGATGAATTTAGCTCCCTTAGGAGGCAAGGCTGGGCCTCTGGAATTTTGCTGTGAGAAGATCTGAAGATAAGCAGCCAGTGCTCTGCCCACCCAAGCACCCGTGCCAGCAGCGAGGGTTACAGCAAGAGGCTCACACAGCCTGGCTTCACACGCACCCAGAGGCCACGAGAAGCAAGCGCAGCTTTCATTCCATTACAGTGGCTTTAGAAAGCCCTTACCAAAATCAGCTTCCCACACTGGCTCTAAATGCAAACTGCAGTACATGTTCAGGATTTAAAATTCTGGTTTTTAATCACAGCTTACTGCAGGGCAAAGAAATTATACTTGCTGTAGTTGTTGCCTAACCTGCTGGATGGTCCCATATGAACTAAGATAAATGAACTAAAATAAATGACACAGTATCTTGACTATCCAAACCAAAAAACCAAAAAGCAGGTATTCTAAAGGAACATCATTGGGCAGAGCTCAGACGTTATGGTCATTTATTTCCCCAGCTGAAGCTGACAATTTGGAATACACCAATCATCTCTGTACACAGCGGACTGCTGCTTTTAAACTTTATTTCTTGACATGGAATTTGCTCCTAGAAAAACTTACAGGAGGCTATTGCTCAGTAGAATGGGATTGCTGAATCCTGCAGCAAGGCTCTGGGAATCCTGCAGCAGCTGTATTGAAAATAAGGCTTGTTTGCTGTGCTGGTGGAGCCCAGACTGTGTAGAAATGAAAGGGCTTTGGAAGATGAATGTGAGCAGAAAATGCTAATAACCCTAATAAAATTAGGTTTTGCTGCAAATCCTGTAAATGGTACTTCACAAGCCTGGTAACACCAGATGAATTCAGGGCAAGAGCTTTCTTGTTCAACAGAGAAATCCAGCAATACTGAAGTAGAATTCTGAGAAAGTCTGAGTTCCTCCCTTGCAAGCAGCTGAGATGGAGAATTAAGGCAGATTCTCCTTGCTATAGTTTCCTCCCCATGTGTGAGGAGAAATGGCACCCAGCACAGAGCTTGTGCCAGACAGCAAGAAGAGCTGATGGAGCTGCTTTCACACCCTCACCAGCCTCCTTTCTTCTTTTCACACGGGTCTCACAGCAAAGGGAGTGTCCATCTGCCCTGGGCTCCATCTACAACAGACAGTTATTATCTGGATTCTGGTTTATTCTTTGTGAGCAACAGCTGCATCTTCACAAACCTCAGATTTATATCTTAGTAAAAATCACAAGCTCCCAATCAGAGCAATGGATCTCATCTTTTTATATTCCTTGTGGAAGTTTCCATGTTACAGTGTAACCTGTTGTAGCAGGTAAGCATAAATTTTAACATTATATTGAACAAAAAATCACATAATTTATTCTACATGCAAGTTCATTACTTACCCTACCTAGGAAATTTTGCTTGATGCTAAAAAGCAATTGTGATTAAAATGATAAATCCCAAATTAAAATGTCCATTCAAGTTATTTGTTAGAGTTGCATGGCCCAGCTTGAATTCCCAAGCAGGTCTCCTTGGTGCCAAAGTTGAATTCCTCAATTCACAAACTAGAAAGAGTCTTACAGTTTTTATAGAGGGCAAAGTTTGTAGACAGAAATAACGCCTGCTACTATGAAAGCTGACTGCAGACAGTCTGCAAGTAGCACTCAGTGCAGGTTCCCTTCTTTGAAGGAATGAATATAAATTTTTCCTTCTTTGAAGGGACTCAGAATCTGATTCTGCCTTCGTTATTTTGCTAGCCCAGGACAGACTGACTTTTTGAACAGATGCAAGGGGAGCAGCCCAGATCTGTTCCCTCACTAGCCAGTGTTGGGGGCAAGGTTCCAGCTGGCTCAGTGGGAAGGTTTTATGTCTGTTTGTGCTGAAGGAACAGGAACAGGACATCACAAAAACAGGGACTCATTTGACTATGGACACGATTCATCTTTTAATGCGCTTGTAATTCAAGAGCCTGGGAAAGCTTCTAAGGCAAGCTCCACCTTAAAAACACGATAGCAGAATCTGACTGGATTCCAAACATTCTTTATTTTATATTTGCTGCCATAGAAAGTAATTGAACAGCACTGTCATCAGTGTCAGTGGGAAAAAGGAACATGGATTTTCTTCTCCTGAAGATGTCATGTACATTAAGAAGTCAGTCCAAAGTCCTGGTGTTAAGTACAAAAAGCAACTGTTTGAATTATAAAATACTGTATATACAGATACAAAAAATGTTTCAGAAAGTGTTCCACAAGGTTTCTGAACTTTCAAGAGCAAATCTTCAGCAGGGTGAGTAGGTTGTTGTCTTCAAAGGTGAGTATCAGTTCATTAGAGCAGAATGTCTCAGTCTTTATCTTCCTATATTACAGGTGACAGACTTTGATTTTCATCCCAGCCAGGGATAACGTGGTGGTCCTAGTATTAAGGTGTTTTTTCCTGGAGCTATTAATTTAACAAGCATACTCTCTATATAAAAAAATGAAATTTCAAAGAAATTTATACAACAGCTAGACTTTATAAAAATATAGATCTATAATTTTACACCAGGAATTATCCAAGGTAAGTTTTCATTTTTCTTAACCATTCAAAATTAATTGTTATCCTTTGGAATCCTATCTATGGCTAGAGTGTAAATTAAAATAATGTGAAGTTATTAGCTCATGAGGCGAGTTTGAGGAATCTCATTCTGGGTTTTTTTTGGGTCAAAATTAACAAACTACTGCATTCTGCAGTGCTCATCCAGTGGGGTGGTGGACGTACTACACAGTACATGTAAACTTGTACCAGAATCTTCACCTAATTCAGTGTTAAAACCCAAATACAAAAACATTCCCACTGTCCTTACTGTAGAAAAAAAATCAAAAAAACCCCAAACCCAAATAAATAAAATTAGACAGTATTTCTGTTTTGCTGTACTGTGTTAACTCTTTACTGTGTAGTGGAGGCAATAATGAATAATACAGCCATGTGATGAGGGAATGTAAACTGAACACATACTGGAAAAAACAGACTTTTACAGCTATGTGTATATATATTTTTTATATATATCTATATATATACATCTACATTGCAGCTATAACTGTCACCTCACAAAAGAGATTCAATGGACTGAAGAATCTTTAAAGTTCCCCAGCTGGAGTTCTTCAGGAAGAACTGGCTTTCAGCTTGGACAGCAGCATTTCATTCTTACGGCATTCCTGTTAACAGAGAGCAAACAGGTAAGGAGGAATTGCTTTTAACTCTGCTACCTGTACCTCCACATCAACAGAACCAAACCCTTTCATCTTGAAACATCTCCAAAATCCAAAGCAGCCTGGAGCAAGTGATGAGTTGAAGATAATTCTGATTCATCCATAATGTTATTCCAGTGGCAATATTCATTAAACTTTATGACATGCAAGCCAGAAGGAACACTGCTTTATCACTCATCTGAAGTTGTTACATGTAGCTAAAGCAAATCCAGCCTTTTACTTATGAATAGAATAAATCTGAAATGGAGATTACTTGAAGGTGATCTGGAATATCACAGGACAGTTTGCAAAAGAGTCAGTGCTCAGGGAACAACTCTAGGTCAGGAAATATATTTACATAAGTACACTTGTGTTCAGTACCACAACCATGACTTATTTTATTTTTAAGGGTAGCAGGGTTTAATAGAAATTCCCTCACATAGCAATGGAAGAAAAATGGGTAAAAAACCTAGAAATAAATCCACCTAAATTCTGCAAGTGGGATGTCAAACTCTATGTCAGGCAAGTAGCTGAACAGCCTGTGTCACTCTGCAAGAGCACACTGTCTGCAGCAGGAAGGAACTGTCTCAGAACAAAGCAGGAATAATTACACAAAGATGTTTTTCCTGGAACCTATGAAGCCAAATGACAACTTTGCCTGCAGCATTCCTTTTCATTCATTCGTTCTCATGGAGACAGCAATTAACAGAAGCACATGATGATTAAAAGCTTGGGAAAGGCTAAATCAAAGAAGTGTTGTACAGTGCTTTCACAGTAATCAGGTTCCTGTTCCTGAGGCTGATTCGTGAAGATTAACAACTAAGACCCTGCATTTCCTCCTTATTCACACATACCTCCACAGCCCTCTTTGCTCCAATACCTAACTGCTCACAGACCTTCAAGAGACTCCACTTGAAAACCTAAATACACAGCTTGCTCGGTAACCTCTCCCTGTAACATGGAGAGGTGCCAGTGTAGCAGTGAAAGAAGAATTCCAAGAATCAGATTCGGAGTCCAAGAGTCACATGGAGAAAACCACTAAGATACATGATGAACATGGTGTGATAAGCATTGTATCAGGAAATCCTGTGCATATATTAATGCACAGGTCAAGTCAAAATGGGTCACTGAGCACTTGACAGTTTACACAGCAGAAGTGTTTTCTCACCTCTTTAAATTCTTTCACTGTTTTGAAGTAAAGCCTCTGTTTCTCTAGAAGCTCTAAGTATTCATCGTTCAACTGGTCTCTTCTCATTTTGTTTTCTTGCTTCTTCTTTTCCATCTGTTGGTATGCAGCAAGGATAAGAGATGGAATACACACAGACACACTGCATAAGGAACAATTATCTATAACACACAAGGGGAGACAGATGCTTCATAAACAATACTCTTGGCTCGTGCTTCAAATGCAATGAATACTGAGGTCAGCTCTTGAAAATTAAAAGCCTAATGCTGAAGTCTTAGTACCAGTGGCACTATAGGTGCAACTGGGACAAGGGCACCTGATGGTTGGGACTCTGAGGTGCTGCTGACCCTCTTCATTGGCAGAAAGCTGCTTCAGCCAGCTCCAGCTGTCTGAAAAACCATGCCTGAGGTGCAGGTCTGACTGCACCCACGCAGTCCAAATGGAAGAGTTCTCACTGACTTCAGCAGCATTCAGCTGCCTCAAGCATTTAAATCACTGCACTGCCAGTAATCAAGTTAAGGGGTACAAGATTCCTGTCAGGACAGAGCTGTTACAACATCTCTGTCATACTCTGTTCATTGACATTTAGTGGTGAGGAGTTTCTGACGAGTGTGAAAAGAATTAATACTTGCTAGTTGCTTGCCTAATTTGCACCTCATGTAATGGATGTTTCTTTGCACAATTATCCAAGAGGCTTTGCTGAGATAATTCCCAGGTTCAATCAAAGAAAGTGAGAGGAGTATCAGACCTTCATTCGATTCTGTTTGATGCCTTCTACAATCTGCTCCATCTGCCGCAAAAACTGCTCCCGAGATCCGGACGATGCCATGGCTCTGGAAAGGAGAAAATGGAACACCTGACAGGGGTGTGGGGCACTGTGTCTCAGCTGCAGCTGTCTTGCACATGTACCCATGTCCAGGAGTCCTCATTGCTTAGTGCTCTGTGTAAAAACTCATCCTTTTAATCACTGGTACCAGTGACAGTGCAGCTCTTCAGCTGGTGTGAGCTACTGAAGAGATGGGAACAGAGAGAGCTCAGACTCAGAGCTCGTCACAAGTGTTCTCGTGTCAGCTCAAGTCTGTTCTTTGCTCTCATGTGCTGTACAGAAATCAATTGTTAATAACTGAATAAAAGCCTATTTTATAAAGAAAAGCCTCTGTTGTGAATACTAAGAAGGTGAATAGAGGTCTAGAGAACACCAAATATTGTACAAAGTAATTTCACACTCTAATAGGGAAAGCCTAGATTTAATTTTAGACCTCAAAATCATTAGAGAAAAATCATCATTGGCTGCATCACAGACTGATATTTGACCATGAACTTCCAAGGGAACCATGATTTTACCTAAAGACTCCACACTATCAAAATCTTCAAATACAGAGGTAGTTTATAATAAACATGTCTGAAATATGTCCCTATGTAATGTTCTGTACATAATGTAATAACCACAACTCCACAAAAAGCCGGAAAAGATTTAAATTAATTCCAGGAAAATAATGACTGAATTTCCACATCTAAAGAGTCAGATATTAAAAACATATGTTGGCTATAAAAGTTACATAATTCCAAGTCTGTGATTCCCCAGACTAGTTTAAACAGAGTTAATAAACTATTCTATAAATCAGTTTATGACTGTAAAATCTTCTAAGGAACTTTTAGTCTCTATAACTGATGCCCACTCCCATTTGTCCAACCAACTATTCTTTGCAACTATTAAGAGACAAAAACCGTAACTTACTGGTGGAAGTTGTCATGGATAGAATTCAGTAAGTTAACCTGTGAGTTAGAAAAAAAAAATGAAGAAAATACACAAAAACACATTTGTTTTTTCTGATATGAGTTTTCACAGGCAGTAAGATGAACTTTAGTTTTAAAAAATGACTATATAGATAATACCCTCAAAAGCAGACAGATGTACAAAAATCTCCATGAGTTTTCTTTCAGAAGATAAACCACCACCCTTTTGGTTTAATAAAATCTTTCCCACTGGTGGAATCACAGAAAGTAGAAGTGTTGGACCACAACCGAGATTTTAAATTTTGCTGGCACTTAATGATACCACTGAGAATCTTCCAGCATGATGCCTTCCCAAACTAAAGCAGGAGGGTAAAGTGGCCTGTACACATGTTCAGTGTGTGTTGAAAATTGACACAAAAGCACCTTGCAGACATTGCTCCAGTGTTGAACAGTGACTGTGCACAGGCATGTCACAAATAAACAGGAAAAAAAGCCCTTTTAGCCTCTGAGAGGGGAACCACTGAATGTATTCTGAAGAACTATTTCCACACAAGACTCTCCAAGCAGTGCAGGAGCAGCAGGGCAATCCCTGCACTGCTTTCACTGTGCAGATGAGGTTTACAGGTTTCCTACCAGCCACTCATCATTGCTCACTTTGCTTATGTGTATTTTACTGGATGCCAAAAGGTGAACTCATAAAAAGCACAGAATGGCATTTCAGAGGTTTGGCTTCTCTGATAAGACAACAGCATTGCACAGAATCAAGACAAAAATAGACATTTATAACAACATGCTGCTTGTGTAAATTCCCCTAACTAATTAAACGATATGGAAAACATCCTCTGTAACTGCCTGTGGTTTTTTTTTGTTTTTTACATACTGCTGAGAGCATTAAAATTCAACAACTGGCAATTAATGTGATCCTTTCTCTCAGCTTTGAATACATCTTGCAAGTCTCCTGTGGTTAAGCCTTCCAAGCAGCTTCTCCTTTTGATGAGTATTTGAAGAGTTCTGCACTAAGCAAACCCAAGGGTTGCAAGCAGAATCACCTGCCCCACTGCCATAGACAGCTGAACTCATCTCTCCCAAATCTAAAATCTTCCATCTGAATGAGATGGCAATAACCAGGCATGGCAGAATCTGCAGGTGTTCCTGACCTTCCCTTGGAAAATTTAAACAAAATCTGAACAGACTCCCAAGCAGCCAAGATGCTTAAGAATTCCTGTTATTTACAGCAGTGAAATTACTGCATTACTTAACAATATTTGCCACATCCACATCCCTGTCTCAAGATACTTCCATTAAACCTGTGCTTGGGAACATAATTACAATTTATACCACAAAACATGCAAGCCAGGGAGAATAACCCTGCACAGCATTGCTGCACAACCACTGCACAGGAATTGTGGATCTGTTACACTACAGTGAAATCAGTGTGCACACCTCAAAATTGAAAGATATTATGAAAAAAAAAAGTTTAGAAGTAATTAAAAATAGATTTTTCTCAAAATAGGATTAAAATATGAACCATGATCACAGGGACCTTTCAGGTCAGAACTAAAACCTTCATGGCCAAAATTCAACTACAGCAATCCTAAATATAGTTGGTTTAAAGCAATGATGCTCAATGTGTTTTACAAAAGGCACACATGCCAAAGACATTTTTATACACTATTAGACAATATTTAATTGCTGAAACCTTGGTTCTAATACTAAATGCATCTCAGGGAAGTCTCAATGATATTATATATTTAACCAAGTTAAGATGGCATCAGAAGAGATTCAGAATTCCCTCTGTGAATCCCCAAAAGGCACTGAATTTTTGGCAAGAGTACTCCCATTTTATACAACAGTGAAATACATCTGCTCTATTTTCTGTTTCTATATTCTCTATAATCTGCTTTTCATGTCCCCATTTCAAAAATAATCTCTCTATATTTTTAAATTTTCAGGTTTGCCCTCAAGAAAAAAAAAAAAAACAAACCAAAAATAAAACAAAAAAACCCAAACAAATAAATCTGTATTAAACTCTAATGTAGGGGAGAAGTTAAAGTAATATATATTCTATAGCTTCTACTTAGTGCAGTTTTTTAAATCTGGTATATGACTTTTCTGAATGGAAAAAATGAAAAACTACCTAACATGGATTAGAATCAGCTGCTTAAGGGAAGGAAATGGTTGCTCATGATCTCCAAAACAGGATGTGAAAGGACACTGAAAAGTATCTTTACATAGTCAGAAATTTGACCACTGCTTGTCTCACAAACTAAACAATTATATCTAAGTAATGCAAAACTCACTAAACTGTTCTTAATTTATTAGAATAAACAGAGAAATCCCAGGTATCAAAACATTTTATATTTTAAAAGCGAAGTCATAATTTTTATCTACTCTTATTTCCTCCTATTTCTCCATCTTTATTGAAATCAGGCATTTGTGACTGCAAAAAGAAAACTGAAATCACTCACTTATGCCCAGGAAAGAGGTGAACTCTACATAAATGGGAGAGAGGAGGGGAATAAACCAAATTGCTTTCATGAAGAGTACTCCTGTGACCCAGT
The DNA here is from genome assembly GCA_013399225.1 of Rhipidura dahli. Lineage (NCBI taxonomy): Eukaryota > Metazoa > Chordata > Aves > Passeriformes > Rhipiduridae > Rhipidura > Rhipidura dahli. The sequence continues at coordinate 15,217 of VXAC01004032.1, forward strand.
AAAATCACCAGCAACTTAAGTGTAGGCAGCTCAGACCCTGAGAACTAACTCTGATGTTGCTGACAGCAGCTGGAACTTGCAGTTACTGACTGTAGTCTGGGTTCATAATAAAAGGTATTGACTAAAAAGAGAAAAAAGGGCAATTTGGTGCTTGGTATCAGGACAGAGATATTTGCTGATCAAATGCTGCTCATGTTTTGAGAGCACAGTGAGTGGTTTAAACGTGCTGAACTAACACCAATTCTTTTACAACACAGACCATTTCCCCTCCAAGATTAGAAATATTCTTATGAATCAGTTGTTCAATTTTTATTTACAAAGACCAGTAACTCTGCTCTGACAGGACTGAATATGGTGACCAAGCAAAAAATTTTTATTTCCTTCCCCACAGACTGATTACTTGGGAAAACAGTAATAACATTTTCTTACCTCCTTTTCCAAATATACTTTCTTATCATCCAGTGTATTATAAAGGGTAAAAAATTGCTTCGTTTCTTTGTGAGTTGCTGAGACTGCAAACAAGAAAAAGGGGGTAGAATAATAAAAGAACATGAGGTAAAATGGAATCTGTAAAAATAATTCGTAGGCTTTATATAACATACTTTCCACTATCAATAATGGAACACACTCATTAATGTCCATGCAGAGGGAACCTCCCTCCAGAGTGTGTCTCAGCAGGGTTTCCAGCTATCATCTCTTGGAAGAACTGCACAGCTCAGTGTCTAAATTAGGTCCCAACTGCTGACAGCCCTTTATGCCAACACGTGTTGGCACCATCAGCTGCCTTTCATGCTTCCTTCCACAGCTTTACCCTGACACCACACAGGCAGCTGTGCTGCTCACAGTGGCCTTGCCTGAGCAGCTGGAGGGGCACAGGCTCTGCAGGGACAGGGAAGAGCAGATAATCTGGTAGCACTGGGTGGAAAAAGTGCATCAGGCTGTGTGTTTCAAGCTACACATGTGCAAGATGCCCAACAAAGCTTTTGCTGTTTTAAGGTCTTCTTATCTCTTTATAATCTATGTGTGGGGATAGACTTAAATAATACATTCTGGTTTAGGTGATTACAGCAGATGTTGGTCAGAGCTCAGCTGGGAAGGTAAGGCTCAGACATGCCTTCCCTTTGGGCCTACAAGATGATACTCAAGTCTGCTGAGTGTTCCTTTAGTCTTTAGTTCTTCAATGCCTAAGGAAGCACAAGACATTTGTGATTCCCAAGGAAAGAGTTCAACAGGCAGTAAAATTCATTCTGGGTTGAAACCAGAACCTGGAAAAAATGTATGGGTTAAAAATGATAAACCTCAGTGAAATCATCCTTATTCGTCTGGGATTTGCAGAACTGCTGCCAAATGAAAAAGAGGCCTTTCCCAAACCATTTCCTTCATGCAACTCTTTCTGTTCTTCCAGCAGCCCTAGTAGTCACGAGTCTTTCATGAGAGGATTCCACATAACAACTCAGAAATCCTTTCAAGATTTCCACTGTGCTGGAAATTGTGCCAACCTGTGGAGCCTTATGGGCACACACCAGAACCCATGCAGGGTATGACAGACAAAGGGAGAAGAGGAAGAAGGAACCAATTGGCTCATTGATCCTCTTGAACATTTTCAATGGAAGATGTTCAGTAAGGTCAAAACCAAAGCACTGAATATTGTAACTGAAAAGGATTCTGGTACAAAAATCACAGAATCACTAAGGTTGGAAGTTATCCCTGAAGATTGTCTTGTCTAACACCCGTTGAATCAAAGTTCAAAAACCCCACATTTTGGCAAGTGAAGGTCACCTGAACCTGGCTAAATGAAAAGTCTCTAAAAACCTCCAAAAATACCACAATTCACAGAAAAACTAGCCAGAGATTTCCAGCACATTTCTCTAGAAGTTTAGCCTGTACAATGGAGGCTCCCAACCACGACTGAGCAGTGGGTTATCCTGAGATACTACTCACTCTTTGTACTCTAGAAAACATAAAATTCAAAGCATCTTAAATCTACACCCAAAGCTGCACAAGTCTCTTTGATCCTAGTCTCTCTGTACTTCAGATATAAATGAAGCTTCATCTTCTGAGCAGGTACCTCTGCCCAGAGACTTTGAATTAGACATGACAGAGAATCTGCAGAAAATTGAATGCAAAACAACAAAGCTCTTTATAGTTGGACTTGATTAAAAAAACTGCATGGCACAGCAAAGAGGGGGGAAGAAGCACTGCATTTGTACTCACATCTATTACATGCACTGAGTTAGACAACACACATGGAGGACAGCACAGGAGATGCCCATCAGGGCAAGGGATTTGGATCACACTCAGATAACCAGTTTGGAACTGCTCACCCTTCCAGAGCTTGGTTCACACACATATTTAATAAATGCAGAATGTCTCTGCATCATTAGCTAGGTTTTCTTACTGTAATACACAACTATTTAAATATACACCAGTAAGCATACCAGTCTGTTACAAGTTTAATGGAACACTTTTGAAATTTTATTCCATTTGCATGTTTTCCAATTTTATAATTTCTGACCATATCAGCTAAAGACAATTTGTATTCTGCTCCTACCAAGATATTGCAGGATTGTGTTAATAAAAAATGGAAGAAACCAATCCCCTCAAGAGATTGCTTGTAGTTCTTGACATAGTTTTTGGTTCAGAACCAGTTATGTCATGTCAGTGGAAACAATAAAAGCAATCTAATGGTAAGGCAAATTAATTAAACTCAACCTCACAGCAACCTCATTTGTAAATGGTAAATTAAGAACTTTCAAAATACACTGGTCATTAACTTAAATGACAGAACCTGTTGCATACAAAATTTAGTCCAGAGATCTTGTGCATTGAGTTTCACCCCTGGGAAAATTCTTCAGCTTATAAAACCTCAAAAATATGATATGCAACATGAATACCAAAGACCTTTAAAATACCACCAAATCAGTAAGTGCTGTTGTTACATGCCATATGCTTAAAATGCAACTGCCCTCCTTCCAGGGCTTTAGCCTTCAGCAGGAGGGTCCTGCTTGATATACATACCCTGACCGTAAAGTTCAATAAATCTCTTCTGATACTGTGTGAGCTCAGCTCGGCTGGGTACTTCATCAATCTTGCGCTGTAAAATGGCTATTTCTCTGTTTCTTCGTGCCTGAATAGAAAGTTAGGAGGGGAGAAAACAAAGCCTCTTCTTGTTCTCTTCTTAAAATGGACGAAGCCCCCCCAGCAATACTTTGTTATTAAATAATTGATTTTAAAAACAAAAAGCACTGGCTGAGGATTTTTTTTTTTTTTTTGCAATTGATTTGTGACAGAAACACTTGTTAAAATTAGAACAACAAAATGAAGTATTAGAAGTTACTAGATAAGACAAACATCAACTATTTTGTACAAGTACCCAAAGAGTTACTCACCAGTAGCAGGCGGATCTTTTGCAGTTTCTCTTTCTCAGCTTTGTACTGCTGTTCTATAACCTTATTTGTCTCCTGGAAGTTGAGAACCCAAATAATTGTGTATTACAGTGGCATATGAGAACTGCAGTGCAAAAATGGGCAGACTGGGTTTGTCTATCTTTGGCTCCCACAGTAACATCATTTGTTGTTTAGGGGTTTTTTAATAATAATTCATGATCTGTATTAAAAGCCTGACATCATTTACTGTAAACAAGTGTATTTAGATAGCTTTTAACTTTTGATATTTTAGTTTTAAAGAGTTATCAATAGTTTTTACACTGCTTTATAACAGTCACACTTTAAATGAAGATAGAGATCCAAAGATTGTCAGTAGCTCTTGTCTGTGTTTATACTTTGATTCAGTGGTGGGGTGAAGAATAAACACAGCACCTGAACAGAACATAAACCCTCTGACATGTATTCTAGGTTTCCTGCAGTGTGGACTTCAAGGTAACTTTTTCCTGCTAAAAAATTTAACATTTAGATTTACATTTTAATTTTTTCATGCTGTGTTGAGGAGGATGGCAGGATCATGGAAGTTGTAATCTGCCTTGTTCCAGAGGCATGAATGCATCAAATGTTTACCCACTGAAAATAAAGTCATTGAAGCTTTTCCTTTTTTGTTCATTCATTATTCATTGCCATCAGTCTGGATGCACTTGTGTCAAAGCCTAACTTCTGACAGCTGCTCACTGCATGCAGTGCACCGAGCCACTGAACACTCGTGCTTTCATCCTTCAGATAACCCCACTTCCAAGGAAAAAACCAACCAAAGCAGACATCCTTTCTGAGGAGCACCTGTTTCTGTCAGAGGTATGCACACCTCTTAGCACAACACCCAGAGATTCTTCTCTGGTACTACAAAGAAAGAAGTAAAAGGCACAAAAGCATTCATGAGTAGAGCCCCATGGATTCTGTGAGAATAACAGAGAAAGCTGCAGCTGCTTTCAGACTCCTGTATTTCTAGGATAATTAGCCTGATCTGTGGCTTTACAGAGCTTTTCAGATATTCCAGCAGATATTTTACTGCTTATAAGGATGTCCCAAAAGTCAGAAGGACCTAAAACAACATTTCAAAACACAAACTGAAAATAAAAGCTTAGACATTTGCCATTACCTGTTCCTCCCCATTTTCTGCTGCTTCAGCTTTCAAATTCTCAATATTTTGTTGTAGTCTCTCCATTTCTTCCTTTAAAACAAACAAAAGTTGATGTTGCTTTTAACTGAGACCTATTCTCTTAACAGGGGAGAGAAGGATCTTGACCACACTGGACACTGGAACTTACCCTACAGTGTGCTTTGAACTCTTGTTCCTGGCTTTTTAAGTTTTCATTCATGGCCACCAGTGCTCGCAGACTCTGTAATACGCTAAATTTGAAGATCCAGTAAACAAAGTTAGATTTTTAGTTTCTAATTTAAACAGAGGGAGAACTAACATATATTAAAACAAGCTTAGTTCTAAATAAATTTACAACAAAATCTGGTAAATTAAAACCCCAAATATCACCACTGATATACCAAGGTCAAAATAAAGATGCAGTATTACACTGAGCATTCCGATGCCTCTGCTATGTTTTAACCTCATTACTGTGGAAGTTTTGAGAGACTCCTATTTAATTTATGTGAGATGAAGGCTTCAAATATGAACAAAATAAATCAAGAAGGCCTCATCTACTTGTCAAATGTGTCTAGTAGTCTTCTGTTTAAACACCTACAATTATTTTGAACTGCAGACTGACACTTTTCATTGTGACTGAATCCTATTGTAATATTTCCCTGTCTGTGGAAAGAAAGCCAGCGAATTATTTAATTTTTAAACTTTAGTTATTTGTTTAGGTTGACAAAGCAAGAAACACTGAATGATTCATTTTAAAACCATTATTTTTCAGAAAGGTAACAAAGGAAGAAACTTACCTAGAATCTGCCTGGGATTCTATTGTTTCTAAGGCTGCCAATTCCTTGTCCAGCTTTTCACTGTAACTCTTTACCTAATAATAATATAATAATAACAAATTGATTATTAATAAATTGACTTTCCCACACCATGAGATCACTGAGTTAAGCTGGCAAACAACTTCACTGTTTAATATATCCCTTCACACACACAATTTCTCAAAGAAGTTCCACCTACAATCAGCTCACATTAAAACATACAAAGATTACCTCTGTTAATGTCTTTTTTGCTTCGGTACATTTTGCCTGCAGATCAGCACATTTAGCTTGCAACTGTTATGAAAGAGAAAAAAAAAAGAGGTGGATTCTATATTCACACTAATTACACCTGTAATGGAGAACAGAGAATATTTGAGCTGTTCATAATGATTGTCTGTCAAACAGCAGGCCAAGCATAACAAATGCTGTCTTTTCTTGTCAGATGCTCTTGCACCTGATTGCAAGAATTCTGATTGAATATTTAATTACTAATAGCAAACATTTACCACCTTTTAGATGTATGAAGTCCCACAATAAACAACAGCTTTTCCAAAACAGAGGCCAACAGAATGGTGACTTACTGGACAGAATCTCTGCTAAATTGCTCAAACTTTTTTAGCCTGGTTGTACTGGCCTAGTTTCACACCAGGCTAAGAATGAGTCCCATTTTATACTTCTCCACATAAGTCAGGGCAATTCAAGACTTGCACAGAAGCACCATGGCACCAAACCACAGACATTTCCACACCAAATAACCAAGCTGCTTTATGGTTTAATTTTGTGTAACTATGGAAAGTCTATTAAGAAGGCAGTTAGCAAAATATGTATTATAATCAAATATTAGGTATTTCCCTTGTCAATTAAATTACAGAGGCTAACTCCAGAAGAACATCCTTCCTTAAACTCCTTGTGATTTAAGATAACGTTGCAAACAGTAACAACAAAAATGGGATGTGGTTTACAAAATGGAGAAAAAGTTAGCAAACATAAAATGCACATGTAGCTCAGTTCCACTTCCTTTCATGCTGCTTTAGTTTGCTATTCACAACACAGAGCTGTGACTTATTGCTCTACTCTTCCCTTTCCACAGCCAAATTTATAAAAAGAAAGCTTTTTCACTGTTTTTCATAATTTTTAACCAATAATTCACCAATAGACTGAATTATAACTAGCTGAAAAAGATTTCAGTCTGCAGTCCACATCTCATGAAAACTGACATGAACTGTTAGTTTTGAGAAATCTTGCCAACATCTACTGCAGTATTGAAGCCAGAACTCCATAAACATTTTTTAAAAGGCGGGGTCTTGACTGTCACCAAAGCTGCTTTTCAAAAGCTGCTTTTGGCAAGTGGTAAATAAAATTCAGCCAGGAAATTTTTACTTTACTGAAGTGATAAAAGGATTATATTTGGCTTACAGTTGTTAGTACATTTTTTCCCCAATGTAAAAACAGCACCGAGATTGTTAATCTAAAAAAACAAGCAGCACAGAATTAAAGGGCCCTCAAGCTTTAAAATGGCAAATAGCAGGGTCCTCCCCAAAATTAATTGAGCTAACTGCCCCCAAGAACACAACCTCACTATCCAAGGCCAACGCAAGCAAGACATTCAGAGAAATCAGTGTTCAGCATGACAAATTGCTGGCGCAGAAGAAAGCTTGCAAATCTTTTCTGGATAGCAAAAACTTTGTGACCAACCACTTTTATCAATGTTTTCTTCTTTATTACACATGCAGTACTTACCTCTTCGAGGAGTTTGGTTTTTTGCAAAATCTGCTTGTTCAGAGATGCCACCTTCCTTCTGTGCTGCTGGGCAGCTCCAAGCCTTTCTGGTCGCTCCTCAGCGGAAAGCTCAGATTGCTAAAAAAACAATAACAACAGCCTTTTGTAACTCCCAACATTGCTTTCTGCTTCTTCAGAAGCTTAAGAAATACCAAAGTGGGATACAGCTTTTGATAAGGTATGTTCCACTATCCAACAAAATATATTACTGATTTATCTAACATCAAAATAAGGAAGCAGCTAAACAACTGAATTATATTTCAAAATTTACACATAAAGTAAGCTAAAGAAGTCAGGTGCCCTGGACAGGTGGAAAATGCTACAGTGTCCTAGAAGACAGACATTTTTTTTTGCATCAGCATTACGGTTAAACCTGGTAGAGTTCTTAAATGGAAAAAATACAAGCATACTAAAAATCACGTTAAGCCATGATATTCACTGAACCTGTTGAATTGGAGATGTTCCACACCCCAGTAAGTAGCTCCAGAATTTTCAGAAGCCTTGAACAGTAGTGTATTTAGATTCTGAAACAGAGGCTTGGACACATCTTTATGCTGAATGACAGTGGCAGAGTCAGTGTGGTAGATGCATTTACCACTGGAGGTTTTTTGTGGGTGCAGGTGCACTACTGACACCAGCCTTTGAGAACTACTCAACCCAGCAGGCACTGCCAAGAGTGCCTCATAAATACATAAGGAAGACAGCAAGCTGGATCCAGTCTCCTGTTCTCTCTGAATTGTGAAAGCAAAGCTGACAGAAACCTTCATTATCAGAAATACCATTTATAATAGAAATTGTGTATTTGCAGTAGACAAAAGAATCATTAAAAACCAGTGATATTTTGATGTCTAAGGGATTATTTGCCTAAAAATTATTTGTACCTTTTGCAAGTCCTCACCTTAACACTTATCCATCCATTTTGGTAATTTGCTTCATGCACTCAGACTTCTTTTTTCCACTTAATCCATTTTCCAATATTTCATTAGAAAACCAGTTAATTTTCAAGAACCTCAAGTGCTAATTTATAGCCTGTCAAAGACTTCAATACTAAGTGCTTTTTGAATAATTACTGAATGTTGACAACTGCTACAATGCATAATCAACGAAAATGCTACAAGAAGGCTGATAAACTCTTCACTCATATTTGCTCCTGGTTCCACTCTAGGCAGATGGGTAAGCAGCTTAATTTTAAATGAAAATAAGAGGCAAAACCTGTTTTCCTCCTCTCCATTTTCTGTGTTATTCATATGGAAGAGAAGCTTAATGATTTGTTATGTTTTTACATCCACAGCAAGAAAAGACCAATCCTGACATCTTAACCCATCAATCCACAGGCTTTCTTTCCTTTTGGAAATGCCTCAAAGCACCACCTGTAAACCTGAACCACTCAACAAATACACATTCAGTCTTTCATACTCCTCTCATTATTTAGTCAAACCACATTCCTTCATCATGTTTGTGATGAATTCCAAACCTCATCCTTCTCACCACACATTTAGCCCCTTACATGCGTAAGATACAAATGGAGAAAATGGAAATGCAAGAGAAAGAAACATGAGCTGAACCAGTCTGAAACTGATGTTTGCAAAAATAGTAAAAATCCATACACCACAGCTTTGACATTAAATAAAAAAGGATCATATTTCAAGAAGTGAACTTTACAGCTTGATTTTTGAAAATGGGGAAGAACCATCACCCTAATACAGAAGTTTCTGCAGAGAAATTCTGGTCTGCAAATGAAAAAGGCAGGGGTGAGCATCATGCACTCACTGTGGGCTAAGGATCTGCTCTGCAACAACACTGTAGCTTTAAATTTATCAAGGATATGGGTTCCAATTTGTGTAGAAAAACCCATCTTTCAGCACAGAAGAAAGAAAGCACAAATTAGAGAAGCCACTTTGCTTTTGACCTTTTTGTTACCTGATCTCTTACTACACTGAAACAGCAGTTGCCTCATGAACATAGTTTAAGAAGCTGTATTTGAGCACTAATGTCTCTGTTCAAAAATGATCAATTTGCTATGCATTAATAATTTTCTTCCAGTATTTTTAGGAGGTGAGGAATGATACTAAAATCCTTCCCCTAGTTCGCCCAGCAAGTTAACAAGGGAGCGGAAGAGAGGGGGAAATGCAGAAAACTGTAAGCACTGATCTTGAGCAAAAATGCCTCTTTGTAAGAAAAGTCCTGGCATATGGCAAAATCAGACCTAAAATCTGGGTTGCCAGCTATTTTCACTGGGCTTGTGGATTCTGTTAAGACTCTGGTAGACAAATAAGCACTGCTGTTTTTCTCAGGCCATGTATAGTTACCAAGGGCTAAGATTATTAGAATTAAATCCAAATATTGCTGATGCTTCAATAAATGCTTTGATAACTTTCTTAATTTTTTTCTGAGTGCATGCATACATGCATAGGAATTTTTTTTTTAATCGCATCCAATAGATTTGAAAAGTGATCTATTATTGGTTTGACTTGAATCAGTTCTTACTTTCCAGAGTATTAATCACTGTTCTACTATAATAGTCAAGGTCCTGCTGCCTTCTCTCAGAACAGAAGAAATGTAACATTGAAATATGACCCTTGAGCTTCTGTTCTTCCAATCTTTTATAATAAAGAAAGGCCAAGAATTTGTTGTTGAGCTATAGGGTTTATCTCCAAAATGGGAAAGCTCCATACCTCAAATGTGTCAACAAAAAGGAAGAAATATGAGAAGACCATTGGACAAGTAAGAGCGACCTATAACTCATATCTGGCAGTGATGTATTGTATGCATTAATTGCTTGAAGAGCCAGATTTTCTTTTCACATTACTGCAAAAAACAATCACAGTTGAACACAGTAACTGGAGCAAACACACACATTTAATTGCTTTGACTTCTCAAAGCAACAAAGGTTTGGATTTGATGAGATGAGATTCGAAACTCAAGATCCAGGGCATGACTGAGAACTGGAGTCCAGTGCAAGCACATGGAAATCTGAGTGGAGGAGGCCTAGACTTTTCTCTGAGCAGGCCCACAGAACTGTATTTCTGTGCTTAACACTGAACATTTTAAAACACATCAAGAATTTAGGCCTGTAGTTTGAACAGAAGCAACTCAGGCCCTTCTTCCTTCATTAAAGCCTTTAGGCAGGTGCTTAAACCCAAATTAATCATTAATGCAATTCAGGGGTATGTACTATCACACCAAAAGCCTGTGTATGTTTAAGTCTCTTTAAAATGAACTCTGGCTGTGCTGCTGCCCACAGCATGTATTAAAAAGTGTGTTTCAAGAGAATCATGACAATGAAGTTGGCAGCTTAAGGCCTGAATAAACAAGCTATCAAATACCTCATGGTTAAACCCATTCTGGTGACACACTCACCTTCTCAGCATATTCAGACACAATTTGCTTGATCTCATCTGACTGGAGTCCGACAATCTGGCCAACTGTGCTTGCTGTCAGTTTGCCCTGCAATTGTATCAAGAAAATGCTTGGAGTCTTGGAACTGCCTGTACTTTTACATGCCAATTTCCAATAAATTCTAATTTTAGATAGAAATTTGCACAATGGGTAAAAATCTCTAATCATAAAAAAAGTCCAAGAAACATTTCACCTCGCAAACATAATTATGCTGATAGAAATTTCTCACTTAAATCCTTTTAGCAAATTTTTATTCATATTTCAGAACCTTAATTTTTATTCTTTATACTGAATTTTGCATTTGCAGTAATAAATCTCTAAGTATGCAGGCATGTGCAAGAATTCACCTTTAAACTGCATGCATGTACAAAACCAGTTTTCAAACAGAACTGAATTCTACAATGGATTTCAGTAGAAAGCATATCAATCAACTCTCAGAGTAGACTAATTACTACCTTTTCTTTCATGACTCCAACATAAACAGAAACAATGGTTAACAACGGAATTTATTCCCAGTTCTCTCACCCAGAAATCTAAGAACAAACTACAAATTCCATTATATCATTAAATACAACCAATTGAGACAAGAAGATACATATCCAGTATCACATATTCAGTATATTCAGTGTCTTACACTAATGCTATTGTTTATAAATATTTATCAAAGCTTTGAAAAGCACCTTGAAAGGCATAAAATTTTCCTCCACTCTCCTCAATAAGAAGACTATTCTTCTGAATAACTTCACAAGATGACCAAAGTAAGATAGTGCATCTTGAGTAGTGGCAGAGTGATGTCTTTCCTCTGAAATTCTTGTAGAAACCATTTGAAAGAGGCACTTATTTATATTGTTGTTATCATTTCAAGGCAAATTATGAACTAATTAGCTTTGTAAAATCTACTGTCTTCTAATTCAGTCATCTTTTATGCACTCTCCTTATGAAAATTTAAACACAGTCATTTCCAACACTTCAGGCCTGAATCAGCAGTCTGATTTTAGAAATAATTACCACAATCAACCATAATTTAAACAAAGCTGTATCAGTTTTAAACACTACTGACCTCTTCTGTTGCCATTGCAGCCATTCCAGTCATCAGAGTTTTAATGCGAAGCTAGAACAAAATATGAAGAGTCACACATAACAATGTAACTCCTATTATTTAGCTTTTTTCTGTCAGGGACACATACATATAATTAGTATCATATAACATGTTTTTTAAAACATGTAATGGGGCAGTAAGGCTGTGAAAGTTAAAGAAGAGGTGGCTAAAGTTACCAAATTTAAGGAAAATTTCTTATAACAGAAAACATTCACTCAGATTATTCTGCTCCCACTGTCAACCAAAAATCAACCTTTTAAAAAGAAAAAAAAAAAGTTTTTGGGCACTAAACATCAACAAACATTAACATTGTACATCGATTTCAGACTCCCTGTTCTCGTGTGGGAAGCAACTCTCACTTTGACTAACCATGAAAATTTTGCTTCTTTTGTAGAACAACTGGGCACTGAAAATTGCTGCTCTCTCCCCAAGTTAGTGACTCCCGTGCCTACTGTGTCTGGGGCTCACCTCTTCAGCAGCCTGAATGTCATCTTCATCACAAGGCTCAGCTTTCCCTGCTGCTGCAAGCCCTGGAGGTAGCGCTGCTTTTTTATCTTCAGCCTTTTAAAGAAAAATTAAGACATTATTCCAACATTCCAAAGTGTTAAAAAAGACATCAAGGAGAAAGCTGGAAGGTAGCTGTCCTGTTTATATGAATACATTTCAGCTACTGGAACATCCTCACACTCCAAATCACGCCAAATGTAAGCCTCCCTGATTTCTCACAAGTGTTCCAGCTGTGCCTCTGGCTTCCTATGGACTCATCTGGTCCAATGATTCCTTATTCCACTGCCTTCTGAGAGCTACCAGTCTCAGGAGACTACCCAGAATAGGATGCCCACTACACAGGACAAGACTGATTTTTTTTCTTACATAACAAACATACAACATAAAAAGTGCAAACCTGCCTGGTTCAGTTAGAAGGATTCCTGCCACTGAAGCAAAGAGAACTGGGGACAGCCAGACTCAATTTCTAGGTCACTCTAGTGCACCACTAACCAATTTCACTGTCCACTTCTGCCTCACTGGAGACTCAGTTTCCACAACAATCATGATGAATGTCTAAAATACAGTATCTCAAATTTTGGAGAATTTTTGGATAAACAAAGTGAACTCTATAAACATGACTAGTGGTTACTCTAGGGGAGTAAAAAAATCTGAGGGGAAAACAGGCATGCTTAGGTTGGGAAGCATCTCCATTTATAAAAAATTAAACGTGACATTTGTATGTGGAATATTGAAATAATGAAGATGAGTAACTTTAATCTACTCAATATATTGCTGGGTCTATGCCATGCTTAATGTATTATCTTCATTATCTCTGTCTATAATAAAAACTTGTAGCCAAATTAGTATCTGCACTGAAATAATAAAACTGCAGGTAGCTGCATTTTAAAGACATTTTAAAATTTCACAATCATCAAAAGCACAGCAAGGATGCTGCTTTTCAAGAAGGACAATGATTTATTTATGGCACGATACCATGTTTCTTTATCACATTAAACAAACTGTTTTATAATAAATGTCTACAATATTTCCTACCAAGTTGAATGGTTCTTTAAAAAGAAAAACCCTTTAATGGTCACATTATGGAACACTCAGTTAAAAGATACTCACTAAACAAGACAAGATATGTCATTACCTAACAGTAAAAATTAAACCAAAACACAATTCTCAAACCCTGTTTCTTCTAAGCAAACAGAAGAAAGTTTGCAAAATGTGATCTGTGAGCAGAGATGAAGGAATTCCTAAAGGGTACCCTAAAGGGTAATCATGGCATGCAGATTTTTAGTTCCAGTAAGCCATTTTTAAGATGTGTTAACAATAGAAGTTATAGCAGAATAGAATCTGCTGCTTTAAGATTTAACAGTAACCAACACTTCAACAATGCAGTTATTCCCATAATTTGACTATTTTAAATTAGTATATTTTTTACCTGTTCTGTTTTTCCTACTTGTCTGCTAAATCCATATCTCCTAAAAGAACAATAGCAACATGAAGGAAAAATACAGTTGTTTATGACTTTCACAAATACATTAAGTTTCTATCAGTTTTTAATATAAGATATGCACCAAGAGCCAGGATTAAATTAGTTTTGAAATGTTTCACGGAAACTAAATAAGCAGGTACTGGAGCATATTTTCAGAATGATTTCAGATCCATCTACTCCTTCCATCATGATTTGCAAATCATGACTTTCCATAAAATACTGTCATGTAAAGCTCATGAAAGGAAAAAGCAATGCCCTCTTCCCATTTGAAAGGTAATCCTGAGCTATTACACTACAGTCCATGTTACTGTTAAAAGGAAAGTACTCAAAACAATGAGACCAAAAAAAAAAAAAAAATCTAAAAATCAATGGCTTTGGGGGAAAAGAAGCCCCAGAAGATACAAAATAGAATTCAAATACTTGTTAAATATTAAGAGCTCAGAGAGCAGACAAGCTGTCCTTACCACTAAACTGTGAAAAGAAAACTGGAAATAGAAGCTCTGTAACCTCATTTTTATATGTTTGGAGAGCTCTCAGTAAAGCAGAGGGACTTTTAGAGATAATGGAAAAGTGAAAGCCTTGGTAACTTTGTTTCTGAATTAAAGTTTGCAGGAAAGTAAGAAGACAAAACATTAAACCATGATTCAGCCTCCTGATGCAGCAACCATATGAGAACTAGACAAAGAAGCAACAGCAACTGCAGCTTATTTTCCACCAGATTTTTGGTGGATTCCTTGCAAAAAGCTGATATTGACTGACACACAGTACCTGGAAGGAGCGTGAATTTAAGGCATTTTTACAAAGAACAAGTATGTTAAAAAAACATAATCTAGTAGGAGCAGAAAACTTGGTCTCCCACAGTACAAAATAAGGTTCACACATATGAGGACTCCCCAGAGAATTAACAGGGTAATTAAACAAGACTGGAAACCAAATAGGAGTAAATCTGAAAGCGTTCAATTCTAAATAGTAGGAAAAATCCTACGACAACCCAAATTTTATCTGTACTGCTTGCAATACACACTGTAAACCCCACAGAGAGCTAAATGAAGCCTTTCACCTGCCATATTCCAGAAGTGTAGCATGAACCTTTGATTCCTCATCCAGCAGTTCTTCAGCTCCCGTCTGACGTTTGTATTTTCTCTGGGGTTTGTACACTTCCTGCAAGACAGTGAATGAATTCAGAGCTTGTAAAAGGGTTTTCTAAAATAAATGAGGAATTGTTATCTAGAGTGATAGGCACATTGTTTGCTTTCCAACTCAATATACTTCCCAAATAAACATCATCCAGTTTCTCTTTTTGGAATTACATTACAAAATCTTACTGAATTGATTTCTAAGTAATTTGCTGCAGAAATTGTCTAAGTTTAAAAACAATTATAAATGACTATTTAACATGGAATAATGTCTCAGCCATCTCCTCTGTCATGTTTGAAAGAAGAATAAAAAGTAACACACTCAACATCTATTAAAATGATTTGGCTAATGCCAGTGTCTAGAAATGTAACTTCCTTTGTGAGTTAGTTCTATTTTTAAACTCTGATTAGTTAATTAAATGCACTTATTATTTACTCAATGATCACAGGTTACAATGGAATTAAAGCAGATTTTATTATCCTTTAAGGAACAAAAGTGTCTCAAGAAGTTTAGTAGTAAAATGACTTTAATCTGCTATCCCAGTGTAATCCAATAGCTGGACAACAGCCCATCAAATAATACAAGGACTCACAATTACTATTTTGTACTGGTAGAGCTGCTTCCAATTTGAAAACAAAAGGAAGACTATTTCTTGCTTGATCTGACTTTCTGCACCAAACAATTATTTTCAACAAACAGTTCCTGCACCATAACACATCTGAAATGGCTTTCCATCTTTTTCAAAGATGTAATCCCAAAGAGGAGATTTCAAACAAGTAAGAATTGACAATATTCCTTGGCAAGCTTCTCCTGAATTTGTCTGCTGCTTTTTACAATTTTTACTTCATTTCTAATCCTAATTTTTGTCATCTTTGCTTGCAGCTATTGAAAATTTATTGCATAAATGATGCAATGATACCTATGTTCAGGGGGAGCTAACTTGTAAAACAGAAAACATGTCTCACTGGAAATGCAAGTGTTTCTAGTTGGAGTAAAAGACTTATTGGTAAGTCTGCTAATAATTAAAAAACCCAGTCAAATCATGGGGAACAACACTTTAGAGACTAACTGAAATTTCCAAAGCAAGGGCAGTTATTCAAACAGATTAACAAAGGAGTTACATTGGTCATCACCTGGAGACTTGCAATGTTATTCTATAAACACATGCTGTAATTCAACCACATCTATTAGGTTCAGCAGCACTCAGGTCACTTGCACAGAAGAACTCCCTCCCTCCAAAACCTGACAAAGAGTAAGGTGACTTGACTGGTCCATTACACTAGCACTGAGCACCTCCATCTGTGCACGAGGAGCTCAGGATGCCTGACTAGAGCTGTCTAAAAAAGCACTTATTTCTCAGGAGAGTGGGGTTTCACCATCTATTGAAAAGCCTTGGAAATGTCCCATTCAGAGCAAAGCCAGATTTCTCATCTCTGGTCAAATGCCAGCCTGGAATTTTCAAGATGGTACAAAAAATCCCTCAAACCAGTAGCAAACTACTGAGAGTCAGAAATGGTGAACTGATAGTCCCAAGCAAAGAGGGAAATGAGAAAGCAAGGACAGAAACTCCAGTGACCAGCCAGGCAGCTGAATTCAGGTACGAGTGAGAGAGCCTATGTATTTTATGTGCCACTCTCTGTAGCATTCATGAACAAGCTTTCAAAAATATACACAAACAGTTTATCCAAGAGTGAGAAGATTTGCATGTGAAGAGGGAGAACACAGCTGAGATCGTCTCTCCCAGCCAACATCTGCTACTTGAAGAAAACATTTCTGAAGTAGGGTGTGTACTTTCTCTGCTAATTAAAAGAAGTTAAAAAGTCAGGTTCTGAAATGAAGGTATTGAGATCATCATCATCATATTAACTAATTTCAAGACAAACAGCACAACTGCTGATAGCTTCTAACACATTTAAGTGTGCTGAGTGTTTAACAGTCTGAAAGCTGCCTTGTGACTTTTGTTTGATAGTGTGGAATTCCACACACTCCCTTCAGGCAGTTGATACAGTTTATCTACTCATACAGTGCACACCTAAGAGGTTTTCAATCTAATACATTGGCATTCGAGACCTGTTCTAAGAATGAAGCTCAACATGTAACTTAACTGGGATCTTCTCATGAGAATACCCAGGACTGGCTGCATAAAACAGAATTAACCACCTTCATTTCATTACTAAAACCACTTGCTTCTTCATCATAAAAAAAGAAACCTAACATACTTACAAAGATATCAGTAACCGTTTTGATCACCTTCTCTTTTCTTTGCAAGAATTCATCATCCTGAAAGACATTAGTGGAGGTCATGAAAAATACCAGGAATGGAGATTCAATCTCACATGTTCTAATGATTCTGCCATACAAAGCTGTCCAATAGTTTCTGAGTTGGCCAGTTATTTGGGGAAATGTTAGTGATTTGCTGCAACACAGAAAAGAACCTGCTTCTGCCATCAGAGGGTAGGTAGGTCATTAAAACTGCGTCCAGATCAGCAGCCCTTCTGCTCTCTGCTTAGGCAGTACCTGACACAAATGCAATCCCAGTCCACTACTCCAATCTTTATTACACTATTAAGAAATGAAGCTGAGATAGACTTGATATGGAAAAGAGAAGTTTCCTCTACTTTTATTTTCGTTTCTAAGCATTAACAATAATAATTTAAAAAATAATCAAAATCAAAACCATGCCAAGTTAATAAAATCTGTCTATCCCAATACGAAGGATATCTACCTTTAATCCTAAGAGACAAAACTTGGGTTCTACATGTTAAACAAGGAACTGCCTTGTGATATGTATGAACAGAAGTGATGGCTTTGCACTACAGGCAAATATCCAAGGTCATTCAATCTCTCCTCCTCTACCAAGGAAACTTCATATAATTGCTAAAGAACAGTTCAGTTTTTGAATGAGCTTTTTTTACAAATCTAGTTTTCATGAAATTTTGGGGTTTGGATACAGAGAGACAAGAGCTGCCTTTCAGCACTCTGAAAGAAACCCCAAATTATAGAGCATAAACAGTTAATTCTCAGTCAGCTACATCAGCTTCTCCACAGCATGCTGGGTGTTTCTGAACAGCTAGAATAACAAAAAAATACAACATATTGCAGAAAAACTAAGGCAATCATTAAGCAAAAGTTAACCAGAATCTACAAAATTTCTGTCACAATAATGCTTAATTTCTTTTCACAGATGAATTTGTATGGGATTCCTTTAGGACTGATTTATAAAACAATTGCAAAAGCAACTCTGGTAAATGTGTGGATTTCAGAGCTGTGAGGCTGGTACTGCAACTGAGCATTTGACATATTATAACAGAAACAAGAGCTGTCTTGATCTTACCTCTGGCAGTCTGTGAGTTTTTTGGAACTGTGATATAGAGTAAGAACGGACATAATCTCCCATTTCTTCCCTTGTTTCTATTGCACGTTTTACCAGCCACTGAAAAAAAATTGTATCAGCTGAAAAGAAAAGCATAATAGCAGCAAACACCAAACTACTGCATAATTTTTTTAATAAATAAAAGCTAAAAGCACATTTTAAGCACAGAAACAAGAAGATGGGATTTATTTGTAAACATGATGACTCTCTGGCCTAATCCTAATAAAATGTGTCAGATTTGCCACTTTATAAACTTCACATTTCTTCTGTGCATGTTTCTTCTATGAAATTCTCCTACTACAGATCACTGGTTTAAAAAACTACAGCTCCACCATGAAAGGACACATCTTCAAGCCTATGAAGTGTTCATGAAGAACCACACGCCTATGCAACAAAAAAGACTTCTTCTGACATTTATAAGACCACACAAAAAGCCACAAAATATTGAAATACATTTTAAACAATGTTGGAGAAGATAAATCTTGCAGGCTGTTGACAGCCTGTGCAGGAGGTCACAGAAGAGATGAGATCAATCATGGGATCCAAGCTTGAAACAGCAACTATTTCCTGTGCTATAACCATGAACCCCTGGAAAGTGAGGGGAACATGATGACAACAAGAGATGAAAATGCTGCCTATTAATTACCAAGCACATCTGAACACAAGACTGTGTACATACTTCCGCCTCTGTTCATAAGCAGAATTTATCAGGAAGTACAACAACATTTCTGCCCACTGGAATATTTGTTAGACTTTTTAATTTTTTTTTTTTAAAGTTCTGCTACAGTCTATGGCAGTGAGCCAACTCAGCCTAATTTCTCCCATGTAGGGAAGGATCCATCTGAATTCTTGCACAGTGCAAGAGCTAACGGGACACAATGCCAGGCTTAAGAGCAAGCTTTTGTATTATTTGGAAACTGACTTGAGATCTAGAGATAGCAAGTAGAATCTTGAGTTTAACAGGGCATTGAATGAAGTGCCATTATCAAATACATAATTCCTACATGGTGTAGCCAGCATTTTATATTTTGCGTGGTCTTTTTCAGAACACAGTGTACTGGTGACACCAATAAGTTTTCTTACAAGTCTAATGAGGAACCTGCAGTATATGGAGCAGGCAGAACTTTTACAGGGACCTGATAGAAAGTCACAATTTTTAAAGAAAGATCCTCTACATACCAAAAACTAAGTCTATCAAAAAAGAACATCATTGACAAGTACAGGTCAGCTCTACCACCTACTGGCCAGCTACAAACACCAAGACTCACTGCTCTCAGAGAAAAACAAAAGTACATTCCCTCCCAGTTTAGAATTAGTATTTCTCATTTCCAGAGGTAATATCCCAAACCAGGATTTGGGATAAAGCAGGTGAGAGAAAAGAATACCTAGTGCTATAGTTTTTACAGCAGGAGCAATTTATTTCCTGTGATAGAAGCCTTGCGTTTGATAAATGTAACCATTCATTGCCATCAAGTGACCAGGGCAAGAAACTCACCTGGGCTGAATTTTATTTTATTGTATTTTCTGGGTAGGAAATAAGAGCTCAGAAGCAAAAACTCACACTAGCAAGACACAAACTTCCCACCTCAGGCAGCATCATCACAGCTTGAAAGCTGTGTAAGCGTAGCACACACCACAGAATGTTTTGTGGGGAGTGCAGTTAAGTGTGGTTTTCCTCAGGAGCCTCCTACTAGGAGATAACAGGAAAGAGCACCAGGAAGTTTTCCCCACTTCTTATAAACTGAAATTTCGATTCAATTCTTACTCACTAAATTCCTTCACAGGCATAAGGTAAGGAGATATTTAATGGCAAAGAAGCTTGCTTAACAGTCTTCATTTTCCCTATCTGTCAAAGATACATTTCTGTGTGCAGATGAAAGGAAAGCCAAAAAATGGTAACAACATGCCAAGGATTCTCAGAATAGCACATGTAACTGGAACACATCAAGTGTTAGCTTAAATTTTAATAAACTTGAGAACTATGCACATGGTGAGTTAGTGGTGCTCAACAAATACACAGTAAGAGGATCACTTGTCAGAGCACAGCTTTTAAGTGATATGAAATAAGGATGAATTATGCCTAAAGAAATGACCCCAGTGGCTTTTGCCTTATTCATGTCCTTCTGATTCAAGGTCTATCTGCCTAATGTACTCCATACACTTAAACACAGAGCAAAGGTATTTGTTCTATTTCCTAGTCTGGCAAAGAGAACTATCAGAGTCCACAACAAGATTAAACTTCAGCTTCTTTAAGCAGCCATTTCACAATAGGCACAATCTGACTCCATGGCAAATTTGGAGAGTTTGTTTTCTAAATGTGGATTAAGCAATACTTAAAAATTCTATCATCCACAGAGTCACTTCATTCTTTAAAAACATTAATTCAAACTACTTCTCTGTGATTATTTATTCCAAAGTTAAACAAAGAGCCCAACAATAATTCAAAGCTTTGTTATATTTTTTATGCAGGTTTTATGGCCTTTTTCAGCAAAGTATCAATACACCATGAAATTATTACCTGTACAACAGGAAATATATGAATGAAATCCAATCCCTGGATCTGATGTGGTTCCAAACGATGTGGACACTTCATTTTTGGTAACACTGACACAATTTTTTCAGTTAAGGCACTATTATAAAACAACAGAAAGACAGATGTATATATGCTACAATTTTCTTTTGTGAGTTACAAATTATTTTTGCAAGCACAGTAGTTCAAAGATTTCCTCCAATGGCTTCCACTATATACAGTGAAACGCAATCAAACTCATTTACAACACAGTTTTTACAGGTACTATTTATATCATCAGTCTGTGAAGAGGTGATTAAGCCCCACTTACAGGCTCCTACCATGGAAATTTAATTATTACAGAATATTTCAGGATCTGCATGTCTAGACAGTTGAAATACCCATGTAAGATATACCTACAAACACCTTTGCATGTTACAGTGTACACCCAACATGAAGAGACAGTAACTTTAAGAACAGTTACATTAAGTAAGAGATGTGCACTCCAAGGAAGTCCAGAAGCAAATGTAAGGACTTAAGCCGAATTCACAAAATATATCTTGATGTTACTTCTGAAACTTTATGAATTTAAATACATACTGCACTTAAAAGCTAAACACACAGTACACTTCACATACTTTTCAAGTGACTAAAACTGATTTGGCAGCAATCTCATTCTAGAGGTCAGTAAGAGCTGGTTAAGTGAAAGGATTACCCTGCCACAAGGGATCCCTCTGCAAGAAATTCATCCTGTTTCCACTGAATACCTGATTTTAGGGCAAGAATTTTTTTGGCTGTCAATGTTGTCAAATACATTTTTAAAGCAGGTGTCACCACTGAGGATGAAAACTTTACTAGGAAAACCAAAGCTATTTCCCTGTGAAGGAAAAATATTAACTGGTCCAGTATTGACCTCAATGATATTAAATACAGTCCAAATGGACATCTAAGATCCTGGAAGAACAAAAGGGGATCAAGAGATATGAGACAGTGACCAAAATCTGGGAATACAGCCTGAAACATTTTACTTCCTAGAGGGAAGTGAAGCACAATCAAAGCCAATGCAATTAAAACAAAAGCTATTTATCCAACAGATCCAAGAGCCTCTCCTAATGTATGTTTCCATGTTTATTTCAGCTCAGCAATTAAATAACAGGACACCCTCACAATGCCTTTGGAATAATAGTGAGAGAACACAGTTTAGCTTTTCCTTATCTTGAGAACACCACAGAAGCCCTGAGCCTCTACCAATACAAACATTACAAGGACCTCAAAACAGCCTATGCTAGTGTGATGCTGAACACTTCAGATTTACAAATAAATCATTGTTGCTGTTTTGGGAGAGGAGCCTGGTTTTTGTTTTGCCAGTTTTGCATCCAGTCAGCTGGAAAAATAACAGAACATTTTGAGAACAACTTAACTATTTCCTACCTGGTTGTTCTTAAGGATAATAAAGATAAAAATCTACCACTACCATCTTCATTCATGGTCTCTACTTAATTCTTTGCAGTCAGCAACGCTTTATGTAGTTAGTTATGCATAATGATTTGAGCATCTCCAAATGCAATTGCAGTACCCACAAATACTTGTTTTGAAAAGCCTTGCCAATGCTCCATGACTTTCAAGAAAACAACATAGAAAGATGTTCTTTTTAACTACACTGAGTAAACAAGTCTTTTCATGCCACTGTAACTTGTCAGGCTAATCTTATTTCCTGCAAATTTTAATTATGGCTCTTTTATCACAGATACACATAAAGAAATAATGGAGTGTCAAATATGTTCCCTTTCTCAGCACAAACAATATCTATAACCTCCCTGGCACAGGAATTAGCTGCCTTATGAGCAAATTCCATGCATAAGAAATGAATCAAAACAAAATGTTCTCATTGGGTCACCCTGAGAAAGGAAATCCTCCTCCTCAGTATGGGGCAGGTAACTATTTTGGCAACAGTGACTTACTTTAAATTCTGTTTGCTGATGCCTACAATTCAACCCAGAACCATAAAAGGGAGTCAGAGGTTATTTACACAGAAGAACTGCAGACATAGGGAACTCAGGCAAGGTCTTCTAATGTTGCATTCCAGCTTCCAGCAGCGTGGTCTCCCTCTGCCCTTTGCTTTGGCCTCTGCATCATCCCCTTGTGCCAGCACAAGCATCTGTGCAGCTGCACAGAGAACTGGATCCAGGAATTCATTAATGTTAAAACTATTTTCTTTTTTTCTTTCTTTTGAGTTTTTTTGAGTTTTGGGTTTTTTGGGTTTGGGGTTTTTTTTGGGTAGGTTTTAACCTGGATCAGTTCCCAATTCAGTTCAGTGTGGAGCCACACAAATGCTTTCAGTGCTTAGTAGGGATATAAGAACATTGCAGCCCAGTGAGAATAGCCCTGCCTTTTTTGAAATAAGCTTCTTTCTGGTTTTAGAATTTGTGGAACTACAGTCTGAGAAACCCAGAAACCTGTGAAACATTTTATAAACAGGCAGTCCTCAAAAGAAGGAAATTTGAACTAAAACTCTTTCTTAGAAAGAGAAAAATAGCAGGTAACTTCCCCCTCCCCACCCACTTTTTATTTTCTAAAAAAAAATAATAACCCCACTTGCCATTTAATCAACTTACATTTTTTGACCAATAGTAGAGTTTTCCTGAAATAATAAATCCACGTCGATATCAAAGCTGCAGGTAGTGATACACCACGTCATGCCTCCCACCACCTGGCAAAGGAGCAACAGCATGGTCAAGGCCATTTTAAACTGAAGAGCTAAACCCAAATACATCTTTGAGGCTTTATTTATTTTAGAAACTACATCTCAGTAATCTCTCCATGCTCAGTATCCTCTCTGCACTAAGACAGACTGAAATACATAGCATAACCATATCAACTTCCTACCACACTACACACAATACACATATACAAGAAGACGGAAACCAGCCCAGCAGTTACTGACAATCTAAATTCCTCTTTTAGCTTTATATATTAGTTTTGAAGCAGCTCTCAGATTGAAAAAAGAAAACCAAACAAAAAAAAATAGATTCAAATGTTTAATGTAATGACCTCTAAAAAGTGACCAGAATAAAATTTTATCAAGGATAATAATTACTGCAGTCATATATTTACTTTTTTATACACATCTTTGCTACTATTACTTCTTGCTTGCTGACATATGCAACACAAAGTGCTAGACACAGTATCAGCACAGCAATGGAAATCCCCAACTCTGCAGAAATCTCTATTTTCTGACATAGGCATATTTAAACTACTGAGCCATTCCATCAACTTTACATAAATATTTAAAGACAACCTTACATAAACATGTGCAAGATAACCTAAATGTATGCAAAGGCAAAGAAGAGAAAAAGGGATTAAAATGTGGAGTAACTTGCCAACAACATGCAGCAAATTAGGAACCCTGGTTTCTAACAAGGTTTCTGACACATCACCCCTCTCACACTCCCCTCTGGAACTGATAACCTACATATCCCTTTTGCATTAGCAGTGTGATCATTTTCAGTAGCAGTGCTCACTTCGGTGAGGTTGGGCACTGCCATGAAATCGTAACTTTGCAATTGTATTTAAGTAAGTATAAGTGATTTCTACCCATAAAAGCAACAATGTTACATCCTAAGGCAGTCTCCTTGACACTAGTCTGTCTGTGAGCACAGACTCCTGAGCAGCTACTGTTAGCAATACCAAGAAGTTTGAATAAAATAAAATTGCTTTGCAAAGAAAGGCTGTGCTATGATCAAAGAGAGAGCAGAAAACAGAAGAGTCCATTTCAAGGCTGCTGTAGTGCTGTGTTTTCAAACCTTGGTTCAGGAATTTCTCACAGAGTCAGCACTAAAACAATTCAGAAATCTCTCTTCAACCTGAACTTTGCTCACTGTCAGTATCACACGCTTCCTGTCTAGGACAATGAAAGGTTAACAAATACGACATCCTAAAGATGTGTAAAAACAGCCCAAAAATAATCTTGCCAGGCTAACTGTTCCATTCTTATACAGACACTTCCTCATTTCTCATCAACGCTGTTTTTAAAATTACCATGCTATCTCCAGATACCCAGTCTTTCTAGCTATTCTAACTGCTGTTGAGAGAGGGAGGAAAATTCCCTGTACACAACGCTAACACAGGCCATAACACCCACAATAAAAGCAGACAGCATTTGGTTTGCATCAAATTATCTCCTCTAAAACAGGCCTTGCTTAACAAAATTGTCTTTCAAGACTGAGGAGGTCCTGTCTGTCTGAAACTAGGTCATTTGAAGAATTATTCACACAGGGAAGCCTCACAGGTTGCAAATGTCTCTTATAAAGTCACCTAGAACTGCTAAGCAAACTGGCAAAACATATAACCCTCTTACACTTCAAAAGAACATTTAAAAATATTGTACTGGCCTCACCTTGTCAAAGGGTGACAACCCCTTGATTCTTGCTCGAAAATACCCAGCAGCCACCAACAGTTCCAAAATTTCAGCCAACTTTATGTTTTGTTCCTCATCTTCTCTTGTTTCAACCTGACAAACAACACAACACAAATTCAGCTTTTCTCATTCATTTGAGGAATGAACGTTTTCCGAACCTAACCTTGGCACAGATCACATATCAGAGAAAACGAGTCTTCCATGAGCAACTTGGTTTCATGCTGAAACTGCTCATTTGAAAGACCTTAAAGAAACAGGTAACACATTTCTACAGGATTTAACATCACATATTTTCACCCAGCTAAATACTTTAATCCACTTTTGCTGATCGAGCTCCTGGTCCACTGTTTGCCTCCAGCTAGTAAGATTGTCCTATTGCCACAAGGCAGTTAATTTATTCTCCATTTCGCACATTTCGTTCAATTTCAGGGTTCATAAAATCACACGCTTCAATTTAACCTCTATCCCAGCTGAAACAGGACACGCTTCCATAATCCTTCTACAAAAACAGGAGGAGACACTCCCATGGAACTACACTTTTTGGGCAATGCAATTTCGAAGCACAGCAGTAACAAAAGTAAACTGTAGGAGCCTCAGTGCTCCGAAGCCTCATCAGCACAGCCACTCCGTCCCAGTGCTTTTGTCCCACCTTACAGGATGAAACCCCACAGCTCCGGGGATACACACGATTTCCTAGAGGCACAGGGCACCCGAGCACCTCGGCCCTAGGCCGGAGAGACAGTAACAGGGTATCCCCCGAGAGCTGCAGGCACCCACCTGCACACCCCTCCCACCTCCAATCCTTTGGGCACCCTCTTCCTCCCCGCTCTCTCCCACGGGAAGCCGGCGAGCCCGGCTTGCAGAGGGGACGCGGCAAGGCGATGGTGCACCGAAGGTGACCCGCACAGCGCTGCCGGCAGCCCCACAGGCCTCCCCGCGCCCAGCCTGCTGCGCGGCACCGACCCCCACGCTCCCGGCGAGGGCCGGCAACGAGGGAAAGGAGCAGGCGGGGATCCCAGGGACGCCGGTGCAGCGGGGCCGGAGGAACAGCGGCTGCGGCTCGGCAGCGCCCGGGGCACGGGGGGCTGGAAGAGATGCGGCTCCGGTACCTCCTGCGGGGCCTGGCGCTCCTGTTCCCCCGGGACCCCCATCGCCCTCCGCCGCCGGCCGCGCCGCTGTCACGTCCGCTCCCCGCCGCCGCAGCGCCCCGGCGAAGGGGTGTTCCCGGCCGGCGGCTGCCGGGTTCCCCCGCCCTCGCTCAATGGTTCGCCCGCACCCTTCTTGCGTACAAGCGCATCCGGGCCGTGCCATTCGCGGCCGAGGGGGTGAGAGGGAAGGAGGGCGGTGGCTCATGTGACTGACGGGCTNCGGGCGCTTCCCCTGCGCGGCTCTGCCCTTCTTCCGCCGCTGTTTCCTTATTTTTTTCCGTTTTGCAAGGGGTCCTGTGGCCTCCCGCCGGCATGGAGGACGAGTTACTGAGTGCTCTGTGACTGCGAGGCGCCTCACGGCCACTTGTGCTCCACAGGGCGCTGACACTTCTCATTGCCAGCCGTGTTTCCTTTGGTGATCTAACAGCTGAAGTGGAGTTTAATTCTGTTTTTTCTCCCCTGCACACAGGTCCCGGAATCACTTAGGTTGGGATCACAGAATCAATTAGGTTGGAAAAGACCTCTGAGATCATCAGGTCCAACACTGAACACCACCATGTCAACTGGACCATGGTACCAAGGGCCAATTCCAGGCTTTCCTTAAACACTTCCAGGGATGGTGACTTCACTACTTCCCTGAGTAGTTCATTCCGGTATCTAATCATGTTTTCTGTGAAGAAATTTTTGCTAATACCCAACCTAAAGCACCCCTGGCACAGCTTAAGGCTATGTCCCCTCATCCTGTCGCTGGTTGCCTGGGAAAAGAGCCCGACCCCCACCTGCCTGCAGCCTCCTGCCAGGGAGCTGCAGAAATTGAGCCTCCTCCAGGCTAAACACCCCCCACTCTCTCAGCTGCTGCTCATCAGACAGTCCCATGCCAAGGTAGCCCTGCAATCTGTGCTGGCTCTGCCTCCCAGGGGTGGGCACATCATGGGGCCATGTCTGAACATCCCCTGGTGGGAAGGTGGGTACCTGGATGTACTGGAGCCTGGCCTCCCATCCTCAGTTTCGCAGCACCGGGCAGACCCTGATGGGTGTGCTGGGGTCTGCATGCTGCGCCCAGGCTGGTTGCCAACACACACTGGATTCATGAATAAAATCACACCAATGCACAGGGATTTGATGGGCTGAACAGCCTGGTAGCAAACCATGGCAGCATTTCATGGGTAGCGTTCTTGTTGGCGATGGCTTCAGAAATACCTGACAGGGGTCTCTCTTCAAGTCTATCACAGGTGTTCTGTTTCCAGACTCTCTGCCACGTACAGAGTATTAAAAAAAATACTGCACTCAGCTGTGGCTAGAAGCATCTCAAGAAGGTGAAGGAACAGGAGAGTAGTGTTCCCATCCTTTGGAGGGCAGCAAAGCATACGTGAGCCAGTCCATTCTGACTGCTGCCCTGACAGAATGATCAAAACAATAATTACAATAATAAAAGCAAAAATAGGCCAGGCCAGCTCAGGCCATGCACTGGTGTAACCACAGGCCATATTAGAGATGCAGAACACTGTTCCACAGCCCCAGAGGCGAATGTGCTCACCACAGTAGTATGGACTTTCTGTGGTTTGGCTGCCTTCTCCTCACAGAGAACTGTACATCTCCAATTTGATTGCCATGCAGAGGAAGACTGAAGCCAACAGAAGGTAGGGACAAAGAGAAGGGTTGAAACAGGAGAGTGTTAGGAAATGATGTAGACAACCTTCAGATGTACTAGCAAGTGCAGGTCATAAGGTAACTGCTGAGAAGAAAGATCAACTTGAGAAAAATTTTCCTGAGCTGTGATATGGTGATGAAATTCCTTCCCAAAGGAATACATTAAAGAAACAGGAAAAATAAAAAGCCAAAGGTAGTGTGAACTAGGGGCTTAAGTAGTAACTGAGTAGCAGACAAGGAGCATAGAATTGTTTCTCTGTCTTTTTAAAGCACAGGAGAGGAGACAGGGCTAATTAACTCCCATGAATGTTGAAACTCATGCAACTGGCTCCCAAAAATCACAAAGCTGTCCTGAAATGATGTAGTTACAGAAATGTGATAGGTTGCTTTAATTTGCTCTATGTCTATGAGACCACAAGGACTGGAAACATTTTTCTCCTTTATAGGCTGGAATTTTCCTTCTGTTGGTATGTAGTTAGGAAAGAAAAAGGAAAGGCACAAAAATACAAAAATCTGTGGTCATTACAACTCATCTTGGATCACTTGAATCTCAATAAAATACTTTTCAAAAGCATTGCTTCCCAACATCTAATTGTGATGCAAATTCACTCAGTTACCCAGACAGAGCTGTTGTCCCCTATGACATTTGGATAATCAATCTTCTAAATACCAGTTAAGTTTAAGAAGAGTCCCAAGAGGGCTACCATCTAAAAAAAAAAAACCTCCCTTCCCTCAGGTTTTATATCTGCAAATCTCTAGCAGATTCAACTTATGCTTTGTTTTCCCTTTCCCTACTCTATTTTGATCCTTGAAGGTAAGTGAGCTCTGGTGCTTGGTGCAGCCGCTTTCAACAATCCTGTCTTGATTTTTCTATTTCATTAATCTTGAACCCACAAAGCTGAGCTGAAGAGCTTCATCCTTTTTCATACGCCATGTGATTCATTTCACTGTTCAGCCTGGACTTGTGACAAACATCAAAGTCACCACTGAAAATGTAGCAGTAGGTCTCACTGTATCTTCTAGCACATATTTGTTTCTTTTTGTAATAAGAACAAAAACGCGAGATGGAGTTGTAACAGCAACAGCAAGGGTTCCACTCTTTGTAGAGCAGGCACAGTTAGATAAAGTAACTTAAGTGACTTTCCAATGTTCTCCATGCTGAGAAGGCCTAAAAGAGATTTATTTCCATTCTGCATGATAGATAAAATAAAGATAAAGTAAGTATAACTTCCTGTGCAATGGTCCTTGGTTCAGCATCTTCTCGTTAGGGTACACCATTTGTTTATGGATACCATTAAAAAAAGTGTCATGGACAGATCTCGGAGTAAATAGAAAGGATCTCAGTAGTTGCACTGGGCTGTGGACCTCAGTACTGCCATGACTGCATCTTCTCAGTTGGATTCCTACTAAGAGCAGAAGCTGAAGCCAGCTATAGAGAACTAAACCCAAGCCTTCCAGACTCAGTGTCAAATTCTGCATTGTTTTCTGTGGCTCATCTCCTGCGTGAGCTCTTTTTTCAAGCCATTTTGTTGCCTAGCAGCCCCAACACAGAGATCATTTCCATCCTGATCCCTAATGAAATGATTCCTGTGACAAAGGTTTTCATCCAGTTTTCTGGAATCAGCAATACTGTTGGCCACAGCACTAGAGTCTTCCTCTGTATGCATTTACTCTTTTAATTTGTTGTCTTGGTTGTATCCCATCTCCTTACAGTTACTCAATTCCCCTTCATCTATTTCCTGAGATGTAGTAAGCAAAGAGAACCATTCAGTGGGCAATTGCAAATTCCCAATTATCATCAGTGGAAGTGAGACTGTGCACTGTGAAATGAAAAAGTCACAGACCTGTTACAGTAGCCACTGTGTTAGGGGCTGCAGCAGACCGTTGCATTTTTGCATTGCAAACCTACTGATATTCTTTCCAAGGTATTGTGCCCTTTCAGCACCCACCTAGAACAGCAAAAAGATATGTTTTAAACATGCTCACTATCGTACCTATGGGTGACATTTAGAAGGTCCAGTCCTGCCAAGGTCCTGTTCAGTCTCTCCTCTGAAAAATTCCTGTTAATAGTTTAAAACAAACTGGCAGACAAAGAGACTTTTTTTTCTTGAAAAATATGTTTGTGTCATTTTTAATAATGTTTAATATTGTTAAGATTGGCAATATGAACACGAACATTTTTAGCTCACTTACCAAGCTGTTAGCTCATCTCAACCAAACCCAAAGCGAACACAGACAAAACAGGTGGGAGTCATGGCTGCGGAAACAGAAGAAACTCCTGTTCATGGTCATCTTGGTGATGTAGTTAAAAAAGGGCCACTGAGTAGTTCCTTTCTTAAGTAGGAGGAAGAGGAAAGACTTTATGGCCTGTGGAACCTGGAGAAGAAAACGTAGTCTGATAGTGAATAGTAAGAAAAAAAATCACAGCTCCCTCATGGTCTAAGTAACAGAAGTTGACAGAATTGGTGGCTGGTCCTCTACAATTTCATCTGTACCTGGTCTAAAGTCTGCCTGGAGAGTAATGAGAATATTATAACTAAGTATCCGACGAATACTGACGATTTTACCAGACTTCTCTTTCTGCATCGTCATGATTTAGATCACACAACTCAAAGAGTGTGGTCAGGATATGCAAGTAGCCAATCATTTTGGGTATTTCAATTTTTGAGTGGCTTGATTTTCAGAGAGTGCTACTGTACCCTCTTTGAAAATCAGGCTGCTGAGTTTCTCAGTTTCTACATGGGTACATGTTGCAAATTCCAGGCAAGGACAGGCACAGCACACCTTGACACAAAGTAGTCACCCCCAAAGAGGTTTGTCTGGGACGGTGCCTTTACACATCTTCTCTTCTGAAAGTCTCAGGTCACCTGTAGCTGTTATGCTCAAAAGAAATTTATCTCCATGACAATGAAGTGGGTTTTTCTAACTCACAAATCCATGGAACACTAATTAAGTCTGATTCATTGAGCCTCAACCTGAGAAGGAACAAACAAAATGAGAACCTTTGCACTGTAAGTGCATCACAGACTCCTTAATTTGGGCCAGGATATTAAATTTCAGATCACAGCTCTGTCTGTGATGCTCACACAGTGAAGAAATATTTTGCTTCATTTTTTTTTTAGACTGAGCAAATCTGATATGGAATTGTTGGAAAACAAAAAGCTCAGGAACTTATATTTGTGAAAGGTAAAACTTCTCCAAACAGAATCACCACTAAGATTTATTTGATGTTCAAAGAATAAGAGACTACAGGTCATCAGATTACTGATTTACAAATCTTTACAAAGGGGCAGAGAGGTGTATATTTTCTTTGTGGCATTTTTAGGAAAAAGATATGGATTTAGACTTTATTTTCTACATGTCATAATAGTACAACACATCCTTCACTTAAAATAGTTGTAAAAATGAACAGTTAATTTCCCAGTGGAGTGAGATAGTCTGAAACAGTTAACAGACTTCTCACAGGTACACCTCACTCCCAAGAGAATGATGATCTGAGATGGAGTATATTTTTGGCTTTTGTTCTTCCATGTTGATTTTTTGAATGAGAGTTGAAAAGGCAGACAAGTAGTAAGAGAAGCAAGATAAAATATCAGTGATGTAGAGGTAAAAAAGATAGAACTGTAGAGATTCACAGTGAGCATGGGAAGTGTAACCTTGGACAGAGCTAAGCAAAAAGGAAAATAGCCTGCAGGAAAAAAAAAAAAGAAAAAAAAAAAAAGGCTGTGTTCTATCTCAGTGTCTCAGTAGACACCCAGTTTAACTTGAGTAATTTATACGTGTGTATTTTGAAATGAAACAGTCCTACTGAGCAATGTAATTTAGGAATTTTAGCCTGACTGCAACTTAACCCTAAATGAAAAGCAAACTTTGCTACTATTCACTACTCCCTCCATGTTCAGACTGCTTCTACACAGGGGATCCTGGCATAATCCGAAACTGCTAGTAGAACTACGTGTCTTTTTAAGAATCAAATCTTACTTACACAGGCAGACACTTTGACAAATGGTGAAAGAGCACCCTCTGGTGACACCAGGCACATCGCTGTATTCTGCTGCCAGTAGCATTCCTGGAGTACCGGCTGTGCTCTGGAAAGCCGCCTCAAGGTGGTTTAATACGTTTTAATTCATTATTCAGTTATACATACGGAGTACAAGAGTGAGCGTCCTGGAAACAAATCAGGGCTGACAGTGACCTTACTTCTCCCGTCCCTTAAATCATTGAGTTCTTGTAATTTGAATCAAACATGTTCTGAATTGTTCTGAGACATTTTTTAGGAGGCTTTAGAGCAGATTTTATGGGCACCATGAAATGCAGTCCCAAGTTTTATTGCACTGGACAGTTCAAGGCTTTTCAGAGTGTGATCCAAGTATTTTCTAAGTGTTCAAGAAACTTGGCTGAGCTGTCTTTTCAAAGATTTTCCACAGAAGCAATTATTAAGAAAAAATAATTACCCTTTGCCATTCTAGCTATTCAGAGGTAAGGAAAAAGGATGGATCTTAACCTATTACTTGCAAATCATAGCTAATTTCAACACAAACTGAACCCAAATATGCTAACAAATAAAATATACTATTTTTCTGAATAGGTTCTTCTTCACAATAATGATGGCACACATTTCATTAAAATTCAAGGGCAAACTAATGTGCGTTTCTCTAGGAGTTAATAAAAGCAGTTAGTAGCTACAAAAAGTTTAGAAAACACTTTCTGGAATTTTAGTCTGCAAAGAACTGGTTTTCTAAGGCTGGGGTTTGTGCAGACTAATTCTCTCACCCTTCAAAAGCTGTGCAAAGCCCCTAAACATCAGGGAACCTTGCCAAAAACTAGGTAAAGGTCAAGAATGTTGAAACCATGGAAGTTCTTAACTGTACTTAAATATGTAATTCATTAAAAAATGGTCATGTAATTACCATTTTTTAAAATTTATCACATAAATCTGGTCCACGTAATATTGATTTAATTTTTTTTAATAAGATAATACAGCATTACATCTCCAAGGTGTAAAGATAATCATCAAAATGTCACCTAGCATAAAACTGAGTAGCATGTCTTAATAAGTCAGCACAGAGCATCTCATGATTACCATTAAAGAAAAGTGAGATGTTGTGCTTCCTCCCAGCATCTCACAACAGTGGGCTGAAAAATCTTCATTCAGCCTGTGATGCCAGATAGAAATGTTGAGTTTGTTTCCATGTTGAACGTGCTGTAGCAAAAACACCCAACTGGTAATTCTAGTGCTTTGTGTAGCGAGGAATATTCAGGAAGTTTGCAATAGTTGATGAGTTGGAACAAAATCACTCATACGAAACAGTGACTTAGAGAACAGGTCCATTATTGCCCAAGAGAATGAGGGAGGATGAAGTTACATCTCCAAAAGCTTTAGCTTTCAATTTGTATGATTTCTAAGGCTTCTTAAAGTGCAAGAAGTTAAAAAAAAAAACAAAACAAGACCCAGTTTCTAGTTCGGTTGTTAAAAAGTCACCAGTTAGGGTTACATGCACAGTAAATTTTCAACAAATTCAGGCACTCTGTAACTTGGAAGAAGCTGCCTTGTGCAGAAACAAGAAGCAGCCTGCCCAAATCATGGCAGCTTTCTGTCCTTTACAACAGCAAGACCAGGTGCCCACTGTGGCCAGAAAGGTTTGTATTGAGTCACCTCTGGTGGGGTTCTTGCTTTTAGATTCGTGTATCTGCATCCACTCTTGCCAAAGATCTAATGCCACTTACCAAAAAGGGAAAATTCCAACATCAGCTATAAGTGTTGCTTGTTTTTTGTTCCTTCACAAGTGCTATCACAAAGAAATCAGTTGAAGCTTGGGTGTCTCTGAAGCTGTTTTGCTGCTAACAAAAGCATGGGTCATCTAAAAAAGAAACCTTCACTTGGGTTTATCATCCTTAATGTTATTAAACAATGAATGTTAAAAATTCAGTCTCCACAAATAATGTAATCAACCTAAATCAGGTGATTTAGTATATCTAAATCCTACATCAATATGAAGGGTTTTCTATCTGATTTTGGGGGGCTTTTCCCCACTGGATTTTTTTTTTTTTTTTTCCCCAGCAACCACAAATGAAGAAAACCTTTGTTTCTTAATCAAAACAGAGACTTTCACCTAATCCCTTGATTCTGGGAGCTGGGCTATAAACAAACATAAAATATTGCAAGGCTCATAATAAAAATAAGAATTGTCAATGCCTTATCATGCAACTTCAC
Source organism: Rhipidura dahli (assembly GCA_013399225.1). NCBI lineage: Eukaryota > Metazoa > Chordata > Aves > Passeriformes > Rhipiduridae > Rhipidura > Rhipidura dahli. The sequence continues at coordinate 49,292 of VXAC01004032.1, forward strand.
ATCCTTCATGCAGGGCCACTCAGAAGAAAGATTTACCTCTAAGATTGTCAGCACTTTTCTTATCAGTCACCTCAAAACAGCAGTATGGCTGACTCCTGTGACTGGGTTGGATTTTTTTACATTTCAAGGCTAATGAAGTCTTTTGTTGTAGAATTCTCCTAGCAATTTCTTTACTGTCTCCAGTAGTTCATATCCCTGTGATTTTGAAAGGCTGGAAGTAATATGTCTGGAGTTATACTGCTTATCCCCAAAGCATGCTCTCTTATCAGGAACTATGCCTTCTAGAAAAAAAAGTGGGAAAGGATGCCTTGTAACTTCCATGATTTTGAAATTAGGAGGAAAGTTCCTACAGCTACACAAACACCTGGGATATGCCATATGCTGTCCAGTGTAGTTTGTTTGGAATACTAATAAAGTCAGAGTTCTTTCACAAAGCAAGTGTTAAAAACTCCAGCAAGCTCTGCTGCCCATTGCTGCTGCCTTCTTTCTTGGGATCTATGTTAGTTTTACTTAGTATGAAAAACAGACGTGCAGCTACATCCTGTCTCCTAAATCTGTCTCTGTGAGAGAATAGAACCTCTTCCAGTTTCCCATCTCTTGGCCTCACTGACAACTTACCGAGCCCCAGGTTGTGATGCCCTGTAGTTGCAGAGATGGTTGCTTCTCTTATTCAGACTTTTGGAAAACAAAAAGCCATGCTATGAAACTCTTCCATTTCCTACAGATGGACTCAGCAGAAATGAATTCCTTCCACTTTGGGAAGCCTGGGGCTGGTGGGAAGCTGAGCAGTGAGAATGTAGCAATGCCATAAGTACAGCCATGGGGAGCAAAAATGACTGAATCCAGGAACTGCGTCAAGGGAGGAGATGCAGTTGCTCCCATTAATCCAGGGACTATAACTTCCACCAAAGCAATAATTAACCTTTTACCTTACCTACTGTTCTACTGAGTTTAAAGCCACTTCTCTGTCTTCATCTCTTCTGGTGAAACTGTCTCCCAGTTCCCTTTCTACTGCAGATTTAAAGGAAAATCTGACAGTGCATTTTCTTTTTTGTGAGTCTTTGCTTCCCTAACTGGCTGTCATCTAGTCAATCCATGTACTATACTCTTCCCTTTGTATAGACAAAAAAACCTGCAATTTTTTGATTTAGAAAGTAGGATGAATAGAGTGCATATGCTCTATCAGAACATCACATCAAGATTCACTTGCCTTTATTTCTGGAAGTGTGTATGAAGTGAAGCAGCATGTTTCACAGTGGCTCAGAGAAACAGGTCTGTGCTGGTCTGTGAGAGACAGAACAGCCAAGCCGGCTTTCAGGAAGACAAAGTGAACTGGGAGTTTCAAAGTGAGAAGGAAAGCAGTGGTTCTTGTGCCATGCAGTAAGTCAGAACTACCAGGTACCAGTAAGTACCATGAACTTTCCAACAGGCAGAACTTCAAATGTTGAGCCAGTTCTGAAGAAACTTTAGGTTATGAAGTCTGCCTCCACATTTGTGGGGTGGTTGTGCAGAAGAGTGGATGTTCTCAGGAGAGCATCCACTTGTTTCATAGGAGAGACTGAGGAAATGGAATGCGTGGTGAAAGGGTTAGAGTCAGAACAAGTATTTTAAATATTTTATGGAGAGATAGAACAAAAAGAAAAAAAAGCAACATCTCTGGCCTTTGACCATGTTCAACTCCAGGCCAACCTTTTTCCAAAGTTTTATGTAACTCTTTCCTTTTCAGAGTCTTTTGTTCCATGTCTCATACTGAGGTTTTTCAGGAGATCTGAACATGAGTTGGACTATTACTACACACTCCTGTGCTAACAGGCTACCAAATGCTGGACAAGACTTTTTCACATACATCTTGTTGCCCTGAGAGTTGTTCTACTAAGCAACTGGCACACTGGTGTTCCATTTTGATGCTTCTTCACCAAACTCCATATCAAATTCATTCCATTTATAAGGCAGAATAAGATTTTTCTAACTGCCAGGTCTGCACTTAACACAGTATCTGAAAATTGAGCTACATTTTTTCAGCTATATAGTTCATAATTTAGCTTTGATAGCAACAGATATTCTGAGATCAGGACCAAAATGCAATTTTATTGTTTGGACTTAAGAGGAGATATAGGCTATATCTTGCTTTTTCTACAGCTGTACTGATTATCAGCCCTTTTAGTAATTAAAAAAAAAAAAAAAA
>VXAC01004032.1:51521-78127 GCA_013399225.1 Rhipidura dahli
AAAAAAAAAAAGAAAAGCAAAGAGATTGGAAGTAATGCCATGAGGAGTTAATACCAAAGCAGTAAACCACCACTGACAAGAGCCTATTCTTGACATTGCAGAGTAAAAATATACTATTTGTAATAAATGTATATAACTGTAATATCATTTACCTTTCAAGGCCACCAGATTAACTAGCTAAACACAATATTTATGTTAATCCTCAAATATCACCTTATCTTCCACAGTAATTCTGCTGGCAGACTTAGCCAAAGCCTGCTGTGGCTGAGGGAAAATTTTCTGTTGTTTTATATTGAATCAGGCCAAAGAATTAAGTCATTGAGTCAAAGCTGGAAATATGTTCATAGGAAGTAATAGAAAATATCATGCTTTTACAGACTTCCTAACTCTAACTGCACCCATCAGCAGCAGAATATATTCCAATTTTAACATCTTCTCCGTAAGCAAATTATTTTTTCAATTCATAGCCTACGCGTACATATATTTCTGGGGGTTTTCTTGAGGAATGAGAGATGTTATAATTACTGATTACTCTTCAAGCCATTATTCTATGTACTTTTAAGCTAGGTGGAAAAGATAGGATTTCCCAGGATTTGTTTGAAGGAACATAGGGCAATAGTGCTGTCAAAATGAACATGAGTAAAAGCAGGAGGAAGATGCAGAAGGAAAACATGCCCAAAGAATGGTGGCATTACTTAGGTTGGTGTTGCTGGTGTCTTCACAGGGTGTGACAGGGATAAAACATTCCCTTGGGCGAGGTAAAGGATGCACACAAACCGTATGAACAACTGTTTCCTTCCTGTCCTTTACAACACATTAAAATTGTGTAAGAATTGGAATTGCTTTGGCAAGCCATACCTGGGTACATCAGAGCTATTTCTCAGCCTGCAGGCCTGCTTCCCGTCCTTAACAGCAGATGGCAGTGAAGTTAAACAAATGAGTGGAAACAAGTCGAGAAAACGTTTTCCCTGGTGGCTGGTGTTGCTGCAGATAGCTCAGAGAGCTCCGTGCATATTCAGACAGTGCATTTCCAATGCAGAGCTCTCCTGTAGCACATTCAAGAGGCAGAAAATATTAATTCATCCATACCTGTTTGTAGTCCAAGTCATATTTATTTTGTTTATGATGTCTTTGGTGACAGAAACAGTAGAACAGATAGAATCTGTTATCATTTCTTTCTTACATCCCTCTTTCATACATTTAAAATCTATGAATAGCTGAACAGATGAGGATGAAGCTCATTTTTAAGTGAGAAAACTTTTACTCTTTATTATGTGTCCTGTGCTTCCTCTAAGACAATGAAGATACATCACCAGAGGTTGCTTTAAAACTTTTATATTGCCAATTATTTTTTGCTGAAAAAAAAACTGTGTGAAAGGGTTATTAAGGCCACAAGACCAGAAACTGAGAGCAAACTTTTACAGTCTTGCCCTACAATTTAAATTAATCTCCCTTCTCGTGGCAGAATGGGAGAAGAGGCTGTTTTCCAGATTCCATCAGGCAAATGATGAAGCTGTCAGTACCGATATTTGATTGCAACTTCTAAGTTCCTTGCCTAAAGTGAAAAAGGAATGAATATGTCTTGAATATGTACCTGGAAGGCCCAGACTTTTATTTCAAAAGCAATTAAAGACAAAGCAAGCTCTGGGTGAAGCCTCAGCTGTTATCAGTGCTGACCTGAGTGTCACTATTTCAACAGCAGGAGGAGAGGAACCAGAGGAACCTTTCTTGCCCTGCTCTTGTGGACCATTAGTGCTCTGCAACAGACTTGGACTCTGCAGTCCTGTTCTTAAGAGAGGTGCCAGGCCAGTGGGACTGCTCAGAGAAGAGAGGGCTGCTCCCAGGAGTTTGATTGTCCTTATCATGACATCCATACCATATATTCTCTTTTCAAGCTCATATTTACACATCTTATAGTCTAAATATGCTTTTAATCTTCCTGTTGTATTAAAAATTTTAGTTAAAAAATTCACATGACACCCCAGCAGACATATTTATACCAAGCAAGGGCACTTGTGAAGAAGCAGGCCTTCTTAATCTGTCAGTCAATCCATGCACAAAATGCACGGAGCATCAATTTCTTTCTAGGTTATTCACTGTGACTTATGTATCCGCCAATAAATCTAAAATACAGGTCAAAGAATATGTAGCTCAAGTAAATCTATAAATGTAGCAGAAAAGCTTCACTAACTACCTCAGATTGCCAAAGCTGAGGTCATTTCCTTGTTGTGAAAAATACTGAGTCCATAAATTATTTTTATCACCTCTGGGGCAATGCAAACAGTTTCCCACAGATGCTGAAAGTATGGTATGTTTTTTATTTGATATCAGAACACTACTTTTACACAGCTCTTAAAACACAAGGTCCAAGATTCTGCTTGTGCTTTAAGGCCCCAATTCAGCAACATATTAAAACAAGCCCTGACATTAAACACGTGCCAAAGTGCTTTGTTGCATAGTCACAAATTGCTAAATTGGAGCCTAAAGACTAAATCTTTTTCTCATGAAACTCTGGATCTATCTGCCATTTTCCTTCAAGGAAAACAAGGCATTTGTTGAAACATAATATACATAAACATTCAAAAACATTGAAAAAGGCTTTTCTTTCAGAGATCACAGGGTGGAAGTAAACTTTGGACAAAAATTGATGTACCATTTTTTACAACAGTTTCACTTAAGATTTAGTTAATGTTTATTTCCACAAAGAAAATAAAAATACTTTGGCCATGTGAAGACATAAGCATGAATGGTGAACGTCCTACAGAGAACTTTGGAGAAAACACCACTGAATTAACTTACAGTACATTTGTTAAACATGAGCAGCTCTAATAATGACATTTCATTTAACAATGCCCTTTGTCTTTTCAGTTCATCAGTTACCTATTTCAGTAATGAACTGCAGTCATACCATTCTGATTTTCTCCTAATGTAAAGGCTGAGATCACTTCACTTGCAGTGAAGCGTGATGCTATTATTCTGTTTGTGGCTTAGGAAAAAAGCTATAGAATATATCACAATTGTAATTGGGTAACAAATATTAAAGTCTGTGATCAGTAAGGACACCAATAACTTTGTTTAGCTATTAATAGAAACAAGTAAAATTTAAAAAAAAAATAGACAGAAATGGTTGAAAATGCTCAGGATATCTATTTCATGAGCAGAGGAACAAGTATTCAGCTGGGGAAAAAAATGAGCCACGCATTAAACGTTATTTTAATTTTTTATCAAGAATCCATGCATAGAACTTAACAGCAACATTTTCAGATAGGATAGATATTCTCAGCTGCAAAAATAAAATGGAGTTGCCTGCCCTATTTAAGAAGGATTTTCCAAAGAACTAGAAGAAGTCAGATTAAGTGGATAATATCCCACTTTGCACTATATAAACACAAGAGAGATAAAAAATATCATAGGTCTACTTGATATGATCCATAAGTCTTACAGGGGGTAATGGGGCTTACTTTCACTCATTTTCCTACCTCTTTTTTTTTTTTTTTTGGTTTCTTAGATTTCAAAAGCTTTTTCATTGCCTTTCTAGCTGCAAGAGATATTTTAACCAGGCTGCTGTTTCCACTTTTCTATTCACTGTGATCCATTCAAAATATTTTCAGAGCTCACCAAAAACATTTAATTAGCAGAGAGTGGTGTCCAGCATTTCATAATCTTTTCCCAACTGAACCAAATCTGCACAATTTACAATAGATCTTTGGAAAACTGCTTTTTACTGTGTGCTGCATCTATAGATCTCTCTCAATTACCCACAGTAAATTTAGGCATTGTACAAGAGCAAATTTTACAGTCCATGAAGAGATGAAGTGAAATCTAGATGAAATTCATTGTGACAGATTCTCAGTTAGTGCCCTGATGTGTCTGTATTACAGAAGATAGACATTCTATTAGCATGGAAGCTCCCATAATGGACTGTGAATCATTTCAGGTAATAGAGATGCCAACTGGAATGACTGAAAAGCACTATTGAATTCCATTAGAGCTCTTTGTTTTTAAATCAGTCATTTCTTTGTGAATATCCAACTATATACTTCTTGACCTTAGCTGAGAGTAATAATTGTGAACTAATATTACAAAACATTAATCTGAGTTACTGTTCAATTAATGTTTCTATTTGAGGGTTATTTTTATGCTGCAAATGTGAAGGAGAGTGTGGTTTGTATTACAAATATGTATTTGGACTTGAGCTAGTGCAGAATGGAATTTTCACTTATATTTCTCTCTCCACTGTATTCAGTCTCATCTCATTAGCTGTAATAAGACTCGGGTATTGGCTTTTCTTTTTCCATGTCATCCTACCAGAATAAAATAACTATAATCAACAAATCTATAAAGATAAACATTTTTATAAGAGATGCCACAAATAGTCTTCTTTCATTTAGGTGCTTGGTTAATTATCAGCAAAATAACTAACACCATATCCTGTTACCCAAACAGCCCCACCTTATCTATCAATCATGTATGATTTATCAGACTTGATAATTGCTTGGATAATTAACACAGAATTTAGGTTTATTCAGTCTGCTGAAACCTCAGAAATGCCTGCATAATTGCCATTTGTGTAGTAGATGAAGTTATGAATAATTCTTTTTCACATAAATATGAAGGCTGGATTGCAGGCAGCAGTATTTCCTCACCCATAGCTGTTAATGCAGATATTCCATCATACAACTGCTATGGTATTGTCACATGTTAGCTATATGTATATAGTAAAGTAATTAAAATGCATATCCATGAAAATAAGGTAAAAATCACTGTTTGCAGGCACTACATGCTTCTCTCATGAAGAAGTACAGAAGGAGAATGAAGAAAAATTAGTCTGCTCGGTACAGCAGCAACCAGATTTGAATCTCTGTAATATTCACACATAAATCCTTTGGGAATTTTTTAAAGAGAGTAGGTTCTGTATCTTCTGTCTACGATCATCTATTTTCACATCAGAATGAGCAACATTATCCTTATATACCAGAGTTTCTGTGTCTACAGCTTGAAAATGAGCCTCTCCTTAATGTTGTAATGACAGGTGTAAGATTAACTTTGTTAGGTGTCTAGCCACTCATGCAAACTAAATTAAATTAATGGAACAAATTTCTCTCATAATTAAGATAAAAATTCATGTCAGCTGTAACCTTGCTGTACACTAATTATATACAAATGATTTATCATCTGCTTCGCCCAGAATATTAATCCTCAACTCATTGATAACTGCAGCCAGTGTTAAGAGATGAGAGTTGATTAACTATGACAGATTGGGCAACCACAGTACCAAGTGCCTGAACAACCAGTGAAACCAATAATATTCAAATAGCACTTCTTATTTAAAAATGCATTCCCATGGTAACAGATGCATGTTTAATGAGGGATATGGAGATTATTTCAATAACGACTGATATTGGAAGAGTGGGCTGAACTAATCAATAATAATTAAGTGCTTAGCCTGGATAAGATTTGGTTTCATAAAGCAGGTTATGTACACATTAGTGAGGTACTAGTTCAGGCCATGTTACATGTAATGTCTTCATGTATTGCTGTTGGTTATTTATTTTCCTACTGAAGCAGATATTGCAGAGTTTACAGATGTTAAAAAGTCTACAGTCTAGTCTTGGCTCCCCCCAGCTCAAATAAAAAGAAGAAGAAACTGATGCCACTGACAGTCCTCTGAAAGTCAACTCCTGCAGTAATTCTGCTTTGGGAAAATTCTTTAGGAAAATGTCATTCTACGAAAAAGCAACCCAACTAACACAAAAACCCCAAGCAACACTTGAAGCATCATCTGTTCAGCAGAACACTCATTCCTCTCTTGGAATAAGATATTATATTTTTATTTTAAATAAAAATTATTAAAATTAACTTGTAAACCTTAAAAAAGTTATTATTTTTAATAGGTGGTATGTATTTTGGGGAAGATTGTTAGTTAATAATGTATCCTTTGAAGAATAAAGAGAATAAAAAAATTCCAGACATCTCAAAGATTTTCAAATTAGGGCTTGGGCCTTTTTTGTACTAATTCTGACTCTCCAGGACAGCTTTTTTAAACTAATTGCTCATCGAGGCTCCAAGAATCCCTGTCAGAAAGAAGAAAAAAACCCAGTCTTGTTCCTAGGCACTAATAAGGCACAACCAGCCAGCTGAATTAACTAAGTGATATTGCTGTAAATTAATTACTGTCATGAAAAGCTGGTGTGTCCGAAGACAAGTTATGTCTGAGAAGGAAACTTAAAAACTAATATAAAACTGAAGACAATTGCAAAGGCAACACAGAGCGTGAACCTGTTATTCCCAGTGGCCAGGTGGGACAAGCCCTGTGGAACCCTGCAGGGATGGACAGGCTGGTCTGCAGGGAATGCAGTGATGGCAGAGAGCTGGAGACAGGTCCCCAGAGCTGCCCCCCTGCCCAGACACTGCAGCCACAGCTCAAGTTTTCCAGACTGATTCCATTCTGACACAAAGGAAAAATCCAGGAAATTGGCTCCTGTCCTATGGCTGCTCTGTGACTGGGTTTATGACAGCCAAGCCTTCTCAGTCTGCTCATTTTCAGTATGGGGACACCAATTCCTTTGGAACTGGAGTGGCCTATTTCCCACAGGCTACACCAGGATTATGTCTTAAATGAGAATTTGAGCCCTTTCTTCCGCTCCCACATTCTTTACCACCCACTGAGCCTCTGACTGAACACAGGTGTTCCTGCACAGGTAGCACCAGAGCTTGGCTTGGATAAAAATTTGAGCTCCTGCTGGGACTGCAGAGGCAGCTGAATGCCAGTCCATGGCAGGGATGAGCTGGACACAGCAGATGGTGTGGTGCTGCACACCACCATGTGTTTGGCCGTGCTTTGTGGTGACACTGCAGGCTGGTACTGAGCATAGAAACCAGGCTGGCCTCTAGAAACACCCAGCACTGCTCTGACCCTGGCTTCAGCTGCCAGGAAAACCAAAATTCTAGAGCCCAGCCATCCCAGCACCAGCACTCTTAACATGTGGATACAGGCTCACCCTCTCAAGGAGTATTAGAATCACCAGCCTAGGAAGAGAATATTCTATTTCACTATAATGCTCCTTTTCAGCCTCCCATCCCATGAGAGAGGTTTTTTTTTTTATTTTTACATTTGTCTTATGTGCTTCAAAAGAAATTAAAGTTCCACTTAAATGAAAAAGAAAATGTGAATTTTATGGGAAATAAAAATTCAAACATTTCTTTCTCTACATTTCTAGCTATTTCAGGGCTAATTGCCTTTGAATTTGTAAATGCAGATAATGAGAAGAATCCTGTGTATATGGAATTGAAGAGAATATATGCAGAGAAAGTCAAGTACTTGATAACCAATTTAACTTGGAGTTGGATATCAACTTTAAATAAGCAAAAAGGCCTTAAGTTTTTTAATCATCTTATCCCTAGGGGATACATATCTGCTATGAACCTAATCAGCTAGGGGATACATATCTGCTATGAACCTAATCAGCTACAGACCATCATGGATCTGCTGCACCAATGCTAATGAATGACCAGTCCCGTGGCAGAGCAGGGATGGATCATCAGCACTGCAGGTCCAGTGAGGCAACCAGACACTGCTCCACACACTTCTATAAAGATTCAGTTAATGCAAAAGTTTGTGTGTAAACTGTCATTCAGCTCTTTGAGATCACCACACAGAAGCAAATCAACAGTAGAAATACTTTACAATGAAAGCATAGAAGAAATTCCTCACGTAAAATGACTTTTCTGAGCAATTGTAGTGACATGCAAACCTTCACCTACAGCACCTAGCAAGGAGATGAACTAGGCTATATCCCCACCAAAGCCACAGCAGGAAAGGCTGTACTGCAGCTCCCAGAACCACCCTTTGCAGCAAAGCAAGCAGCAGTTCCCATCAGTACAGTGGTCCAATCCTACACTGTAGTCCGACTGCAAGTAGAATTCTGCTATTGCTCTGGTGGTTGGAGTCAATAGCCACCTGTCTTTCCATGGCATATGGAAATGGGTTAATACATCAGTTTCAGGGGAAATGCCAGTGTGGAAATCAGTGGCACTCTTTGCTTAGGAGAAGAAGTAAACTAGAAAGAAAGCACTAATTAGAGAGAAGGCATGTGGTCATTTAGCACATGTTTTCTAGCAGAAGCTCAGCACGGACATTTGGCAGTGAGAGAATCTAAATGCAGCCTTCTAGGAATGGCTAAAATGGGTCTACACTGATTAGTGCTACTTTGGCTGATTGCTGGAGGTAGGAACTAGAAACCCTCTGGTAGCCCTCATTACCAGTTAGAGGTATAGCTGATAGACCTAAATTCTGCTCATGCTGATACAACTGATAGCACACCATCTTCAGTGGAGCTCCTCCAGTTTAATAGACACAAGGAGAAGCAGATGCAAAAAATTGTCCTTGTCCTAAATCTGTTTTGCACAACTTGAGCACCTTCTGCCCCTTTCACTCAGATTAATAAGTGGGATTATGCTGCCTCACCCAGCAGTATCACTTCATTTCATTGATTAGGTTCTGCAAACAGTGCAACTATCTCAGAGAGGAATGCAGCAAGCCCTAGTTTTGCTACTTCCACTTATTACTGAGGAGCATCAAACTACCCAGCCATTTTCCTGCAGCCATCTTTAAAAAAGGCAATGATCTCAATGTGCTGCTAACCTAATGAGGGCTGTGTGTGACAGAGCCGTAGATACATTTTCTCAGTAGCCTAATGAGCAAAGTGACAGACAGCGAAACAGTTCACACTTGAGTAATTTTCTAGTCATCAGCAACTGCAGTGTTCATGGGAGCAGAAGCCAGCGAGGGGATGGCGAGCTATACAATAAATACACACTGGCTCCATTGGCCAGAATAAGTTATCACTAGGATAGAGGTCTTGGGGCAAGCTCCCTTAGGAAATTCAAACAAAAAGAGTCAATTTAAGGCATCTCTAGCAGTGCATTCAATTAAAATTAAATTTAAAACGTAGGATCAGCTGTTGGGCTGTTAGGCCACCTGCCCAAAGGAAGAAAAAAATTAGAGATGTAACGAACCTTTACTCCTGATGTCTGCAAGCTGCTCGTGAATCACTGAATAGTACCAGCTTCTCACAAGCATCCATTCAGCACAAAGTCCAGTTCTCCTTTGTCTCCCACCTCAAGAAGGAAACCAGCAGCACAAAGCTCATTATCCATATTGACAGCAAGCATTTGTGTGAAAAATGCTGTCCTTACATTTTTAATGTACTGGCAACTTCTCCCAGTGAAACCATTATTTCTCAAAGGAATGTAACTATGAGCCAAGCCTTGGAACATCCCCTGGCACAGGCTCCAGGATAGATTCCACAAGAAAACAGCAAAAGTCATCAGAGCCATGCAGTTCTTCAGGCACTGTTAGTACCCCCAGCACCTCCCACTGCCCTGATGATCAAGTATAGAAGTGTGAACAGAGAGAACAGACAAAACTCAGGTGGAAGGGAAGGAGCTCTTCCCAAAGATGGGGAAACCAACTGTTCCAAGGAGAAGCATTTGACCTCTCAGTGTTGTGATCCAGATCTTGAAGAGATGCTACAACAGCCATCCCTTCTTGATCCCTCTCCTTGGATATTGCCATTTTTACTACTGATAAAATATGTCTGCCTCTCTTCCTTCTTCTCTCAGATGAAGAGAGGAGACATTTGATGCTGCTGCGACAAACAAAGCAGCAGCTGCAGAGTCCACCTGCCTAATCCCAGAGCTGTCCCCCTGCAAACTGGCCTGACTCTCTAAGCAGAAGGGGTGTCAGGAAATAAAGAATCTTGTGGTTCCTCACCTGGGTCCTTCCACTGTGATCATTCCTACCATGTATGGGAACCAACATGTGGACAGAGGGACAAGTCCTGTTAACATTCTCACTGTGCTGGAATCTCTCCATGGAGAGCTATGGAGATGCTTTAGAGGTCCAACAATCAGGTGTGGCAGAGTTCACACTGCCCTTCAGATCTCGTGCTGCTCCCCAGGCAGCAGTGCTCACCGCAGCTCGCTCTTCAAGCTGCTCTGGGGGACTCTGGTTGATGCCCAAGACGTCTAAACTGCACCAGTTCTCAGTCAGCCTCCGTCTATGGGGCTGCCTGGGCAAGTACAGGGGCTAAAGGGTGAGCAACAACAGAGGAGGCCTTGTGCAATTCAATCCTACCCTGGAGACAGCACATCTCAGGCTCTCCCACTGAGGGTAGAGCAGCGCCCTGGCAGAGCTGTGGCCCAGTGTTAATTAGCTAATTCTCATAACCACTCCATAAGTCATTCCTGCCCAGCTTTTCAGGATGGTGAGGCAAAGGACTCACCAGAAGCCACCAGAGGCACAGGTGCAGTTAGCCAGGAACCAAACTCAAAGTTCTGGGCTCTGCTCCTCAGCGTTGGCTGCTTGGCCAAAACCTGTTTATGCAAACTCACCACGAGCTTGGCTGAACTGTTGTTTTGTCTAACATTTCTCCTTGCACCTGTGAAAAAATCCCCTTGGCTTGGGAGAGAAGGTCTGTGGTTCAGGAAGTGACCAGGCTCTGAGTCAGGTGCCTCTGTTCTACTGTGTCTGCTTCTGCTTCCCCAGGTCACCCAAGGCAGGGCATTTAAACTCATTGCACCACACTTCTCATGTTGGAAGAACTAAAAATTGCTTTTAAAATGTTGTTGCATCAGCTGGCATCTTTTAAAATGAGGGAATTCAGTGCTCATCTCTCCCTGACTTTCACTGGGGCTTAGCATTCAATTCCTTTAGGATATTTTAAAGATCTTTTTCTAGAAAAAGAAACTGGCATTTATGGGCACAGCACAAATAATAAACTACTTTGAATAACTCTCCATTTGGAACTGTTCATGTGCAATAAAAATGGCAGTATTTCCCAGTATAAATAATCACTCATTTCTTGAAATCATAAATCATTCACCTTTTGAATTATTTGGGTGTCAAGGGATAAACTGTTAAATCTATATTTAGTATCATATGCTTATGATCTTATCTTATGCTAAATCCTGCCTGGTCTTCAGAAGTACTGCACACTCTTCAGCTGGGAGAGCTTGTACATCAGATTGCTTGGATAAAAGTGCTTAAATTTGAACTTACATGCTTATATTCAAAAACTCCACCCAACATTTAAGAGAATTGAAAATTAGTTAAAAGCTGTTCTGAACATTTTCAAAAATTACACAGTGGAAGGCATTTCAGGTGAAAATACATTTTAACTAATTTTTCATAAATGTGTTCCTTCTTTTAAATTCTGTTTTGCTCACCACAGGTATCCTGGAATATGACATCCTGACTCTGGCTGTAACAGCCATGCTTTGGGTCAGAGATTGAAGAGCCAGGCTTGGGGTTGAAACCAGCCATTTGTGCCAGTGAAGCAGGACATCAGGATGGGACAGAGCCTGTGATGCAGCCCTGCAAAGGAGAGCTGCACCACCCTTGTGGTGGGAGATGCCAGCCCACTGTGTAACCCTCACCATCAACATGCTGGATTTGACAGGTCTGTGCACCAGTAAACAAACTGCAGCCCAGGTGATTTTAATACCCTGAGCCATTTGAGTGTCTGCATAATAGTCTGTCCCAGACTAGATATGGCGCAAAATTTTTAGAGGGGCCTATGTGAAACTGTTCCAGTCCTTGAGTAGAGATGGACACACAGAATCTGCCAAAAAAATATTTATCCAACCAGAAAGTGTCAAGAGGATTTTATACAGGAAAAAAGATTTGAAGAAACCCAGTGGTTAAGGAAATGTTCATTTTACTTTGTAATTCACCTTAACTGATTCTGTATGTGAACCAAACCCCCTGAGACATGAAATGTGTGCAAAAGATATAAACCTGTGAAATGGTGGGACAAATAGTTTCTCCTCCTCTTGTAAAATAAAACAGCAGCTACTTGGGAAAAGAATCCACGTGCCAAATCTGTAAATATGCTCTACCTCTTTTTATGCTGCTGCTATAATTAATGTAAGAACCTTTAAAATTCCTATCTGATACTTACACTTGTTATAGCAACATATTTAATTCCAGAGCTACACCCTTTAGCAGATTCTTTTACTTCATTCAAATTACTAATCGTTTAGATTCTCTCTGAAAGTCTTTCCTCCCTCACTCCCCATGCATGCTTAACCTAATTAACTATAAATGAGAAGAAATGCTATTCACATAAAAAGAAAATGTTAACCTATAAATTATCCAGTGCTCCCTCCTGAGGCTGGCAACGCCTCTTGCAGAAAAGCTCAAATGTTGGTGCAGAATTCTTGGCTTCCTATCCAGTTTCTGCCACCCAAAATCATTTTATACAACACATTACTCTGCCATTTTGTACATCTGGCAACATTTACTGATACTAAGTCCTCTCCCGTGTTTTCAAGATTACACGAAGGAGGATTTCTAGGATGATTAATTGGAGAGAGAAAATCATTCCTTTACATTTCAAGGAACATTTGCAGAAGACTAATGGTCATTCATGGAAATATGGCCTCTTTATACCCATTAATGTCTTCCAGTGTTCCCTGTGGGTCACACAATTAACCACCCCTTTGTGTTTCTTTGCTGCCATCATCCAAAATCCTCTCAGTTGTTGTCATCCATTGAAAATCTTCTGCTTTTCCAAGGCCAGATCAAAAGCACTCAGGTTCATGGGACTGAGCCATCTAAGAGAGAGGATCCTTACTCTCTATGTTGCTCCTCAAAATATAGTTTTTCCCAGCGATTCTCAATTGCATTTTGCCAAATTCGACCCTAACAACCACTTCCAAATGTATTTGTAAATCCAAATAAAAACTAGAGAGAGGCAGTCCTTTATTTTCTAATTCTATTCCCATGCTTTTGTGATTTCATCCATCCCACTCTTCCATGGTGATGGAAAGGGCTTTGCTGTGCTTAGCACAATATAATTCTGATCCACAGCTAGAGCTCCAGAGTGCTGTTGTACCTTATTGCTATTGTCACTAGTGTTACCATTATTTGGAATTATGACAGTTCCAATGAAACCTGACATAACAGATCCCTGTCCAGTCAACCTGTGCCCAGGTACCAGGTCATACCATGGGCACCACCCAGGATGTTGGGACCAGGAGAAGACTGGCACTAGGCACGTATGAGGGAAATGACCTTTCCATCACATTTTCCATGGTTCCCTGCTCCCTGTCCCCATCTCCCTGTCACTGCAGGGCTTTAGGTCAGTGTCCCGAGGGCATTAATGGGCACTAATTGTCCAGGGACTGGTACCACACAGTGCGTTGCCCAGTTTTTTTCCCTTTTGCCAATGAGAGCAAACTGACCTAGCAACAACTTCTTGCCAGGACATTTGTGTGCATTCTGTTTTGGAATTGGCATCTCACCAGCTTGTGGTTTAATTTACCACCAACTCCAGTGCACTCCTCAGTGTTTACCTGAGCACAATGTTTACCTGTGCTCCAGAAGTGACAGTGAGCTCTGTGCAAACACTGACACTGTCACCTCTGCAGCCACATCCCCCGGTGTCTCCCGTATCCAGAGTTCAGACACCACGAGGAAGCTGATGCTGTTTCAGACAATGTCTGAGTCATTCAGAGGACACTGGTCCCAGGCACATGTGGTGTTGTCATCTTCCAGTGGAGATGGGTGAGGCCAAGAACCTCTCTTTCCAGAGAGGCAGAGGACTTAGAGCTGTCAGCCAACACCAGGGATGGGTATCTGCTGACAGCTGGGGTTTGTTACAGTTTCCTTTGCTACCCCTGTAACTTGTTATAGGTATTTCATGAAGTAAAAAATACCAACACTGGGGTTTTTTGCCCTTGATGTCTAAAAACACAAAGCCAAGCATAGAAGAAAATGAGAGAAAAAAAGGAGAAACGAGGACAGTACTGATAAAACCAGGGAGAAATGTTAGATCAAAACACTGTAAGTTAAAAAAGAGACAAATTGCTTATCTGTTCATTCCCAATTCCCTGAAACTGTGTCCATTTCAATGGTGCTTGATCACAAGCTGAGAAGAGATGGGCCTTCCAGCTGTGAGGAGACAGCCTCATACCAAAACAGGAAAAAGAAGCATAACCTACTTGCCATTCCTGAATATAGTGAAAGAAAATTTCAGGAACAAACTGCTGGCATTTTGCTTTGGCTTCCTGCATAGCAAAATGAAGTCAGATTTAATGAGTGTTTGTGCATTATACAGAGCAGGAAACACTGTCACCATTACACAAATTAGTTGAAATTTTTATATGTACACAATTCTACTAAAATATTTTTATTAAAGGTATATGTAAAATTCAGGAGAAGATAAAGCCATCTAATCTTTTCTTACTTTGACATTGCTTTGGAGTGATTTGCAGCATTTTAGCAGAGAATTACAAAAGCCCTGCATGTGCATTTGCTCATGTTTTTACCACAATTTTCCCAAAAGAAGCCCTATGCTTGTTTTTGATCACTCCAAAGGCTGAATCAGCACCACAGCACTTTGCAGATAGACCCCCACCACACCTATCCACCCCACTCTCTACCCACGATCTCATTCACCCTTAATACCTGCATTTTGTGTTCCCTGGGTGCCACATCCACTCCCTGTCTCCCGTTTCCCATCAGAGGCTCAGCCCGTTTCCCCAAACCTCGCCAAGGGAGCACTCCTGTCCTTTTCCACAAACCCCAGCTGCTTCCTTTCCTGTTTGCTGCCAAGAGCCCTTTTCATCAATGGGTTTGCAGCACTACAATTGCTAAGAATTTTAGTTAATTGGTATTAATTATAGTTAAGAGTAACTAGAGGCTCATTCACAGGGGGGGAGGGAGGGCTGAAGGAAGAGAAGTATAATTCAGTATGCTTTCAACTCTGCACGCACACTTAGCTGAGCAGGGTTAATAAGAGCATCAGCCTGGTTCCCGAGCACACCAGAGGTAAATAGAAGCCATTTTTCATGTTTTATTCTGCAGGTACAGTTTTACCATGGCCCGTTTTACAAGTGAGGTAAATGAGTCATAGAAAAAGCAAGTAGCTTGACCAAGGCTTTGCAGTAAGACATCGGCAACACAGAGAGAGCACTGCAGGAACTACTTTCCAGCCCGCTTGATCCTCATGGGAACAAAATCTTGCCTATTTTTATTATCATTATTCCTGTGTAGTAGCTACTCTCATCTGCAGGATCAGAAATTTTAGGCTAAGCTGTGGCACGGCTGCACAATTGAATTTGAATTAGTCAGTCTTTAATCCCTGATTAAGTGAACACAGCAAGAAGAAAATATCTGAGAGAAAGAAAACTTCTATCAGAAATGAAATTATTACTGGAGTGGCTAACATCCTGCATCAGTTTAGAACTGATAAGATTCAATATGCAGCAGTGGAAAAATATTAGAAAGTCTATTAGGAGACACTTAGGTGAATATTGTGTTCCAACCTTTAAAATCCAAGCTGTGCCTTAAGATTGCAACTATCTTTTTGCTCCAGAACAAAAAAAAAAAAAAATAAATAAAAATAATTGAATGGCACAACTATGAAGCAAGGATAAAGGTTGAGTCATAAGCAAATGTCATGTTATAGATTTACCTACCAACAAGAAGGCAGCGGGGTTCAGGTCAGAGGTTAATGAAAGACATCCAAAGGTCATTCCATGATTATGTGAGAGCATGAGTTTAATAGGGCACGGGGACGACAGACACTGACAGAAGATTTATACCAGAGGTGATGACACCGCTCCGAACAGTGCTGATAAAAAGAGCCCCAATATGGGCCTGAACAGAATGATGAATGGTGCACGGGGCCGCTCACACTTCTCATTATAAGCTCCTTCACTCATGGTGGCACTTAGTGGCGTTTATTTACTGGGGTTTGATGGTACTGAGCAGAAGCACAGTATATCTAATACTTTAAATGTAGACTTGCCATATAAAAATGAAACAAGAGATAAGATTAGACCATTGAATAATTGCCCAGCTTTCCTGCAGAGATTATATTCACCAGTGCTAACATTATTTTTTTCCTAATGTTCTAGTGTACGAACAGCTCAAGTGAATTAATTTTCTAAGGCAGAAGGTCAAAGGAAAGTAACTGATAAGTGTTGTGCCTGCTACAGAATATCACTTTACAATATTCTCACCTCCTCATTTATCAGATAGAGAGGAAGAGATAATATAATAAAGGTATATAAACATATTTTTTGTCACAACGAATTTAGTTTTAGCTGTCCCAAGTGCTATTTTTCCTTGTGGCTTTTAGTAGGAAGAGGATCAGAGAAGTCAGCCAAAAATGTCAAAATAAAAAAAAAACAAAAACAATCAACAACAAACCTTAGGACCAAACCCAAGGAAAACTGAAACCTGATAAATAACATGCACTACACCAAGAAACTCCTTTTCAGACTGTTATATATTTATCAAACCACTGGAGTGTGAATTTATGAATAAGTCTTATCATCTTTCAGGCAGCAGGCACAATAAAAATTAGAACTACAGAAAATTGTGGGTGTTATGAAAGGTTATTTCTATCAATTCATACGTATCTATAGATGGGAATGTCACAGCAGAAAGTTCTGTGTGTCTTTCCACTCACACCTTCACCCAGAGACAGAGCAGTACTGCATGGTGTCATAGTTAACATTTAGCTGCACATGCAGCAACATAAATAAACTCTTATTCATCCAAGAGCTGTTGTAAATAGTGTATGTAATTTTAAGAGGTGCAGAGCTGCAGCATTCTGAGCATACAGTATCACCCTTCTCCAACACAGTTCATTTAATTACCTCGCCTGTGCTGCCATCACTGCTGCTTCCCCATACGTCTGTATCTTACACCATATCCATCCTGTAGTGCCTGAATATGTGATAAACAAGAAAAAAACCCTACCTGCACTTCGGAAAGAAAGAAATATCTCCTGAGTTACCTTGAAAGTCACACAGTGGTATCTAATACCTGAAGGGCATCTGAAGGTCCAGTAGATCCCTCAGGATAAGGGGCTCCAGAAAACCAGATGTATGGCAGGCAAAAGTTGCTGATGTGTCACATCTAGTTAATGGAGAGAGGAATTACAGTCACTTGCACTTCTGCGTGACTAGGAAGAGTGAAAAAGAAAAGCAAATGTAAATAACACCTTACCCCCGTGCAGCACATGAGACCTGTGCACTGTGTGAGCCAAAAGGGAACACAAGTGCTGCTGGCTTTGTACCAGGCTCTACAACATGGCAAACTCCCAACCTGAGAAGAAGAAAGGTCTTTGGTTACCAGTCCAGGTATTCCACCAACTCACACCAAGTCACAGACTGGCATTTCTCAGTCATCTCTTTCATCTATGACCAGACCAGACAGATATAATGTGGTTTTTTTTTCATTTAAAGAACCTCCCTCAGTTTTCCAATATTTTCCAAGTACTGCAGAATAATTTACCAAAAATACACTTAACCAACATTTCTCAATAGCAGCTTGATTATTAATCTTCGACATCTAGGTAACTATTTTCCCTAATTTTTTAATCACTAAAAAATAATAGAAATATTAATTAATAACCAGGCCATTCAAATACAGTATGTGTGTGCAGAGTAGATTCAGATACATGAAAACCGATGAAAAGGCAGGAGGCAGAATGGTTTTCCTTTAAAGCTCTCTAGTCATCAGTACACTCTGTCATTCAGCATGTTTTACTGTCCACTTGAATCAAATTAATAGAACAATCTAAAGGAAGCCACAGTGTTTCTGGGTAGACACTGTATTTGTTAGTGAGGCAGACAATAAAATGTTAGTAAAGCATCTGAAGTGCTTCTGCACCAAATGAGGATGAGATTTCTTATTTATGAATAAGAAATGGAATGACACTCCTCATTTATTATGCAGTAAAAGAGAAAGTCAGGATGATTGAAATTCTGCCTATAGAGCAAACAGAAAATGTATCAATTTTCTAGCACAGGCACAAAGAGACCAAATTTCATAGAAACATAAGATGTAAGATCATTGCTGGTTCTGAAGTTAAGATCACTTTTTCTGAAGAAGCAGAAATTCACTGATGGCAAAACATTACTCATTTTGGCCCATGTTCTAGCTACAAGCATGTCGAACTACTTTTAAAGTCTCTAATAATATATAGCTAAAATCTCATAACTGGAATAAAACATGATCTTTATTCTTCTGCACCACAAGTGCTGGAAAATGATCTAAGAGTCCAGAAATTGTGTGAGCAGATTACTCTCAAAAAGACTGGTGCATGAAATTCCCTTTTTTTTAAAAAAATAATGTATTTGGCAACTAACACATGGCAGTGAATTTACTTGGAATGGAAGAGCTTTGTAAGATTCTAAGAATGCACATATGAGAAGCTGGTGCCCTTTCCCAAAGTAATTCTATTATCTGGAGTCCATCATCTGCCCTGCAGATCCAAACTCAAAACAAACAAATTATCAGATAATCTAATCTGCCAGACTTAGATGAAATCTCCAGAAGAACTGGTTTCTAATTGTAGGTATATGCATGTTTATATGTGCATATCTGTGTGGACAATATATTTAGTTTAACACTCTGTGAATTTAATTAATTTTGTTCTTGAAAAAGCTTTCTTCCTAGAAAGGCCAGAAAAGAAAGTACTGTGACAACAGCCATAAATCCACAGCAGAAGATCAGGAGGGTAAATAGCAAGGGGCACAAGTTGTATTTAAAGTGTTTGTGTTCACTTTGAGCATGTGTGTTTATCTTTATGCGAGTCCTGGCCTGCTCAGAGTACTTCAATTCCTGGGTAATGGAAAGACCATCAGAAACCTGAATCTCATCATCTTGTTTCATAAATGAATCACTCGAGTAAAAAGACGAAAACAATTTACCAAAAAAAAAACCCCACTAAGAACAATCCAAACACAAACACGATACTGAGATTTCGTCTCTGCAACATGAAGGCCAAATTCTTCACTAAGGTAATTTTACAATGCCAGCAGAAATTCATATTCAAAAGGTGTAGTGTATGAGTAAAGGGCTAAGACAAAAGCCAGGAGCCAGTTTAGGCTGATCATAGTTCAATGTTCCACATCAGCAACACTTCTGGGCACATATTTTTTCAGTACCTCTGAAGTCCTGTGTACTTTAGTTCAACTTGTGTGTGATAATTCTACTAAAAGAGGTAAGAATTAAAAAAATATCTTTCTCATTAAACCTTCTTAAGCCTTCCCCATTAAACCTTAAAAATATGTGGACAATATAGGTGATTCTGTTAACAGATCCATTTGCCATCACATTAAAATATAAGTTCAGAAGGTTCATTCCCCATGTTCTTGTTGTAACATCAAATCTTACACAACATGGCTAAGCCCCTGCTTTCATCAGAAAAGGTCAAGTTAAGCAGTAGCTCAGAAATCCAGGGCAGCCTAACAATGCTTTGCTGACACTAACTAGCAGGTCACTATAGAATAAAGAGACAATTCTTTATCTTTTCACAGAGATCATAGCCAAAATGGTAATGGAATTACGAAGGAGGAAAAGGCCTGGGAAATCTGCAATACCAATTCCATTTATATTATATTACCATTAAATCACAGAATGGTTTGGGTTGGAAAGGACCTTAAAGATCATCCCGTTCCAACCTCCCTGCCATGGGCAGGGACACCTTCCACTTCTTGCTCAGAGCCACAGCCAACCTGGACCAGTTATGTTCTTGTATCCTTCTCCAGCACATGGCTCTCCAGTGCTGCCTCTGTGACCCTGAGACTTAAAAAATACATGTAATAAGGCTGACTCAGACAATCATTAATCCTCCTTGTCTTTGTATAGCTTCAGGGAGATTTACAGAGAGTTGATTACTAGGTACCGCTCCGCTTATCCCGGTGTTCCTTGCACAATCCAGTTGCCCAACACCCAGATTTCACTTTTTCTTGCCAAGCTTGCTGTGCTGCACGTCATGTGCTCGGAGTGTTCCCAGGACAGCTCCTGCTGTGAGTGCCTGCAGTGCACCCTGCCTCCTGCTCTGGGGCTTGGCATGGAGGTGGTGGGTGAGCCAGCTCCCAGGGCTTTGCACTTGCTGGAGGTCACAGCACGGAGATGCCAGCACAGGAATTTCTGGCTGCTCTGGTGGAAAAGAACCAGGAGAGATCAAAAGAGTGTCATGAATTTAGGGTGAGACTCAAGGGCACTGTGCTGCTGCCCCCTCTCCTTTATCAGGCTCTGACAACCCATTAGTAATGGCATCAGATGGGATGTTTTATTGTCTGAAATTGGAGGGATTCTGAGACTAATTGCACAGCCACAGGGTGTGCAATGCTATTCCAGATGCCCTGGAGTGTCCCACTCCAGCCCCAGCCCCTGCAAGGTAAGGGTCTTACAGGTGGCTGTCACATCTCCAGCTCCATGCAGGTATCCTGGATGCCGTAAAGTATTTCTAAAACAGACCATGAATCAGTCCTGTGTTTAGGCACCCAAATCACTTACTGACTGTCAGAAGCAACTATGGCTGATGGAATATATTTCATTAAAAGTGCTTTCAATGAAAAATTGTGTTTCTAAGTGAGCTCTTGGTTCCTTTATTTTCACATTTGCATCAGGTGGTTTTTGAGGGAAAGGCCAAATTTGTGAGGAAGCTGAATGCAGCAAAATGGAAATATTTGTTGGAAATGAGAAGTTGTGGTATTTGAATTGTCACTGTAAATTTGCAGGTTTCCATTGGTTAAGAGAAATAGACATTTTTCAAACTGCTCTGTATTGTGTCCTTCCCAGCACTGTCAATGCCAGCAGTGATTGCTGTCCAACAGAAGTGCCTGAGACTGCTGCAACACAAACATTCCTCAACACTGACCCAGATAACCTGTGCTGTTGAACAAATTACACAGGATAACATCATTATCTCCTTATTTCGAGGCCTAAAAGTTAGATGTCTATGAAGTTTGGCACCTTTTCCATCTGCAGCAGGTGAAGGAAAAAAACAGGCCTCTCCAGAAGACAATTTTTTAACTTAAAATAGATGCATCAAATGACCACAAGGATCACATTCTGTGCATGCTGTTTCTTTCTGCCACCTGCAGAGGAACCTGCTCCTCTCTCTGGACTGTAAACTCTGCAGAAGTAGCCTTGTTCACAGATTCATAGGATACCCTGAGTTGGAAGGGACCCACAAGGACCATCAGGTCCAACACCTGGGCCTGCACAGCACCGCCCCAAAAATCACAACATGTACCTTAGAGGTTCACACTCTGCCTTTTTACACTGAAGGGCAAAACAGGGGTGGGTTATTGCCCTATCTCAAGATAATTTAAAATGAGTTGTTGATATTTTTTGTATAAAGTCTGTATCTCTACAAATACAATGCCAATTGAAATAAATCCAGTCAACAGTATGGCCAAATGCAACTGTCATTGTGATTGCCTGCTAATGACTACATGGAAAACATTGGGATCCTGGGCAGAAGCTTTCAAGTGCAGTTCCTAAAATCTTTTCCTTCTTTGTGGATCTGAGATGCCACAAAGGGAATGAAGGAGAAAGAGAGGGAAAAGGACGAAGGGATGGAGGGAGGGAGGCAGGAAGAGAGAAAATCTCTCTTCATGGGGAGAGAAATTGTGAACCTCCAAACTTAAATACATTAATTTTCATTCTAACTTCAATGTCACATATATTTAAAATATTTTCAATCAAGCCCAGAAAAAATTTAACTTCTTGTGCAAGGCTGCTTTCATCCTCAGACTGCAGTTTTTCTGTTTGCATTTTTTATGCCATTTTCCTCATCCACTCTGCCATCTATTTTTAGCTTGATTTGACATGAATTTCCTCCCTGCCCTTTTTTACATACACTCACTTATCTGCACTGACCTTATTTTGACTCTTAGCAAGTGACACACTTATGACAGATGCACGCACTCACAGGACTGGAATGCATTCATGTACATTCCCTGTGTATCTTCAGGCTCCACACTGTCCTTGCTTCTCACCAGAAATTACCACTGAAAAAAATATGCCCCACTGAAGACCAGTGTCCCAGCTATTTAGTCTGTCCCTTGAACCTACGTGTTGCCTGGTGCTATAAAAATATGGTAGGAAGCCCTTAATTTCTAAACTCCACATTTGGATGCATTCTAACGTGATTATTACCTTGCATTTTCAGTATCTTGTTTAAATGTCACAGTCTTTCAGAGCTACAGCTGTTTGTGGTTCTTTGGCACGTGATGAAATGAGGTTATCTTGGCAAACTTCTGACTGGGCTGGACTCCATATCTCAGAAACCACGGCCATGGCTGGCAGTGTTTACTCCCTAGGTGACTATTTTAGCAAGTACTGAATGAGTATGGAAACTGAAACAGGGCTGAGCCACGCTGGCAGAGTGATACAGGGAAACCCAGGCTGCATTTGTCCATGCAGCATCTTTCAGCACATAAATAAAGGACTTTAGCCCCTGGAGCTGACAACCCAACATCTTTTGCAAAATGAATAAACAAAAATTTGATGTCAGACATAAAACTGCATATCCTGTTGCTAACCTGAGATAAGCACAAGCCCTTTTCATATGTGAGAATGCATATAATCCGATGGCTTCACACTGCTGCTGTCTCTTTTCCCTTTCCTCTCTAAAATGCCAACACTATTGGAAAATCAATTTTATAGAACTTGTCCACTGCTCGCTGCGCTCTTGCCAAGACCCCAGAGTAGTTCACAGCACGCTGCTCTTTGTGCCTAACGAGCTCCTGTGCTGCAGGACTTGTCAGCTGTGCTGCTCTCAGCCTGTGACCCAGCTGTGCGCTAACCTGGGTGGCTACAGCACCTCCTTTTGCAGATAATAAAACACAAAAGCATCCTCAGCTGGTGAGATAAAAGGCATTTCTGGAAAATGTGCTCAGTTCTATAATGTTTTATTTATGAAGGCTTTCCAGAAGGCTTCTGTATGTATGGAGAACTTCCAAAAAGGCTTTGGAAGAGATATATATGCCTGAAGAATATTTAGAATTTATTAGTATCTTTGTTTCACAATCCTAGCTAAAGGCCCCAGATAACAGCAGTACTTGATATAGTTGTCTGCAGCCTGGAATGAGGGAGGGACAGGCCAATGTTGGTCATTGGCCATGCTTCAGTACAGCCAACAGGCTCCTGCAGTAGATATTCAGGATCTGCAGACTGTGCTGAAGAGCTCTACAGACATTTATTCTCACACCTGACAGAAAACCTGGCCTAACCCCTGGGAACAAGGCTCTCATCCAGGTGGTTTTCTTACACTGAATGCACTCTGTGGTTGCCCCACTGTTGCACACAGTGAAGGCCTCGGGAAAGAACGATGACTTTGGCCTGATGTAGTTGTTTATATAAACTATGGAAGCCCTACCAGGAATCAGCTCCAGATTTCTATAGAAGGCTTTTTCTTGCCATACACATAGGCTTTTCCCAAGTGACACATGATACAGTATCAGAAACACCCAATCATTTTATCATGGATCACCACACAAAGACTCAGGTTAGGTTCTTCCATGTACTTTATTATTTTCTTTCTCACCCGTCCATCCATCCATCCATCCAGGTATCCATGGTCCTGTTACCCTTCCTTTATGGTCCCGCTGTGGATACACCTCCAGTCAAGCCAACTGCCCTTGGCTCACTCAACCAGTGCATCAGGCAGCTCTGAAGGCCTTTACAAAGCACAGCTCTTAAAAAGCCACTGTTAGGGACAGGAGAGCAGTTCCACTTTTTCTATAGGTATGTGGCTGCTTTAGGTTCCTCTGCTTTGTATGAATTTCCCTGAGGTTCTTTTCTTGGTGGTTTTTTTTTTTTTTTTTGGTCAGATTTATTATATCCAGAGCAATACTGACGTCTCAAAACTAAATTCAGAACATTCTGCATTATCTTGTTCTGCAGCCAGTGCAATGAAACAACTCTGTGCTGCTTTCCAAAAGAGATGGTTCTCCCATGATGTTTCATAGCAGCTCCAGTCAAGTCAGAGCAAGTGCCATCCCTCTGCAGGTCATAGCTCTGTCTCCTTTCTCTGTAAAACTATTTGTTGATGTATTTATTTTGGCAATTTCCAATTCAGATACATTTTTGGATGCTTTCCCTTCATGCTTCTCCCATTTTTGTGCAACAGGATGTAGTGCCCTCTAGGAAAACCAGATGGGTTTAAGGAATGAGACTTCAGCTGGTGTGAGCTGGCAATGCCCTAAAGTCCTTGGAGTTGCAGTGATTTACACCAACACTGGTTATTGACTTTCTTACATATTAGTTTTAATACCCCTCTATTAATATGGCTAATACTTGTCATATGATCACTTTATTTTTTTGGTAGGAACTAAGATCTTTTAATTTTATACTACCAAACACAGCAGCAGACCTGACTGTAACTAATCCAAATTTAAATACACATCATTACATGACTATACTTACACGTATCTAGAGAAAGAAAGATCCAGCAGTCACTGGCAGTCTCCATCTACTTATGCCATATCTTCCTCTCTAATGCACACACTTCATGTTCCCAAAGTTTCTTATTTCAGGCTTTCTGATGGTCCTGGTCTTTAAGGCACAAACAGATTTGTTCTGCTTCACGCATGTGGCTGGCCAAAGGCATTTATCTGACGTTAGGGAAAGATATTTTATTTAATTAAAAAAACCTTTTGTCTTTCTCAATCCAGAATTTGGCGTTCAAGTACAGCAAAACAACTATCTAAACCACAGTCAAGGCAGGCAGCTCAGCAGGAATAACTGAGAATAAAAAGACTTTGTTTCTGTGTGACAAAAGCCAAAGTTGAATGATTTGAGAATTCATTTATTGCTCATCTAAACCACAATGGGTTTCTGCTGCTGCAAATGTCTCCCTTTTTCATTCTTAATATGTCTGTTATAGACCCATATCCTCCCCTCTGAATCTGTACGTTTGGTGACACTGCTGGTCACAATATACCAGCACCAAGAAACCACAATTATCACTAGAGATGCCACTATAGTAAACAGCTAAAAATTCCATCCTACCTAGTCATTATTCTGGGAACTGTAATGGGATATGCACTGAATTACTGCAGACTTTGTAATATGGAAAAGCTCTGTCAAAGTCTTTGCAGTGAAATACCAAGCTTGGGGCAATGCAGTGTGCAAACATTTCTAAAAAATTGTATTCAATATCAATGCAATGAGAAAGGGAAGATTTCATTAACAGAATAGTAATGACTATAATGTTATAATGAATATATATTATACATAAATGAATGTAACAGCATTATTCTCCCATATCCCATCCACACATATAAATGGTGTTTTTTACTGTGGTGCCTTTACCATCCTTAAGACAGGCTAAAGCAAATTGTTTTCTGCTTCACATTGTATATTTTCCTCAAAATGCCCAAACTGGCGATGAAACGTGGCTTCTGGAATAAGGAGATGTGCAATTTTGTCCTCAATCAGTAAAGTCGAGCACATGGGAAAGTCATTGCAGAAGCAGGTGTTCAAGAGGAGAAGAGCTGGGCTGGCAGCTTCAGCTGGGGGACAAGGATTTCATCCCCACCATGTCTGCACCTGAAGGTGTGACAGACTGTGGCACAGCCCCTCACCACTGCCCCCAGCCCAGCTGGGAGCTTGGTCATGGGGCAAACAGCCCAACACACATGGCTTTCCTTTTAACTATTGAATCACAGAATGCTCAGGGTTGGAAGGGACCTTAGAGATCATCCAGTCCCACTGCCATTGGGCAGGGACATCTCCCATTTGACCAGGCTGACCCAGGCCTTATCCAGCCTGGCCTTGAGCACCGCCAGGGTTCGGGCACCCACAGTTTCCCCTGGGCAACTGTTCCAGTGCCTTGCCACCTTCACAGTAAAAAATTTCTTCCAAATATCTAATCTAAACTTCCTGTCTTTCAATTTGTACCCACTGCTCCTTGTTCCTATCACCACAGTTCCTGATGAATAGTCCCTCCCAGCTCCTCTGCAGCTGCCTCCAACTACTGGAAGGTTTCTATGAGGTCTCTAGGCCTCATTATCTTCTCCAACTTTCCCAGCCTGTCAGAGAAACACAGAATCACGGAATATCTTGAGCTAGAAAGGATTCATCAGGATCATCAAGTCCAGCTCCTGGCCCAGCACTGGACACCACCATGTGCCTGAGAGCG
Organism: Rhipidura dahli; assembly: GCA_013399225.1. Lineage (NCBI taxonomy): Eukaryota > Metazoa > Chordata > Aves > Passeriformes > Rhipiduridae > Rhipidura > Rhipidura dahli. Next base: position 77,489 of record VXAC01004032.1, read on the forward strand.
TTTTTCAAATGCTTCTTGAGCTCTGTCAGGATGTGATCACTGCGCTGGGAAGCCTGTCCCACGGCCCAGCCACCCCCTGGGTGAAAAAGCTCTGCCGATATCCAGCCTAAACCTCCCGTGACTCAGCTTCAGGCCATTCCTTCAGGTCCTGTCAGTGGAAGAGATCAGAACCTGTGCGTCCACCTTCCCCCGTGAGGATGTTCTAATGAGGCCTCCCCTCAGTCTCCTCTCCTCCAGGCTGAACAAACCAAGAGCCCTCAGCCGCTCCTCATTCGGCCTCCAGAACTCCCCCATCCTCTTGGCCTCTTTTGGACATTCTCCAATAGCTTAATACCTTTCTTATACCGTGGTGCTCAACACTGCACACACGACTCAAGGTGAAGTGCTCCTCTTATCAACTTCGTGGCGCTCCTCTGGAGCCGCTCCAGAGCCCCAGTTGCGGTACCCAAGGCCTGTCCGAGGCAGGGCAGCGCGGAGCGGGCGGGTCCTGCCGGAGCATCCCCGCGCTCCCCCCGCGCTGCCCGTGCCCGGCACGGCCGAGGCCCGGCGGGCGCTGCGGAGGCTGCGCGGGGCGGGGACTGCGGAAGATGGCGGAGGCCGAGTGAGTCCCGGCGCTGCGGAGGGGCCGGGCCGGGCTGG
>VXAC01004037.1:0-20284 GCA_013399225.1 Rhipidura dahli
ACTTTCAAACCCCAACATTCTCCTACCTCTTGAGAGATATCCTGTGACCACACTTAGGAGCTGTTTCACAACCCAGATGAATCAACGGGAGCAACGTGGGTCTTTTGAGTCAGGGTGACCTTTTAATTCTTTTAAAGAATTTTTTCCCACCCTCTCTCTCTCCAGAGCTCACCATATGGCCAGGCTATCTCATCATCTCTGCAGCAACAGCAGCAGCTTCTGATTTCTCTGCCTGTAGCCAGGCCCACCCTGCTGAAAGATAAGCAGATGGACTGTGTCAGAAGTTAGGAATTCTCCCTGGAGATGCAACATGTATATGTTTAAATACCTAGGGTTTGCCTTTCAAGAAGACCAATATGCCACTACTTACGAATTCTCTCTTAATTTGACTTCCCCACTGAACACAAATGAAAGACTAACACGAAGTCAGTTTCTCATGTAATAAGATCCCTGACACAAAATGGCACAAACCTTCTATTTTAAAATGAAGGAGAGTTTTTGCCCTGGGGCAATAATTCAGGAAATGTACTTTATTTCCAGCTCTTGTAGCTCTACACAGCAGAATGAATCCCACAGTAAACTTAAGTCTTAGTGAAGATATTTGTGAGGTCTATCGCCTTTGCCCTTTGGTAAAAAACTGAGAAATGTCTGAAGAACTTAATTTCTTTTTCATCCCTCTTCTGGTTTAGTTTTGTTTTGTTTTTTTTGGTTGGTTGGGTTAGGGGGTTTTTGGGTTTGTTTTTTTTTTTTTTTTTGTATGTGAGTGGTTGGTTTTTTTCCAAGGCCATACTAATTCTGTGTTAGAAGCCTGATGGTGCCAAAGGAAGGTGTATTTTGCTTTTTACTTTTGGAGAAAAGAAGGCAGAAATTTAAGACTTTTAATTACTCCTCTTCACAGACAGTATGCTTTGGCACCCTGCAATTAGGACCCAATCTTACTCCTTTGCTGCTGGCAAGTTTGCCCTGTAGATAAATTTTGCATTTATGCAGATACAGAAAGGCTTACCAATGAAAAGGGACTTAAAAAGTGCTCTAATTAGCTAAATGCAGCCATGAGGGTAAATGCAAGGATGTTGTAGTAAGTGTATGATAGCAGTATGTTATTCAGGTAGCAGGTTTTTTTCCTGGGGGGACAGACATTGGCCTTGAAGAGTCTTCCTCAGAAATAAGAATATGGAGAAATGAAGCAATTAATTTGAAATATATGAGCTGAAGCTTCTAAGTGGCTTGTAATGGCCTATAATTAGCTTCATGTAAGAACAAGAACATATAACAGGTGGAAACATCTTGGTAGCACCTGCTTTGGAGCAAACTTATTGCTTATATACCTAAACAATAAATAGGTACAGCTCTACAGGTGTTACACAGTTTTTCTGTGCCCTGGAACAGCAGCTCTGGTTCTTTAAGCTGCTCTGAGTGTGCTTTGTTCTTTAACTGACATATTTTTCTACGTTGTGCAGTCATTGTCCACAAAAACAACTATATGACATCACCATGTCCCACTTCTGACCTAAACTCTTTTTCAGACCTAGATTAGATATCCACAGTTGAAAGCCACTCTTCACTCTTTGTGTTCTGCCTCAACTTTCTTCTGTCTTTTGAGGGAGATACAGAGGGTTTCTAAGTGTCTCAAGCAGCAGCAGCAGAGTGCGTTTGGGTCTGTCTGTCAAACTCTAAAAAGTGCTAAACTTATCCTTCACTGGGAAAATGTTTTGCAAGAGTAGTGCTTGTATTGAAAACTTCCCTGTAAGTACTAGACAAACATCACAGTAGTCCTTCTGATTGTTCTGTTTACTGTTTTTATTTGCATAACATCATTCCCTAGTAAAACAAAAAACTAGGGTTTTTGTCAGTGCTGCTGCTTTCAGTGTGGTAAGCTGTTAAACATACTAGCTCTTAATCAGTTTTCTTCTTACAATATGTGTTTGGCAGGGGAAGAAAGATGAGGGAAGTGGGCTTAAACCCTCATTAACACCAAAACCTGTGTGTTGTGCATGTTCCAGTGTCCTGTGATTAAAATCAAGCCACATGACCATATATGCAGTCCCTCAAATCCTACTGAGATTGTGCTCCTTGCTCTGGCTTCCTACAGCTAAATACTTTTTGTGCCTGAATCAGTTTGTGGAAATAACGTAGCTTCCATCAGTCTGAACCACATTTTTTATATAACCAGGAAAAATGTAGACTGTCTAAGGCTGTAATATTTTACAGTCTAAGCCTGTAGTATTTGAAATATGAGGTATTTTAGTTTGCATTCTGTCTACCCAATATACTAATTGACACTAAACAGGACTGTGAGAGTTGCTGAAATAGTGCACAATCTTCTCAAAATGCAGAAGTGCTAAGGGAAGAACACAGATGACAGGTAATAAGTTACAGAACTGCTGATAGCTCCAGTGGGTGAATGAAAAAAGCAGAATGCTGCAGGAGGAGAGGGGACAGAGTGGGACACAGCCTCCAGTGTCCTTGAGGCTACACTCTACATTTGGATTGAGGCTGCACAAACTTTTTGGATCCTTGAGCATTTATAGAAAATGCAACACAAAAAGCTCTCTCTAAAGAGCAATAACCGTTTGGCCAGTCATTATTAAACATAAAGCATTAATATTAAACAATCAGTGATATTTAATCAATATTAAATAATCATTAATATTTTGTCAGCCATAACCACTTGTTTTTTGTCAAGGCAGGACACAGTCTCACACAGATTACTCTGACCCTTGCAATAATTTCCCAAGTTTGTGAGTCTATTCAATGTTTAACCAGCATTAGCGTTGTTTCATTAAAAGTATTATTTTCCTAACAGATTTCACAAATTGCTGTTGCCAACAGGTTTGTTATTAAGACAGTGGGGGCAAAAGAATTTATTTTCAAAGATTCAGATGGAGGAATAAGGAAAACATTTCTTCTGAATGAAAATATGGATAAACTTCTCAGCAATATAGTGAACCTCAAAAAAAAATTTTTTTTAAAGGGTGTATCAAATAATTTAAAATTACATTTTATTTTGCCTCCCTCTTTGGAGCCAAAGCTTTAGAGAGCCCGACATTACTAAAATTCTTTATAGAGTTGATACAGGCTAAAACTTTGTGCTATATATTTTGCCAGATAAAAACATTATTAACTAAATATTTGGTCAGAAAATATTGTTAAAGCATAACTAAGCATGTACAGGGATGGTGTATTGATCACCATGAGTCCTGTGCATCCTCAGTTAAATCTTCAAAAAAATAATTGCTTGATTTTGGATATATTTTGCCAAATCAGTCTCAAGCCCAGAAGCAGCATTTCGATACCTGTGAAGATAAGTTTGCAGAGTTGGACTTCACATGAGATCTCATTAAGGGTGTTTCCTTTCCAAGAATCAAGAAAGGAAATCGTGGGAAGGGGTGGCAGAAGCACTCGATGCCTTTCACAGCTCGGTTCTTATTGAGAGGAGAATGTTCTGCATGTGAATGTGACACCCAATCTTGGGGGCACAGAGGGGTGTGGGGGGACACAGAGTGATGTGCAGGGACAGACAGGAAAGTGCAGGGACATGAAGGGGTTTTCGGGGACACAGAGATGAGGGCACACAAAGGAGTCTTGAGGGACACGGAAGAATCTGCCTGTCTGACAGCAGAAGATCTTTGCAGTTCCATGGCCAAAGCCTCCTGGCTGCTGGTGCAGCACAGCTCCTTTCCCAGGCTGTGGCTGATGGATGCTGGAGCCATGCCTGTGGGGCACCTCTGCCGTGCAGCACTCACACCAGCCCAGCTGATCTGCCTGGCTGTCACCCACCCAGAGCTTACAGGAGAATGAACTGGCACATGGCCATAATTGACTGCATGTTTTGTTTTGAGCCACTCTCTGAAGGTACACACAGAACCTTTTAAAAAATATGTTGAAAAAATGTGCATCTGTAAATCCTACATAGACTATGCTGCAAATATTGCCTAACTGCAATTCTATTTTATATTCCAATGGAGTTTGGAAAGGACAGCCTTCAGGTATGTCATTGGAGTACCCTGTGCTTGAAGTTTCAGTATGATGGGGAGAACATGAAACAAGTAATTTATTTCTAAACATCTATTACACCACTATGCTGAGTTCTTCACATACAGGAGTACAGACTGACACAGATTAGATGAGATTCATTGTCCCGGATTACAGAGCAGCTCTGACAGCTAGAAAACCTCAGTCCTTTAAAAATGGTAACTGCAGCCTTTCTCTAGCATCACCAATTAAATACTGGCTTGATCAGTGACTGGTGTAGAGAAGTTAAAGAAAATATAAAAGATGTTTATGGGCTAGAAGTTCTGGAATCTTCTCCTTGGTAACCTCATAACTAAGAAAAAGAGTTCCCTCATTTCAAGCATTGAGTAGTGGTGAAAATTTCATGAAAACATAATTCAGTGTACATGCACTTGCCTGTGGATGTGTGTGACTAATTACCAGGATGGTCTGTGATCATGGTTATTGAGAATGGCTTGTGTGACATTATTAACACCCTGTTGAAGTTTTTGTAGGTTTAGCTGCACTGGAAGCTGTCATGATAGAACAGTGAAAATTGGAATTTCAGAAAAAGCAGAAAAGGCAGCATGAAGCAGGACAAACAGCTGTAGCTCTAAGAAGGGAGAAAGCTGAAGGTGCATGGTTGATTAAATTTACTAAAGAACATCTTTTAAAAATGTGCTAGGGGAAGTGGAAAAAAAAGAAAAAGTTAAGTTCTTTAGTTAAAAGGGAATACTAGCAAAGAAAACATTGTGTGGAGAAAGCTGAAGTCTTTGTAAAAGGTTAGTAGAATATTAAAGGCCTTATTACAGCAGGTGTGAGAATATTAGGGTCAGACTGCTGATGTCAGTGGTGACTGGGTGAGGTTCGTGACAGAGTGCTGAAGGAGGACACTTCTGAGAGGCATATCATGGTTTTCACCTGCTATCCTTCAGAGTGAGTATGGACTTGGTGGAGTACTGGACTGAGACACAAGAAGTCTTTCCTAGAACAAATTGGTTTTTTTACATGGTTTATTGCTCCAGGTGACAGGTGGTGCAGGAAAGACTGAGCTTCAGGTTTGGAATTGATCTTGTATTTGATGCAGAAAGGACTGTATATGTTCATTTAGCTCTGGAAGTCAAAGCTTTTACCTTGATGTTACAGAAAGATCTGGAGAAGATATGACGGTGCTAAATGCCCAATTACACAAACAGTTTTCAGGAGGGAGTGTGGGGAAGTCAGTCAAACCTGCAAACTGGAAGTTCAGACTTGTTGTCCTTCATAGCTCCAGAAATGAGAGTCCCTGCTGACATGAAAGCTTCTAAGGCAGGGTGGCAAGAAGGCTTTGCAAGAGACTTTCCTCTACCTTTGAACTGAAGCTGCTGAAGATCATGGCACAGGTCCTCTGCACTGAGGGTTACACTGCCACTGGCCAAAGGAAGTCCACCTTAGATGACAGAAGTGGCTGGCAGTCACCCCTGCTCCTTTCTGCATCTTCTCACCCAGCAGTTCTGAGGCCAGAGGAGCTCAGCCAAGTCAGGTGCTCACTGCTACAACCAAGGAAAAGCAAAACCCACCAAGTGAAAACACACACAGGCCACAGNGCCTTTGGGTTCCGCCTGTCCAGTGGCCAGGGAGACCTCTCCTGTCACACAATGCTTTGTGCAGCACTGATGTTCTTGGATTTCTGCTGTACCCACCAGTGTAAAGTAAATACACCCACAAAGGCACAACATTCCCATCCAAGCATAAAGACAACGTGATTAAAATGTGTCTTTATACAAGATTTTTCTTTCCAGTTTCCACTCAATTATTAACTGGCAACAATCAAAATTCATTTCCCCAAGCCAAGTCAGTTTTGCCCAGGACAGTGATTGGTAAGGGATCTCTCTGTCCTCACCTCAACCCACAATCTTTTCTGTCAAACTTCCCACCAGCTTCTCCCCAATAATCTTGATGGACTGGAAGTGGTGGAGCAACTTGTAGGGTACCTGACAGCCAAGACCAACTCACTGCAGTCCTGCATGGTGTCTCTGAGAATGAAGGTGCGGTGATCCCAACCTCCTGCCCACTTTGTCCCTGGCACTGGGGTAGGGGGGAGCTCCATGGCATCTTCAGGGTAGCTGAGGACTGATGCAGCTTTGTTCCTCTGTGCATGCAGAAGAAATCCAGCATTTAGGGAAGATCTTGACCTACTTAGGTCTTTCCCAGCCACCAGAACTAAAGCTGGAAGAGTTGGTCTTCACAGTTTTGGAAGACAGCACTTGACTTGAAATGTCCTCTGTGCTTGCAGTGAGTTGACATTTGGTAACCAGGTTTGGCAGGATTGCAAAATTTGTCACTCTGATGTAAATAACCCCCCACTGATAAAACCTTCATCAGAGTATATGCCTTAGGGCCGTCTTCTCCAAAAAATCAAGATTTTTTTTATGTTTTATGAGTAGTAACAACATCTCTCTGCTGCAGCTTCATCTTTCTTCTGTAGCTTTGTTAATGCAGTGAAATTGCAACCAAGCATTAAGTCTGCAGATTATTGTAATGATAATGGCAAATTAAGTTTTCTGATTGTTAAGAAAATACTAGAAGTGACAGATTAAAAGTGCTCTCTATTATGGAAAATCAGGTATTTCAGTTTATATTTTGAGAATATATGTAAGTATGATCAGAATACAGAAAACATTGTAACACGTGCTAATTTAGGGAGCAATGGCAAAATATTGTGTGTTCCTCCAAACTCTTTTGCATTGCCTGGCTTTTAGTCTTACAGCTTATGATTACAAATGTCTGTTCCACCAGGTGTGAAGAAGAAAATACACACAGTAGCTAAATAAAAAGTCCAAGATCTTTTGAATCTGACATATATTAATTTTTTTGTTGTTGTTGTCTTGTAGTAAAGAATCCTGGGCTGGCACTGGCCATAAACTTCTTGGCAAAAGCAATTTATTTCCGAGAAGACTCTGCTTAGGAATTAATTATTCAGCACAAAACAAACCTCCAAGGAGAAAGCTGTATAACTTACCAAAAAGAGGATACACATGGGCACGAGAGCTTTCGGAATCCCAGAAATGATTAGGCCTAAACTCACAGGTTGTAAAATTTGTTCAAAGCTTGATTTAGATGTGCAGACACAGTCATTAATTTTTCCCTGTCTGATTTCAAATGGTTACTTTTCTATGGACAGAGCAAGCTGTTAGAAGATGGAAGTCTCTATCCTGCTTCCCCTCCCTCAACCAGGATAACCAGGTTCAAAGTGTGAGGATGTTCCTACTGCCACATGCCCTCATTTAGTGTAAAGGCCAGTCTGCCTCCTGCCTCTGGAGATTGTCATGAAGAGCAGCAATCAATGATGTTGACACCTGTTCAAAGTGCAGGCTGTTTAAAACACTTCCTGATGAAGGAATATGTCACCAGGAAAAAAGCCCAGGCAGGCAATTCTGCAATGGCCCAGGAAGGAAGGGCTCTCAACACTGGAGGTTTTACAAAGTTTTTACTCCTCAGCTCTCTTTTCTCCTCACATGTGCTCTTCATTTAGTTTAAACAAATCATGTTTATTCTTCATTAGTATCTTTCAAGAGGAAGGGCGGGGGGGAAGTGCTGCTTATGATACAGAACAAGAATCAGAGGTTTAAATGGTGCTTTAAATAAGGCATATGTGTTCCCAGGAGGGGTGTTGGGAGTTCATTGGACAGTTTCAGTTGTCAGGCTTTGTGTGGGACTTAGCAGGGGCCAGGCAGGCCATGCATGGAAACAGAAAGTGTGTGCACAGCATCTGTGGCTGTGAGAAAATTCTCGAGACTGCCAATCCAAGGATCTGGGTCTGCACCTCGCAGAGGTCGTGTAAGCACCTGAGTTGGAAAATTTGCCTCACTGTGTCCAGAGCTTGGTACCAAGGACAAAAACATGCATGGCTTATCTCAGTCCACTCTTCCACCTCATTTTCTTTGCTCTCCCTGTTTCACTGAACTGCTTTGATATGGGTAGCTAAGTACCCTTCAGTCCCTGAAAAGACAAGAGCAGTCTCCAGGAAAAGTCATTTCCAAATAAAATATTCAAGATCACTCTCTGGGTCTCTGGGTCTGTTGGACTGCAAGAGCTTCATGTTGAGAAGTCAACTCCACAAGTTCACTTTCAGCCAAGTTTAAGTGACATGTCTTTTTCCAACTTGGTAGGAAAGAAATTGGGTTTCCTACTGAAAATGTTTTAGAAATACAGCTATTCTTATATGCAGTCTGACCCAACATCTTAGAGGGGCTAAAGGAAAGAGAAGAAATAGTGAATGTATTTCCTATACACTTTTCTTACACTGTGCTGTAGAAAGTGCTCTAATCTTCACCTCATTTCTGCATTTCAGCAATCATACCTGAAGTTTGGGTCAGGAATCAGCTTTCAGAAAGTTGGGCTACTCCAAGGCAGGGCAATCTACTCATGGTACAGCAGTAACCTCTGGAATTCAGTGCAGTTTCGGTTTTGCTTCTGTGCTTTCAAATTAATGCCTGATTTAAAGATTCTTGTTCTTTTAGTAAGTTGGGGTCAGCTGATTCCACACAGTGAGAGGCAGGGAAGACAGACTCAGTGTTAGTGGTCTCTGGTCCTCAATATTTACCTTCCAGCTAAACTGAAATTTTAAAAGTAGCATTTGAAGTGGGGGAATTTAGCTAATGTTAATATGGATATGAAAGAATGCAGCTAATTTGACTCCTAAATGAATTCCTGTGGTTTAATAAGGCAGTAGTGTCAAGTGTAACAATGTGTTTGGGCTCTTTGAGGGACAGAGGTCTTTTTCTATAAATTTTTCTGCAACACCTGAGGGAGGAGTCCCACTGGAAGCAAGTTAGAAATGTCCTGCTGCAGTCCCAGCAGGAATTACCAGCGGCTGGTCCAGCCACCACAGCAGGAGTGGCTTGAACTGCTGCATTTTAATTAGTGTTTCACCAGCCAGCCTGCCCCACGTCAAAAGAATTACAATTGTACAAATTGTTATCTGTGGCAGTTACAGGTTCAAGCCTATTGGAGAGCACTGGTTTTGTACAGGTTGTTTTTTTTTTTTTTTTTTTAAATAGTGTATGTCTTTTATTGTGCTTGTCTAAGGCTCCTTTTATCTGCTGAATGCAGTGAAGGCAGAATATAAAAAAAATATCTTGTTGGACTATTACATTGCCTCTGCAGGCCAGCCTGAACAATTCCTAAAAAGTCCTTTCACCTCAAACATTAGAAAATCAACCTAGCAGCTAAAAGTCACAAAAAACCAAAACAAAGCACAGCAAAACAAAACAAAACACTGAAAAGGTATGCATGTTTTCATTCTCAAAATCAAACCAGCGAGAACTCTGGAATGCAATGGAATTAGATTTCCTTTTCAGAACTGTATATGTTTTTTCTGCTAACCTTGCCTTCTTTAAAGATTTGTTTTATTCCTGATAGAACATGGGATTTCAAGACTGTTTGCTACTCCTAAATTATATATTTTTTGTGAAATTTTGCACTCTGTTTACAAGTCGTGAAATAGTGAGGGGAAAGGGAAGGCTGCAGTTGCTTGCAGTTGCCTGCAAGTCCTGTGTATGTAGATGTTGATATTTAGAAGAAGCTTTGAGATTAGATTTGAATAATTTAAGAATTTTTTGTCAGACTACTGTAAAAAGAGTTTGATACTTCCACATGAAATGCAAGTTGTGAGTATTTCCAAATTTATGTGTATGTACTTTATAAAGTGAAGGCAATATCAGTAATGCCACAGAATATGCATTTTTAAACTAATTTTAATTCCTCTCAGTGTTGATAAATTTTCTCTTTTATTTTTTTGTTCTGTCCAGTCTTTTAACTTCAAACAGGATGTTTAATTTTGAAGTCTAGGAATAGTAATTTCATTTCTATAAATTCATTTTGACCTTTTAGTGAATATCTAAGAGTAAATTAATATATTTTAAATTTATACTTCTGTAAACTGTTCAAACAAATCAGTATTCTTTGTGGAAACGTGTAGTGGACTTTGATCTCTTACTGCAGTTTTGACAGCACAGATTTCCATGCCTTTGTAGCAGGTACAGTTTTGTTGGGACCAATCATTCTTTCACCTCTTTTTATTGGACAAACTCGATTGTGTAATCATTGTTCGACTGCATGAAGCACAAACTGATCTATTTTTAAAAAATCAATTCAAAACTTAAGGAATTTAATCCAAATGAAATTTACAGGAGATTACATTGAGGACAGTATTTGTAACGAGTTGATTCAAAAGGCAATATAAAAGCCAGGGTGAGTGGGCATGGTGTGGGAAATGCTGACCTACTTTTGAAAAGACCAAATTTCCTACTTACAGTAAAATTACTGCCAATGAGTGTTATTTTATTTTAAAACCTGCAGCTCAAGGAATTTACTTTTACTACCTACCTGTGGCCAAATAAACATATGGCTGCATTTCCTTTTGGTTGCCTTTCCTGTTTCAGAGGCAGAAGCTTTTTGTGGATTTTGAGGAAGAAATGGTTTTTTTCCCAAACTGGGTCAAATTCTGCCTTTTCTTGTTTTGTCTTTTCTCTCTCTGCCAGGCTCCACTGCAGGATCCTGCAAATTCCATTTTCTCCTTTATGTGCAAATTCTGCTGATCACTTCCACCTCCTTAACACCCCTCCTGGGCGTCCCTGCCTTCCTTCCATCTGTGCTGACGCCACTATTTTTGACTGTGTGCATTTGAAGTGTGGCCATGCCTTTTCTCTCAGTTTTGTAGTCTCGAGTCCTTAGCACAGGCAGGGCACTATGGTGGTGTTGCCCAGCATTTAAAACGGTGTCCTTCTGAATTAATTGAGAATTTAATAACACCTGTGGATAATAATAAGGAAAATAATCCAGAATGCTCAAACAATGGTGTACTGAGAAGGGGGTGCGGAGAGGGCAGAAGGTTTTGCACATTTTACATATTTTAAAAACTTTTTTCAAATTTGTGTGTAAAACAACACACATGCAGAGGTCAGTTATTGAATTTTAGTCTATTTTGATGTATTTAGTGGTACTTACCTACATGCTTGACTAATGGGTAAGTGAATTTATCATGTCACTGAAGTATTTGTACTTCAGAAAAATTACTTCTGTGCTAATACCGAGTTGTGTGTGCTGCAGCTGTGACACAATCTATGCCCAGGACATCATGAGCTTTCTCATGTGTTGTCATTGTCCTCATTGTGGGTGGCATCACAAAAGTGAGTATTCACGTTGTCCATTATGGCCAAGTAGTTAAGATGCACACATTATTTTTAGGTTTTTTCTAAGCTCAATGCATATATACATATGTATGTATGTAGATGTAGAAACACATTTTTGTGGTAAAGCATGTGGCATGTTCACAGTAAAAGGATCTTTTGTTGTTGTTGTTCTTTAGCATGTTCACACTTATTCCTGAGTTTTTAAAAGTAAATCTTTGACAGAATCATTAAGCAGCTTTCCAGACAGAAACATGTGTCAGTAAGGGAGAATAACAATATTTTCAACAATTCTGATTACTCTTCTCTAACTTGGTCAACTCCATATTCCAGGAATATGTTTTGTTCCCCCCCATATTTCTTGTGCCAGCCAACTTTAAAAAATTTATGTTTTGATTCCAGGTAGACTGTTTCCAGGCAAAGGTGCAAAAAAGCAGCAGCTGGATGCTCCTTTAAGCCTCATTTTCATTAGAAGTAAATAAATACACATATACAAATATAATAGATATTTCATATAAATGAGTGTGTGTATATATATATATACGCAAAGATAGTAATATTTGTATATATTCACTGAATACAAAGAGGCAAAAGCTAACAGAAACAATTTTAAATAGGTAAACACAGTATAGGGAGTAATCTTGTGGAATAAGGGTGACATAACTTCTGGTTTCTAGCCTGAACTGGTAATGGATCACTTGTTTGTCATACACTGCAGTGTACTTCTGCAAGTGATTATCAGCTGTTTGGGCTCAGGGCTCTCTCAGTTTCTCCCATTTAAACTGTTAATGGGGTAGCATTAAATGCGCTCTAAAGTTGTTACCTGCTGCTTATCAAGTAAGTGCCTTTAACCATTAAGTGTAGGTGATCTCTTTCTGTAACACTGTTTGTATTTATTATTCAGACAAAGTGCAACACCCGCTGCAGAGAATGGGACACTGAGAGGCTCCAGGTCTGCCTGTCTGGCCCTGAATTCCATGCCTGAGGGGAGTGGCACGTTGCCACAAGGGTTCTTGGTTTCCGTAGGTTTGTGTGTCCTGACCAAATGTATCAATGAAGTTTTCAGCTGATGCAAATTCCGGAGGAGGTCCTGAGAGGCCGGTTGAGGGCAGTCAAGGTTTGAGGTTGAAAAAAAGGGTAGGGGCAAGAGGCTGCAATTAGCAGCTCTCTGAGTGTTTCAGCTTCACATGAGAGTCTTGCAGCTGAATCATCCCACTGCTCTTTGGTGATGAAAGCTTGAATTGCTCCAGTTGGTGACCTTCCAAGTCACACAGTCTCAGGAAAGCTGGATGTGCTGATTGAGCAGAAAGCTTCAGCAGAAAGCTCCAGCAGGAAGCCAAAATAAGAAGCAAAGCAAACCACCCTGATTTGCATGAAGCAGTTCTGTTTGCACACTCACATTAAGATCCACAGGCTGATTTCTGCTCACACCCCCTTCCCTATTTTATTTTTTTTTTAACTGTGGAGAAACAATCATATCCTGTTACCACCAAAGAAACAAGGGATCAGGTCCATACTGGAATAGTTCTCTGCTACATTTTGCACTAGTCGTGGTGCGAGCAGGTTGCCATCCTGTTCCTGATTACCTGTACTGGTTTCTGGCATGGAAGAGGAAAACAGTGCTGGTTGTCAGCTCATGTTAGGTGTTCTCTCTCCTGGCTGGTGGGAGCATGTCTGTCAGAGCTGGGCAAAGCCACATAAACCAAAAGCAAACTCTTTTGAAGTGTTCCCAAGCCTTGCAATACCTTGTCATCAATTTTACACCAAATTAGGACTCCAGGGATATGCAGAAATCTGTACAATAGAGAATAATTTCTAAAGTAGCTTTTCTCTGTGTGTTTTGAATATTGACTAATGAGCCTGATGTCAAACTGCTCAACTGGATTCTCTCTCTGGGCTGTCTTACACCTCTTCCCAGCATTATGGCGCCTGTCCTCCAGGTTTGGGCACAGTGAAATGAACTGTTCAAGGTGGTGTGATGCTATCTGTCCTTGCTTGTGCAGCTGTCCATCTCATCACTAAGCCAGTTACACAATCTGGGGTTTTCTGGTGGCTAAGCTCTTATTCACATGGAAGGTATTGCAGGACCAGGTTGCAAACTGGTAAAGCAAAAAAGAGAGACAGGGACTGTGCTCCATTGCCACAGCAGCAGTGAACACCAAGAGATGTGCACAGGAATGGTCATCCATTTGTTTGGATTGCCAGCTGGATAGCTTATCTAATTCTGCCCTCACCCAAATACAATAATTTCTGGAAGGTTTGCTGCCTGCTTTGTGAGAACATATGCAAACTAATGAGTTTAAGAATTATACTGTACTTTATGTATATCAAGCAGGGTACAGGAATGATTTGCAGTTAATGCACTGACTTTCCCATTGCAATCCTGCAGTGAAATACTGGAGATATAAACCTTATCACAGCAGATTCTTAGAATTCTATCTCTTAACATTTTTGTTGTATTTAAAAGATGTGAGGGATTTTTTAATGTGGTATATTTTTTCTTCTTGCTAAATTGAGTCTTTTGAGACTTGGCCAAGGAGAAGAGATCTAATTAAATTCGTGTAATGATTCTGGGAGTCACTGAAGCTCTCAGTACTCCCACACGTTTATCAATACACTTTTATGAAAGACGAATCATTTTAGCATTTGAGATGAAGATTAATTTATATGTGGTGAAGAGAAGCCCTCAGATGACTGAGCTGCATAACCCTTGCCACAGGTGACCTTTCCTTATGAAGAGCTCTTTCTGAAATAAATCTTCTCAATTAAATGCCAGTTCTTGTGCTCACTCATATAATTATGAAAATAGGGATGTGCTTAGAGCCTTGTCTGGCACCTGTCTGGCCTGTGCTGAGGAGGGAGAAGTGCAGAGGACCCATGGCAGTTTTGTACAGCACCCAGAATAATGAACCTTGCACCACAGCTGTAACCCTATAGTCAAGCATGGTTATGCCATTCTACTGTTTAAAAGAAAGCTGCTCCTGTCACTGTGCAGCTTCTGGTTGTCTCCTGTAGACTTACTGAGGTGGGTCTCCTTTGGTTCAGTGCAATTGGGCATGTGGTATGAATGGGAATTTGCTCACTGCAGAGTTGCTGTATGCAGTTCTGCAGTGGTTGTTCAGGAGGTTGTGTTTGATAACCACAGTCCCCTCTACCTTAAAAATTTGCAGCTACTTGGAAGTGCTGAGTCTTGGAGTAGGTAACAAATCTGAGGGCAGGAAGCTTCCAAAAATGCCTTAAATTCAGTGATGGTGCTTCACTGCATCCATTTTGTGGTAGAATACAAAGGTATCTGAATGGTTTGTAACTAATATGAGTTTGCCAGAGGTTTCGCCTCTCTTTAAGTAATTCATAGAGTACAGGGTCCTTCTTTGACAGTAACGAGTAAAGCAAATTAAGCCTGCCTCTGGAGACCATCTGGCCCAACTTCCCACTCAGAGAAGTGCCTTCCACCCAGCAGAGGCATAATTTTGTGTTAGGAGTGCTCAGACAACACATTCAATGACTACACTTTGAAGGCAAACTGAACTTGTAAGCCCAGTCCACTTTTGCTGTGAACAAGTCCCACCAGTTTCCACTGAATTAACCCAAAGTGCTGCTTGCTCCATTTGATGTAAAATTTGACTTTTTGGGCCACTGGGCAAGGAGCAGCACAAAACCTGTCTCTTCTGTCTCAACAATTAGTGAAAAAAACCCACAATATAACTGATTGCTGCAAATGTGTTGCCCTAACAAAGGCAAGATGTGTTCCCTCGATTGTCTAAGGAGACGTCCAGGAATTGCCATGAGACAGAAGATGTGTGACCAAGAAGGATGGTAAACTCTTGCAGCCTCAGCTGGCTGAGTAATTGCTGACGCTCACTGGTTAAACACAGAGAAGTTTTGACACTTCTTGGGTTTTGGGGGGGAGGGTTTATTGCATCTGTGGGGAAATGTGAGGTAGTTTTGCCCTACTGGGAGGAGTAGAAAATGTAGGCAACGCTGTTTATTGACAAATTTGAAGAGTTGTATGTACAACCCAACTATTCTTCCTTTTTTTGTTTTTTGTTTTTTTTTTGTTTTTTTGTTTTTTTTTTAATTTAGTGGGGCTACATCCATTGTCTACAGATGCAGGCAGAAAGGGACCCAGAAACCTTACGCCGTCAAAATGTTGAAGAAGACAGTAAGTCATTTTTGTTTTGTTTTGCTTTGCTTTGCTTTGCTTTGGAATATGTTTGGGATTTTCTCTGGGTTGGTTTTGTGTTGGGTTTTTTTTTTTTGGTGCAGTTTATTCACGTGGGGAAAATGTGCTAGATTTAGGACCCTGCTAAGCTTGCATTTTCCATGAATGAGTTTTGGCTCCTCATCATTAAAACAGCTGTTAGAGGTAACAGCACTGTGCTGAGAGTGCCTTATCCCCACAAATCTGGCTTCTATGTTCAGCTGGTGGTGTCTGTATACACTTGAATTTGGCAAAAACCTTTTAGAAAAAATACATCTTTTTCTTTCACTGAAAAACCCAAAAAGGACACCTTGAATAATTTAAATATTCAGTGGTTGATTTAATACATTGTTTTGCTCAGAAAATGCCATGACACAATTAAAACTTTTCTCAGAAACTGATAAAAACACCAACTCAAACCCAAGTAAAATTAAATATTTTGTAGAGGTTTTTTTACCACTAGGAAATTGCTAGGGAACCAATTGAGATTATAATTTAGTTTTAGAGTGCCATATATATCACACTTCTACTATGGTTATTTTTGTGTGTCCTAAAAAAGAGATGGTGGAAAGCAAGAAGAAAGACTGAGAGAGGAAAGGCAAGTTGCAGACTGAGAGACTTCATGTGGAAAGACCATGTGGGGCATGGGGTAGGGCAGTGCACATTCCTAGGATGGGAAGAGAAGTCTGAGAGAAAGCAAGCAAGCTGTGAGGCATAGACATGATATTTATCCATGAATGGTTTTGATTCAGTTTATTCCAGTGTTAGATCATTCATTATTCCATGATGTTCTGGAGTGTTCACATGTAGAACCCTAAGGATGGGTGGGTAGGTATAAACGTGTCTAAATGGTGACTTCACTGGTGGTCTCAGTGCAAGACGTAATGAGTGGGTTTCACATGAGTAAAATGTTGGCATTAATTTGTCATCTTTGAACGTAAGCCAAGGTTTAAACTGGCACAAAGATTCATTTGTGTGTGCTGCTTTTGAATATGCATCTGGTGCGCTGGAAGAAGTAGAGCATGTGCATTGCTGCAGCTTATGGTCTGCCTTTCCTATGGAAGAACAGAAAATTTTTGAGGTTTCATCAGTTCATTATGCCATTGATTCCCATAATGTTTTAGGAGTATTCTGTCCTATAATTCTCATTTTGAAATTCACTAGGAAGAACTATTTTTCTTAAAAATATTTCTCTGCTGTTTGATTTTTTTTTTGCCTTCATGGAAATTAATTCATGTTCACAATTGCCACATTTATGCTAGAGCTATTCATTTGTGTCTGAAACTAGTCAGTTTAGACTTTGGTAGAGTTACTGTAACACAGAGGTTTTCTTTTTTTGTTGAAGTGTAGGAAAAATGGCAAAGAAGAAAAGACTATAGTTATGTAAGTTGTTTTCACATCAGCAATAGCTTGGCTTAATGCAGCCTTGGTTATATTGGCAGTGTGGTTAAGCAGTTCAGAGAGCTGAGTTGTTCCCAGTGTAATTGATGCACTTTGGGATGTTTTGCTATGAAAACAAGTAATCCTCTTACACAACTGAGCTTTTCTGTATAAATGAGAACATGGGAGACAATTCTTTAAGGATATGCCACTGCTTGTGTCTGTCCAATTTGGAGACGTAATTATTGTCACAGGAGCAGAACTGTCTGTGTTAAAGTGCTTATATTGAATTGCTCAGAGCAGCTCAGTATAAAAATAACCACATGTGGGCCAAGTCATCTACTGAAATGTTGATTGGCTTAAGTTTCCTGTTGGCTTTTTGGAAACAATTAGAAAAAAAGGATGGCAGTTCAATAGTGGAGGAAAAGGGATAGGAGGAAAAGAAGAGCCTGTGATTGTTTTTGATAGAGTCCTATATCTTCAATTGCCTTCTTAAATGCATATAAGGGAGCTCTGAAGAGCTCATGAAATTAGAAGACAAAGGAAGATGACAGAAGATCAAATAGTCTTGATTTTTCCACTCAAACTGACTGACTAAATGGACACAGTCTGCTGCTCTGAACAAGACTGGCTCTCTGAGGAAGGGGTCTGTAAAAACAGGGTGAGGGACAGGGATAGGGTGGTGCAGATTGTTCTGGAAGTGATAACAAGTGGTGTGTGATTAGGAGGCTGGTGGCTGATGGGCATCTTCAGATTTGTGAGTGATGATCACTGAAGTGCTGTAACTTGAAGTAAAGCATTAGAAATTATTACTTTTTTCCCATGGGAATGGCTTAGGCAAGAACATCTGATCCTTTAGGATTGAAGTAATGTGCTAAGAACAAACTGCAAGAAAGATAAAATAGCTATCAGTGTTCTTTTCATTTAAAGAGAGAGAGTAATTTTTCATTTTGTGTGATTAATGCATTATCATTTAAGAGCAAATAAAATTTTGGGCAAGACCTATCATCCAGTTCTGAGAATACAGGCTTGTACAGGGATTTGAGTTCCTAGGAGGTTCTGCAAGTAATATGTTTTTACCATCTTGCTTAACAAAACAGCAGTAGATTATTTGAAAATTTCTGGGTGGGGGAGTTATGTCTGCAGTTTAGGGGTTTTTTATTGCTAGTTAAACCATCAAAGAGTAACAGAACAAAACATATTTATGCAAACCTTTCCGTGTGACTAAAATAAAACAAAGTGTTCATAATATTATATTTCAGTTGAGAGGTTTAATAATTTTTAACCATTAATACAAATTTTCTACAATTCCAAAAGGAGGAAAAAAAAGGTTTTTTACTGCTTTGAAATTACTGAAGCAGAATGCTTACAGTTTCTGTTGGTTTTAGTTTTGTCAAATTCAGCCCAAGTTTAGGAGTCATTTCAAATCCTTTAATTACATTTAGGGTGAATAAAATTTTGTTCAAAGAACACCTCTTGTTCTCACACCTGAAGTGTCTTAATGTCGAAGTTGGGAAACTAAGAGGCAAGTTAGAACTTTAACCTTTAGACCAACTAAAAGACAACTGTTGAAGGCTTAAAGAAGTCCAAAGAAAAACTGATTTTTGAATTAGTAGGAGAAACACTCTCCAATAATGTATAAGAACTAAAATTTTCAATGGTTCTTAAGACCTACAAAAAACTGTTTCAAACCAACCTCTATGGGTCAGGTGAATAAGCATGCAAAATTATTGCCTGTGACTTCCTCATCCAACCTTTGTGCTTAGTTCTAAGCATAACTGAAATGTAGGATTGTATTACTGTGTACCCATTATTTGATTTTTGCTAAGTTTAGCAGGACTCTTAAATTCCACACAGATAGTAAATTTAAAGATATTAATAATGCAATTTCTTTGTGGGGAAGTATATTTCATGATGCAAGAAGCAAAAGCAGATCACATAGCACTTCAGAAAAAGTCATCAAATGAGCAGAGTACAGTCATGAACTTTTACACTTGCAATTGCAGATTGTTTTGCTCCTCACTATACATTTTACCCTCCTTGATGACTCAGTGCTACAGAAAAGTGAAGTGTCTTCGGGATACACCTCACAAAGAGCACCACGCTGCTCATAAGATGAGACTTAAAAATTATGTAATATTTACAACCAGTCATTCTGGAACAGTTATTGCTGCAAACAGCATAGAGCATGAGGACCATATTGGAAGAATGCAGTTCTCTAAGGAAGCAAACATATATATGTGCTATTTTTTTATATGAAGTCTCTCATCTGCTTTTCCCCTTTTTGGTGTGTTTTGAGGAAGCTAGGCAGCCTGAAGATTTTCTCAGAATCTGGGTAGGTGAATGCCTTCCAAGAAATTAGATCCACCTCCGCCTTAAATTTTGTACCTGAGTCTGGAGAAGTTGCTTTAAAAATAGTGAAGAGAACAGATGGCCTGTGTTACATGGTTTCTAAACTAAGACACCAAGTGCCTGCCTACATTATAAGTCTACCAAGTGCTAACTACTGCAACTGAAGTAATTTTGGAGCTGCCATTGCAATAAAGCGACATGTTCTGCTGAAAGGAGAATAGGATTCTGGACTGGGTTGTCTGGAGCTTGGTCCTGGCATATTCCCAGTATTTCTTTTGGTTTCAACTTTCTCATCCGTAAAACTGAGAAAATGTTTATTTGATTTGCTTCTCAGCAATGCTTTGAAGGATAGACTGGTTAATATTTCTAGGTTCTAACTGATAGGTGCTGTCCCTTAAGAACAAGTAAGTATTAATTAGACCCTGTGTATCTCAGTCAATGAGACATGCAAGTATAGAGACTGTTTTGGAGAATTTTCATTTTGATTTCTTCTTTTTTTATGTGTGGGAATCCTCCCTCACACAGTTTATGATACTTTAATAATACTTCTGCAGCACTTTTATCAAAATTAGTATTTATGAAGCAGCATTCTTCATGCAGACTGGTTGATATTCAAAATCAGACAAGCATTCAGGCCCATCAATTTTTTCTGAGATCAGAAACAGAGCAACAGCTTTCAAGCAATGCATACTCTGGAAATAGTTGGGCTGGGATTAATCTCATTGTACAAATAAGTTAGACAATTTGAGGACAACAATTTGAGGTCTGTGTCTGTGGATCAGAAAGGAAAGTGAGCAAATGTAAAGGTAACAGGCTTCCCTTGTGGATAATTTGGCTTGGATATCTAGTGTTAGGGTCTGGAGGAGATTATAATGGTCAACAAGGCAAATCTAAAAAGTCTCAATTGCATTTATGCTTGCATATGTATATATAGACACACATATATACATATATATATATATATATATATAGGGAAGAAGGGACAGGCAACTCAGGAAGAGTAAAAGGATGTCGCTGGTCATGTAGTCAGAAAATTAGAAAGGTGAAAGATCAAATATATCTCAATCTGGCCACTGCTGTGAAAGATAATGACTAATGTTTTTATAAATACACCAACAAAAAATGGGGCCAATGAAAATCTCCGTCCTTTATTGGATGCAGAGGCAAACACTGGAACCGAGGATGA